>OY292405.1:14055821-14655821 GCA_958496205.1 Idaea biselata
AAACCGGCTTTAAACCGCGCGCGATGAAAATCTTCAAACGTTTTTTCTTTAGCCACGGGACCGATTTTATACTTTTGTTTTTCATGTTCATTATTATTATTATGTGAGTTTTATTCAAACAAGTTTAACGAAATGTAGAAGTGAGACCCAAAATTATACCAATTACCAATAAGATGTACTTACCTAAAATGTACCTGGCTTAAAAAAATGAGGAGTCCTAAATCTTCACAGCTCCATCTATTTCTACCACTGTACCAACAACACAAAACAAAATTCCAGACACGACAGGCAGACCGAAGCTCAAACTGGAGCCGCGCACGGTGAAGGAGCCGGTCAACTCGCTGGCATCGACGTCGCAAGCGTCGTCTATATTCGGGGGCGCCCGGCCGCGGGAAGAACGGCTCAAGGAGCTCAAGCACGAGTAGAGCGCGGCGCCCTCGAGCGAGCGGGGCGCCGCGGGCGGGGCGCCGGGCCACGACGCGGGGCACATAGCGCTGCGTGTGGAGACAGCAGACGCGCTCGCGCCGCGTCTCTCAGTGTACCCTCACCTTTGCCCCGCTTCCGTAGGGAAACCCTCTCACTGTGTATATGCATTTTGCATAGTCGGTTAACGTGTACTGGATATCTACTGTAGTGTATTACCAGCAGTGCTCCGCGGTTTCGCCTGCGTGAGTCCCGCTATCGGATCGGGATAAAAAGAAGCCTATAGTACGGTTTTTTTTATTTCAGACTATAATATGACGTTTTGGCTCCCTGTATTTGTTTTTTTTCTTCTAAAAGATGTGTCAAATCGTAGTCTACAATTAAAAAACGAAGTATATGTGTTTATCCAGATCTCAGAATCGTATATCAAAAATGTAAACAAAAAACTCATTCATTTATTTAAAGTGTCAGCTCTTTATTTACTTTTTGCTTTGATATTGACAGTTCTATGTTTACATTTTTGATCTAAGTTTCTGAGACAGTATAGCTGCCATCTGCATACAAAGTTTCATCGCAATCGGTTCGGTATTTTTTGCGTGGAGAAGTAACAAACATACCTACAAACACTTTTACATTTCTAATATTAGTGGTATTAAGTGTCCGTCAGCTTGGCCGGACCATGCAACAGATTTACTCCAAAATACGCTCGTAATTTAGTACCTATTTTGAACCCTTGGTCATTTATTTAGTACTTACATGGTTTCGAAAATATTAACGATACAAAGTGGTCGGCCATTCTGACGTCAGTTTCGTTTTCTCGCCATGCACTGTTACATGATCCACGTTATTTATGTTAATATTTTGTACCGATTTGGTACTTATATCATTTATATTCTCGCAAATATTTTTTTCACAGTCCTAGGAAGCTCTAATAGAAAGTTATTAAAAAATACATATGAAATAGCGCCTGCCAAAAAGTTATTACAAATTAAGAATGATATTTTTATATATTCTATATGAACAAAGATTACCAAATAGGTACCTACTAAATAATAAGAAAAGCTCTGCTATATTGTACCTCGTTTTTTAATTGTAGACTAAGATTTGACACATCTACCTAAAGAAAAAATGTCAAAAACTAATAACTCAAATGTCAGATTGTGGTCTAAAATTTAAAAACGTAGTATACAGAACGCAATCGATAAATGATGAATTATAAAACTCTACAGTAGATATCCATTATCATTGTCCGACTGTTTGTCTGTATGTCCGCTAAACTTCACGTGTGTCCCCAAATGTGCAGCCAAAATTGTATATGAACTCGAAGGATTTCGTTAGGTTACAATACAAGGTTGTAAATCATTTTTAACATATATTTTTGTTAGCTTTATTACATGTAATATTGTTTGAGCTTATATTATGTATGATAAACGGTCTCAGTAACCGTATACGTCGCTTTTTAGTCGCAAAATTTAAAATGCTAGTGGTTTTTTTTTGTTTTTTAACCTCACCCTACTTGGATTTCATGTGTGAATGGTTGAAAAAAAATATATTATTGTTCCTTTTTCGAACACGACATAATATGCTGTTTTGGTTCCTTAAGTTATATGTATTTTTAACATAATAGTTATTTTTTATTTGTAATTAATAATAATGTCTCGACAGAACTCCGTTGGGTCTCTGTTAGATTTGTTTAAATATCATTTTATTGTTTAGTTTTTGTTAGGATCACGAGAAATTAATCACTGATCAGAGTAATTATGAGACATAATATTAGTTGGTAATTAATTACCATTTTTTTCCCATTTGTTCTGTAGAACTGACATCAACGGAAAAAAAACAATTTTATCTTTTTTTTTCCATAGAACTACATACTTGTTTCTCCATCCGGGTTTACTCATTAATATAAATTGGGAATCTATTTTTCTAAAACAGTTCCGTACAATTTTTGTCACGATTTTTTGAGAATTTGTGAATGTCATGTTATCATTATGAAGGAATTTGAGAAAATTAAATAAATACTGTTCCCCTTACTTATAAACGATGATTAACAGATGCATAAAATATCTATCGTTTGTCTTTTACTGTGACATGAAGTTTCAAAGTTGACAGACAGAGACAACTGTTACATAACCTAGTCATCTGATAATCGCCGTTATAAGTAAGGGGTAAATGTTCTATGGCACAATTGGGAATGTTTTCCCAATTGTTCCATAGAATTTTCTTTTTTTTGTCCCAGTGACATTGGTTCTATAGAACAAATGGGAACTATCGGTTAATTATGCTGATGTAATTACTGTGTTTGTAATTATTATGTTAATAAATTTAATTTCCACGTACTTGGGATTTCTACTTTATTAGAAATAAATGTATAACATTCTTTAAGTAATGTGGCGAATAAATTGAAAAAAAAATCGCAAAATTGTAACACAATATAGAAAATCAATAAAAAGTGAAGTCTTTGTAACCGAGGGTTTGAATTGTTAGACCTTTCCTAAAATACAAGTTAGGGTCTCTGCATACGTAACATTTCCCGGACGGGAGTGCCAATTTCTACATACAAAAATCCCGTCGGGGTGACGATGGAGGGGATGGCACGGGATTTTTGTATATAGAAAATGACAAGTCCCGTCCGGGAAACGTTACGTATGCAGGGACCCTTAGTTTGTTAGTCCCGCTGGGTCCTTTTCGCACTTACTTAGCCTCACAATTGGGCCATTGTACGTGATTTCTTAGAGGGGTTAAGCAGTAAGGCGCCACGGGATCCTATTCCGGATTGGCGAATATCCCATGCCTTAGGATCGTGGTGAGTCCTAGGACATGTCGGTTTCCTTACGATGTTTTCTTCACCGTAAGAGCGATGTTATTAGTGCACATATCTTTTTCCTAAAGAAAAAGACATTGGTCCACGGTCGGCCTGGACTCGAACCCACGACTCTCGGAATGAAAGGGAACGGTGGTTGTCGAGAAATCGAAGCTGGTCCAGTCAAGCTGACGTCAGAATGGTCGGCCACTTTGTATCGTTAATATTTTCGAAACCACCTATGTACTAAATATATGAACAAAGGTTCTAAATAGTACAAAGTAGGTCTAAATAATGAGTGTAGTTTGGATGTAAATCTGTCGTTTGGTCCGGCCAAGCTGATGGACAAATTTTTAGGGTTCTGTACCCAAAAGGTAAAAACGGGACCCTATTACTGAGACCCAGACCCTGCTGTCTTTCTGTCACCAGGTTGTATTTCATGAACATATAATATAATAACAAATATTTAAAGTGGGCTCCCATACAATAAACGTGATTTTAAACAATATCCTGATTCATTTTTACCACTGGCGCCCATCGTAAATATTAATGCTAAAACGTTGTCAAGATTTTTTGTACAGATAATTATACGGAACCCTTCGTGCGCAAGTCCCAGTCGCACTTGGCTGGTTTGTTGATTCAACCATAGCCTAAACGTTTCGTTCGACTTTGTTACGATAGTCTTGCTCATTATGACTCCCGTCATTATAGCACCTATCAGTAAGAGATTAATTCTTTAATGTAAGGTCAACCAGGGGAAATGCGTCTATGGGGCAAATGCGACAAACATCAATTTACCGGACTTATAATTTGTTATATTGATAAAATCGCCATCTACGATTTTATAGATTTTTTTCTCCTTTATCATGATTGGCTATTTTATCAATATAACAATTGTAAGTCCAATTGTAAGACGGTTGACCTTAACATCAAAACAAAATTAAACAAATAAAACAATTTAAATCTAGGTGGCACAATGAGCAGCTTTATCGCTTTAAGTTATCTCTTCTAGGCGACCTTTGGTAAGAAAGTGTAGCTAAAGTCTTGCTTTTCTTCAGAAATAATAATAAGCTCAGAATATGGATAGATAGATTAAAACAAATAATATATACTGTAGTAATGAAATATAGATTGCTTATTTTAATTTAAAGCACATTTGTTGTATAGGAGCCCCCCTTAAATATTTATTTTTAGGATTTGTTATAGTGGCTACAAAAATACATCATCTGAGTTTTAACTGTCTAGCCATCACGGTTCATGAGATACAGCCTGGTGACAGACAGCAGAGTCCCGTTCCTACCCTTTGGGTATAGAACCCTGAAAACAAAGTACATATAGATAAATATTTCAAGTGCGGGTAATTCAAAAGAAAGACTTAAAAATTGTTTTTATATTTAAATGATCATATATCTAGGTCTTCATCCGGATCTTCTTCATCCCAATCGTCCACAGCATCGGGCTCATAAATTACTTTACTTTCACCTTCCCGAATCTTACTCATATAGGGTAACTTTAATTTAGATTTCTCCATCTTATCTAATTGATCAACTTCAATCTTAAATGTCGTTAATTTTCCAGGTGATATTGGTTTTTCCGGTTCATCCTTTGTTGTTTCTTCCTTTGATATTGGTGTAGCCTTGAGAGTGTTCGTATTTCTGTCGTAAGATAAAACTTCTTCGCTTCTTACAACTTTGTTTCCTTTTTTTATCTTTAACAAAATCTTGCACGAGTTATTTGTATCGTAAGATAAAGTCGCATTTGCTAAATGGTCTAAGTAAGTATGTAGTTTCGACGAGTGCGGTAGGCAATCTTTGTGCATTATTAATATTAGTTTTTCTGTGTTTGTGTCCCTAGAAATCTGCTTTAAAGATTTGTAACAATCATACCAACCTAGGTCTAAAGACATTTGGTTTACTGAGCTCACAATAACAGTGCTTTTCGTACTAAAGTATTTGTTGTATGAGTGAGGATCGTATTCTTCGTGGTAATTGAAGTTTTGATTTGTAAAAACTTTTTCCCAAACCCCAATAGGTTGTTCGTATGAAAATAAGTTGATGGAATATTTTTCTGAAATCAATTCTACAAGAACAGGGATGATGTTCTTGTTGGCGTCGTCTGCTATTAATATACATGGCACTGATTTAAGTTTCAGCAAAGACATTATAACGACACGAAAATTCACAATAAATTCAGAAAATCATGTGAAAGAAAAGTGTGTAAAAACTTCGCAAAAAAAAAACAATAAACAAAACCGCGAGGAAAGTGACAGTGACCATTTATCAAAAGTGACAGTTGTCAGCTATTTTTTTTTTTATTTATTTTGGTCTGAGACCGATATGGCCAATTTGGAACAACCAGGGTCAAGTTTTAGAATATTTCAAGTTTCTTCTGGGACTTTCGGCGGGAAAGCGGAGACAACATGTCGTGCTCCCAGTTTATTTTCGTTAAACTATGTTGTAAACTCGGTTAAATTGTGTAATTTTGGTGGAATCTTATTCAATTTAGTTCCGTGAATGTGCACAAGTGTAGTGAAAACAAAATTGACTGTTAAACATGGACTTTCCGTTGTTTCGCGCCGAAGCTCCTTGAAGGTTTTGGTAAAGTTGCCACCGCTTTACCATAGCCCCTGACTTGAAACTATAGGCCCGATCGGGCTAATTTCATGCAAAATACTTGATACTGGCAAGATGTACAAGATGTACGACGCCAAAACTTTAATAAGAAGAAACTTGAAAAATTCTAAAACGTCAAGTTTTAGAATTTTTCAAGTTTGGCTATTCCAAATTGGCTATTCCTGGCTATTCCAAATTGGCCATATCGGTCTCAGACCGAAATAAATAATAATAAAAGTTTCTTCTGTATAGTTTTGGCGTCGTACATCTTGTACATCTTGCCAGTATCAAGTATTTTGCATGAAATTAGCCCGATCGGGCCTATAGCAGGCCTCCGTCACTCTATGTACTTGTGCGCTATAATTACCTACCGCCCGGCCGATCGGTCTCGGACCGCCGGCGATCCAAGTTCAGTGCGGTTGTCGCAAGCGAAGCGCGCGTACGTTGTTAAATTTCTCATTAAAGAATACCTAAAATTTTAATTCTATTCGTTCGTACGCGTACCTACAATACAATACGTACGTAATACGTACCTACCTACAAACATTAAAGTTTAAAATAGGTACTTTAGAGATGGTAAGAAATACATACAACACTATAATAAAGTTAAACAATTGTAAATACAATAAATGATTTTCTTAAAATTGTGTTGTTATTTATTTTATAACACATTTGCTCGTAAAGGGCCTCTTATTTCACCAATTTCAATATCGTAATGTATGTCATTACGTACTTGTGCGTAATCGTAAAGTAAAACGCACGAGTTTCTTTCTAATAAGGTAACACGTAGGGTTTATCATGCTCCGTCTAAAACCAACGGTACTTTTTTAAATCTTAAGAAAAAAAAAGCAAAGAAAGCAAATCAAAAAGTTTTTATGTCAGAAAAGTGGTCAATATTTTATGAATAAAATTAACTTTGGGAGATAAAATATAAAAAATAAACATTTAATTCTTTAATTTAATTCATTTTGACAGTAAATTACATCTGTAACAGAAACAAAAAAATATTAATTTACTTTATTAGTAATAACTGGCTGTTTTTGTACCGAGTGATTAAAGATTTATTCGTTTAAGAAAGTCCGAGTTTTATTTATTTCCTCGCAAATGTGTTATAAAACGTCGTATGACATACGTGCGCTTTGATAATTACAGCCTCTGCTTTCTTGTAGCCCTCGCCTACGGCTCGGGCTAGCAACATCGCCTCGGCTGTAATTTTCAACTTACCGCACTTATATCATAATGTACTATTACTTTGCTTATGTACAACTCAACTATTATATAATTATAGCTGACCCGGCAAACGTCGTTTTGCCTTATAAATTATAGATGGTAGCCGATTCTCAGACCTACTGAATACGCATATAAAATTTGGTAAAAATCCGTCAAGCCGTTTCGGAGGAGTACGGTAACTAACATTGTGACATGGAAATTTTATATATTAAAAAAAAGATACCTACACTCTATGGTACAACCCTGACGCTTGAACTGAGGCGTAGGTAAATTCTGAACACAAAGGAATTGCGCTCTTATGAGCTTAGTAGTAACACAGTAGTAAGGCGCGATTTCGAATGCACCAGGTGCGTCGGAAATTTTGTAGGCTATTAAAATGGCGGCTTTCTTCAAGATCAAAGCCGTGCAGCTTCTGTACGTAGTACTATTATTTATTCTGTGCCTATAGTTTCAAGTCAGGGGCTATGGTAAAGAGGTGGCAACTTTACTATAACCTTCAAGGAGCTTCGGCACGAACCACGGAAAGTCCATGTTTAACACTCAATTTTGTTTTCACTACACTTGTGCACATTCACGGAACTAAATTGAATAAGATTCCACCAAAATTACACAATTTAACCGAGTTTACAACATAGTTTAACGAAAATAAAATTGGAGCACGACATGTTGTCTCCGCTTTCCCGCCGAAAGTCCTGGCAGATATTATTGTTAACGCTACAAAAGGACTACATAAATGGTTTTTGTTTATTCGGCCTCAACGACTAGTCCACTCCACGTCCACCCACACTTTCATTCAGCACAGTTCAGCACTATCTGTAAAAATGTCGGCCATTTTCCGATATTTTTGTGATGTGAGACCACACACCACTGACTCGGAATTGACTCCCACTGGGAGTCCCACACCACCTGAAAGTGGGACCGAGCGAGAGCGACCTTACTGCGGTACAGTGAACTCTATAATCATATACCTACCTTAGACGATGGACCTCACCTTCGACCTCACACAACATTTTATTAATGAGGAGGAACACTAACTTTTTATCTCGGCAGAGGGCGTTGGTCGGCTGATCATAGGTTTGAATTAAGAACTGTCAAACAGGTGTTTTTTAAAACTCTCGGCGTCAAATTGGCCATATCGGTCTCAGACCAAAAGAAAAAAAAACTCGGCATTTTCATTTTTGGCGGACCATCATCAAAAAAAACAAAAGATCATCCGACCCCAGCGCCATCTGCTCACAGCTTTGCGTGTGCCACCCCATTTAGTCGATTTTGTTACGTGATGGCATCATGATGGCTTCCGCCCTTTCCGACTATTTCCGACCTATTTGGGATATTTCCGTCTATAGGAGGCTGATCGCGGATCAGTAATCGGGATAGGAAACACCTACTACCCTTAACGGATGTATGATGTAACACTTCATAATGCTTATTTTATAACAAATTGAACAATCCTAAAGGTTACTAAGAGTAAGTATTTTTTTTATTAAAAATGGGATATTATCAACTCTACCCCAGAAAAGTGGCACTAAGCACTATGGATTGTTGCTAAGGACATTGTGGATCATCATGGGGACACATTAAATATTTACAGAACGACGTAGGTACATAAGTTTATGTTTTTTTTTTTTTTTTTTTTACAAAATGCATAGGTAATATTATCTACTTATGAGCAAATAAATTTCAAGTTAATTCACAGCCCCAGTTAGATTAGGTAAATAATTTAGTAGCTTAGTTATTTTCATCTAGCCACCAACCGCTTTACATTCAGGTGTATCTTCCCGAACACAAAAACAGTATCCTCTATCATTCGGATTAATAACACAATTCCCTTTGTGATTGTAACCGGTCAATGAATAAATAGTATCAACGAGTTTGTATGCCCCATCTTCTTCTATCACGGTTGCCTCATAAATCATGCGTATTGGGTCCATTGTAAATGCAACTACATACATATTTCTATTGCCATCTTTGTATATGTGAGTTCTTTGCACTTTACCAAGTTCTAACGGCTTACATTTGTGACACGCTTTTGTTTTTGTCTCGAAGGCTCTATTTTGTAAGTACGAAGCCGCTAATTGAAGACTGGTCTCCGCTCCGGTGTGATTTCTTTCAATCGGTATTAAAGTTCTACAGCTACACCACTTATCATTGACCCCAACGTCATTGCAGGTTCTACTTTCTGGAATTTCCTGGAATATACTCAGACACGATTTACAAGCAACTTTAGTGTTGAAATGGTTACTCTTATTCGTTAGACTGAGTATATTTTTAAACGTTAAATGTAAGTCGTAAGGTGTGATTAATCTATTTTGATTCATCTGAAGATTATAAAATTCAAAAGGGTACTGTTGTCTGAATTTGAAAGGTGTCCAAATGTAGAGCATTGGCAATCTCTCATCGTAGAATGCTTCGATAGGTTTTCGACAATTCCCAAACCTAACTCCGTGATCGCTTAAAAACATTATGAATGTATTCTGCAATGCTCCGGTCGAATTTATATTCTCGAAAAATGTAATCATGTTTTCATCGTGTAGACTCGGTAAATAATTTACGTTATGACTAATGGAGTTGATCCAAAAGACACCGAAGAAACTTGTGCGTTTGTATATGTCGACAAAGTTATAAGCGTAGTTTAACATGTGTTCTGATGATCGTAGCTTTTTGGTGCAGATTAAGTTACCTCTTTCTTTTTCTCCAATTAGATAAAATAACCTTGTGTAATGATTTGTTGGGACTGTTTTAAATCCTTTGAAATGAGCAAAGGTATCTGGTAATTTTAAGTTGTCTTCAGAGTATGCAGTTATGTATCCTGCTTCGCGAAAATGCCTCCAAATCATACGATGGTTGCATTTATCCATTCCGCCAGCACATTCTTCGTTGATTGTACTGATATTCACTCCCATTAGCATAGGTCCCAAATTGGGTAAAGTATTAGATCCTACCTGAAATCAAAGCAAAATGATTATTAATTAGTGCATGCCACATGCCTCTAATAAACTTTCAAATATATTGTTTAATATTCAGCAAACAAAAACAAACCGATTTAAGTAAATTGTTTGCACTTAACCTTTTGAAAGCCTCGAAAATCTAACCACCCATGTCTCTGCAAATATTTTGCAGTTTTAGGCATGCTCTTAATAAGTCTAGCTCGTGAATTTGTATCTATTCCAACTACTAATAAATTCCATTTACTTTCATCCTGAGCTTCGATTATCTGTTTCTTTAATATGAGATACGCATCTTCGTAAATAACTTTCTTCTTAATTCCCTTGGGAGGCTCTGTGGTACACGTTACCGTGTACGCCTCGTTTGTATGAGTAGTTTTATAATTATTTTTGAATGTTTTGCATTTTGAGTAACTGAAAAAGAATATTTCATTAACTTAATTCATTTTTAGTTAGATATATTGTTTTAATTTTAATCTATTTAATTGGTTTATTAAAATAAAACATAATTATTATTAAAAACTAAAATAAAACTAAAATTTATTTAATCTTATAATTTTACATGTTTCCTTTCTTTTAGCAATAGCTAAACTTCATTATTATGGGTGGTTCGGCCTGCAATAAAAACATTTTGATTTGTTCGTTGTTATTAATTAAATATTGCACGACATAGCGCAATCTAGTCCCAAATTAAGCACTTACCTGCCTTATATTATGTATGATGCATAGAAAAGACCCAGACCAGAACTATTTTTTTAAGCATAAATGGTTGCACCTGGCAGGAATTGAACCCGCAACCTTCCGCATTGCAGTCGGGCTTTCGCCCAATGCCCCACAGAGGCCTTCGGGAGTCTACACGCACAGTTTGGTCTGACTGTTTATAATTTAACGTTTAATTAATTACGGTATTTCACTCCAGTTTTATTTTACTACATTAAATAGGTAGGCATTTTGTTTTGTACGAACATAGGTAGGTATTACCTACAACCACTCCCAGACCACTCTCCACCACCACCACTCTCAGTGAGACCACTCTCAGTGGTAAGGCCGCCTATTGTGCCACTATAGATTAAGATTTTTTGTAATTTATTTTATTGTAATTTATTTTTGGTGAGAACAATAAAGCGTTCTATCTATCTATCTATCTATTACTGGGTAAGATACACTTGGTAAATTAGGCGAACTCAAGCTTTTTTTGAAATCTTCGTGTTCGCCTCCTGGCTAGGGTAGTGATTTTTACAAGAAATTACATAAGCAGTGTTTATCAAAATTGGGGTAAGGTAGTTGGGTATAACTCCATTTTGCATTCTTCGGTATTTCTAACAATTTCAAAATTGAACCTTATTTAAAGCCACGCAAAATAAACATGTTTAATATATTATAAATTATAAACAAAAACGAATTAGTTTGTGAGTTAGAGTGATTACTTTTGCTAAGCAATGCCCTGGAGGGTTACTGCGGTTCGTTTCGATACGACATCGATACAATAATACGATGATTCTACTGTCACATTCTGATAGTAGGGTGACAGTAGAACCATCGTATTATCGTATCGTTGTCGTATCGAAACGAACCGAGTTACCCTCCTGTCTTGCTCTATCTATACTTAATATTATAAAGCTGAAGAGTTTGTTTGTTTGTTTGTTTGAACGCGCTAATCTCTAGAACCGCTGATCCGATTTGAAAAATTATTTCAGTGTTGGATAGTCCATTTATTGAGGAAGGCTCTAGGCTACTTTTGATTCTGATACTCCTACGGGATCAAAAGTCAGGATCAGGACTTACGCGGGTGAAACCGCGGGACGCAGCTAGTTAGTGCATAATTCCCGATCCCGTGGGAATGTTCAAAAGTCCTATCTTATCGGATGCCTCCATCGCATACACAACACGCCCTCCAAATATCTCGCTACTATCAGTGGTTTAGGCTGTGCGTTGATCCCTCAGTGACTCAGTCATTTTTAACGTCAACGAAATGTGACAGACACATTACTTAGAATAGACTATAAATACGAGTGTGACATTCTTTCCTATGTGATTGATAATGATTACTTATTCTTTGTCCAATATTTATTTAAAAAAAAACCTCACATACATTAACATTAACTTTAAAAGACAAAACCAAACAAAAAAAACAATATGAAAGACAATAATATTTATTTGGATGGATAATTTTATAAATGGGATTCATTCACCCGTAACTGGAAACCTAAAATACAATATTTTAGTTTGAAACTAGTAAGTACCGTTAGGTAGATAATTAATTGGTTTAATAATAAAAATTGTTAAAGTTTTAAGTAGTAATTTTACATTTTTTGACATGAATGAAAAATGTTTCACATTACTTACCTACCTATACATAAATGTTTACTAATAGCACCATGCAGTTTCACCCGCGTAAGGCCCGATCCCGCAGAAATATCGGAATAAAGTAACCTATTGAGTTCTCCCAATTTATTTGTTATTATGTCTCTTTATTTGCCCCAAACTAAGCAACTAGACTTGTACTATAGGAGCTAGACAACGGAGCAAGCAAGCATTCATTATCAGGATAAAAAAGCATTTAGAATCAGGATAATTACTTATCCACGGAGGGAATCGAACCCGTAACCGTCTGCGTTGAAGCTGGGCATTCACACGACGCGTCGCGCCACCTCATTCCACTAGGATCTAAGATCCACCAACGAGGCTCCACTAGCAGATCCATGGCTATTTTTAAGCTGTTGCATAGCTTTTATCGCGGGCGTTGAGCTTTCAATGAAGAAATTTCGTAACGAAAAAAACCTAACACCCCCCACTCCGCCTACCATGTTGCCAAGGTTACCATGTAGCTCGGGCGAGTTACATGGTAACCATGGCAACGTGGTGCAAAGTAAAAAAATATGTAATGGCATAAGTAGATAAAGCGCGGCAGTCCCCAAGTGTCACACTTTTTTTACTCTTAAATCCACAGTTTTAGAATAAATAATAAATAAATAAATTCTGTGAACAACACACAGCGCCATCTAGCCCCGTGGTAAGCGACTAAGCTTGTGTTACGGTGACTAGACAACGGATATAATACTTATATTTATTTTTCTTTTGTAAATACATACATATTATACAGAGAGGGACACCCAGACCAGACACAAATATTTATTTTAAGAGCATAAATACTTGCACCCGGCGGGAATCGAACCCGCAACCTCCTGCATTGCAGTCGCGCTTTCGCACGACGCGCCACAGAGGTCGCGCCAGTGAGCTAGAAGTGAGTCTATAAATATTCATACATTTCTTATTCCACTTCGATTCACCTTTTTAAGTTTGGATGCGCCACAGAGGTCGTTTTTAGGGTTCCGTACCCAAAGGGTAAAAACGGGACCCTATTACTGAGACTTCGCTGTCTGTCTGTCTGTCTGTCTGTCTGTCCGTCCGTCTGTCCGTCCGTCCGTCTGTCACCAGGCTGTATCTCATGAACCGTAATAGCTAGAAGGTTGAAATTTTCACAGAAGATGTGTTTCGGTAGCCGCTACAACAACAAATACTAAAAACAAAATAAAACAAATATTTAAGAGGGGCTCCCATACAACAAACGTGTTTCAAAAATAACAAGGAGTTTAGTACAATGTGAGGTCGCTTCTGATTGGTCAGGACAAATCGAGTTGGTCATGGAATTCAAAATGGCTACCCTATCTGTCAAATATACCAGTCTGCCTTACTTACCAAAGAGTTTCTTATAAGTTTCAGATTTTCTTTGAATCAAAGTTGTTGTAAACCATTTTAGGGTTCCGTACCCAATTGTGATAGTGGTACGGAACCCTTCGTGCGCGAGTTTCGCACTTGGCCGGGTTTTTTTTAGAATTGAAGTTTTCGAAGTAGGTACTTACTTGATTTTCCTATCTTCAAATCCTGTTTTATTCGATCGACTAACAATACTATAACAACATTGATAACTGTAATTATTCTTATTGTATTCTTTATTCAATATATTTCCGTCTATTTCGAACGTAAGTTCATCGTTTCTTCTCTTCACGAAGACTGCTCGTTCACCACATGACACGTGTTTATCAGGATGTTCAATCAGATTGAAAGTTTTAATATAATTTGGTATTACACAACCAGTTGTGTTTATTAAATAGTCTTCAGTGCCTGTTGATTTGATTTTTATATTAGTGCTCTTATTATACCCTACAAATCCCCTTACACAAATCCCCTGAGGGGATGTATAACCCCTGAGGGGATGTATAACCCCTGAGGGGATTTGTGTCCTTAAATCCCTTTCCGGCGATAAGGCGAATAGCTTAGGGAATTTCCGTTCAGAGTATTGTCTAAGGGAATTTGTAGACAAAAAGCAAACCTAAGCGTTTATATTTTGTTGTAAGTTCTTGTACTTTTTGCAGACTTTCCAATGATTGACAACTATTTTAAAAATATATAGGTACCATAAGCAAGCATGTTCCAGCTCTGTAGGCCCATTATGTACGAAGTGATTATAACCGAACCCAGTGGAGTTTCTATGATACGTCATACGAAAGTAGGTGTTTGACGTTTCGGAGTTGCTAAATCAAGCGTAAAAGATGATTCACGCTACAGCGTGCCGTGCCCCGTCCGTGCCCCGTTCGGGCCCCGGACGGGGCACGGTCAAACATTATGGTATACTTTTTGTATAAAGTAATTCATGCTTGACCGTGTGTCGGCCGTGCCCCGTCCGGGCCCGGACGGGGCACGGACGGGGCACGTCGTTGATATGTCGGTGGGTATTGTTTCCCGTCCCCGGCACGGCACGTTGTAACATGAACACATGCGCCCGGGCGCCCGCAGGGCAGTCAACGTCAAATCTTAGTGAGGTGAGCAGCTAATCAGCAAAATGAACGATGAAAAGTTATTAGAGTGTGTGCGCAAATACCTAGTGATTTATGACATGAGTAATTCCAAGTATTTATATATTAAATACAAAAATACTATTTGGAAAATAATGACTAGCCCGTCCGGGCACACGGCGGACGTGTCCCGGCCGGGGCACGTCCTGGTCGCGGCACGGTGTAGCGTGAATGACTAGCCCGGCCGGGCGCACGGCGGACGTGCCCCGGCCGGGGCACGTCCCGGTCGCGGCACGGTGTAGCGTGAATCATCCTTAAACCACGTAAACCACTCACTTCGGTTATAATCACTTCGTACATCATAATAGGCCTACTGGGCACGTATTCTATTTATAACATATTTTAACAATGCTTCTGCATTGTTTGATTTTTCTGCACGAGAACGGTTAAGAAATTGTTAAAAGAAATTAAGCTAAGTAACACTTGAAAAGCGTTTCCTGAACCGTTGTCGAAAAAAAATAGAGCTGATTCGAGACATGAAACAAAAGGTACGTATTTTGTTTATATCTTAACTAGGCATACCATTATAAATTTGTATCTCTATGTAACTAGATGTAGTATAAGGAGTATAATACGTATAGCACTTGTAATACACTGGTAGAATAACACATGATGTTACTAAAAGTATTATTTTCATTCGAGGAATCATGGCATCGGGGAACTTAATTCCGTTTCTAAGCTGAAATCAAAAAATGTAGAAATAAGAAATAAGTTATACAGAAGAGCAGGACTATACGTGGCGCTCACAAGTCGCCGCGGTGGCGCGTTGCCATTGAGTTTATTCCTATATAGTAACCACAGAATAATCGATAGTTGCAAAATAAATTCGCGATGCTACGGCAACGTATCCAGCTCCGCCGCGGCTTATCTGGTAGAGATAGGTTTTTTTAATTGATTACCACTTTGTGCCTCTTTTTAAACAGGTTAAAGCCGAGTTCCCATCGTTAAATAGAATTGAATCTTTCTACCCTTTAAAAAACCATCATAGCCATCATAATATCACTCTTTGTCGAATTGAAGATGATCGATGTTATGTTTTTTACAAAGAGCGAAAGAGGTGAGGAAGTGGGTATCGAACTCGCAACCTTTTGCATTGCAGTTTGGTATTTGCCCTACAAGCCACAGAGATAGATAATTAATAGAGCTCTTACCCGACTGGTGTCCATCTGCGGCCAAAAATATTTTTAAATTTTATTAAAATACCTAACTTATGACTCGTTTCTAAGCTTCCGTTGTCAACGAGGAACTGGTTAGTCTTGTCGAGTCGCCCTTATAGAGTAAGATCCCAGGGCCGGCAGACATCACGTATTTCTGACGAACGAAATGTGGTGGATGTGGTCGATTGATTAGTGTTATTATGTACTAAGAACATATGTCTACTTGCTAGATATCAGGTCATCAAGGTACCTACAAAAAAAAATACTTTCCTCATGTTTATTCTCCAAGCTGATTTTCACGTATATTTTAGGAAATATACCTACTTAAAAATAAGTCGCCAATACCCCCAGACACTTTCCTTCGGCCGTATTGCTTTGCAGTCGCTTTAAAGCTCCCAAAATAATTACTTAACTTTACGTTAATTCTGTGCTCCATTTTTATAGTATATGTCCACCAGACAACTATTTTAATACCTTTTACAAAAAGACAGACCAATCCCAGTGGCCAATCATCCTATAAACTCAATTTTAATGCCTCTGTTATGGATTCTCTGGATAGGAGCGCGAGGGCATCAGAATTTAAGTGAAGTTAAGTAATTATTTTGGGAGCTTTAAAGCGACTGCAAAGCAATACGGCCGAAGGAAAGTGTCTGGGAATATTCGTGACTTATTTTTAAGTATATTACGTAAATTATACGTGAAAATCAGCTTGGAGAATTAACGTGAGGTAAGTAATTTTTTCATATATCTTGATGACCTGATATCTGAGAATTGGCCGTCGCAGCAGGCTAGCATCTTGATGGCATGCGTTTTTAGTACATACTAACACTATCCAATCGACCACATTTCGTTCGTCAGAAAATACGTGATGTCTACCGGCCCTGGGATCTTGGACTATTATCAACCATTGAATAATTTATAAAACATAATTTATATTTAAATTTTCATTAATTAAAGATAAATTTTACTGTTTCCTTTCCAAAATTAATTCTTTGCACCTATTTGTCGATCATGAAAAAACTTAATTTGTAATTCTTTAGTTTCCCTTAAAGAATAGGTATTTCTGGAATGAACGGATTCCAGTGCCTAGATCTCCCTTCATTCTACTCTTACTATCTTGCAATCTATGGTTGTTTCTCAACTAGGTAGCTAAACTTGTAGTACATTCAAGCTCTCAAGCCTATGCATTTCTCTTCTACTCTAGGTAAACTACACTATTGCCTTCAGCCCGCAAGCATCCAGCCCTGATGATACGAATCATCCAGCCCTGATGGTACATTTAGGCCCTCCAGCCTCTGTCTAGGCTCGCAAGACATTGTACACTATATAACTACACTATTGCCTTCAGCTCGCAAGCATCCAGCCCTCATGGTGCATTCAGGCGCTCCAGCCTCTGCCTGGGCTCGCAAGCCATACTACTCTAAACAACTACACCATTGCCTTCAGCCTTCAAGCATCCAACCCTCATGGTTCATTCAGGCTTTCCTGCCCCTGCCTAGGCTCACAAGTCATACTACTCTATTTTCTACAACTAAAGGCAGCCATTAAACAACTACCTAGTATTATATCCGTTGTCTAGTCACCGTCACACAAGAATCGTAGAACAGTATTCTATAGAAATAGTGTTATTTGTATGGGACCCACAATTTATAATAAATTACCTTCTAGTAATATGGAACTAACTGACATTAACTCTTTTAAAATGAATCTTAAAGATGTTTTATTTACAAGGTATATTTTAATATTAATGATTTTTTTGAATGATAGGACAGTTAAATAAGAATGACAATATACTACTTAAATCGCATGACATTCAATATTGTTAGCCTTATTAATAAACGTGGAGTAAGGTGAGAATAATTTTACTACCTTTTGTTTCTGTCTGTTAACTTTGAAAGTTCTTATCACGGAAAAAGAAAAAAACATGTTCTCACTACTCCGACCTTACTCCACGTTTATTAACAAGGCTAATAATGTAATGAGTTACTAGTGATAAAAAAAAACCATAAATTAATGATAATTGTACCTAATTCTAAGAATATTTGCACACCATACTTGGTAGAAATAGTTGGACATATTATAAATTGTAACACCGTAATGTAGGTACCTTTTTCTAAGCAAATAATTAAATTGAATTTGAATAAATCACTGTACCTACTACATTTAATAATTACATCTTCAAAACCTTAGCGCGAAACATGAAAAAGATATTCTTTTGACACTTACCATCGACTAAATTTGGCGGGAACGTGTTTCTTTCTATCATCTCCAGCAGTATTGCCGGTACGTTAATTATTTACATATCTATGTACGTTCGCGGCACCTGACCAATTGGTCAATTGGCCATATCGGTCTCAGACCGAAATAAATTAAAAAAAAACTGTTTGAGTGAGACAAGAAAACAACAAAACCAAAACCAAATTGAATGTCTCTTCAATATGTTTAATTATTCCACGTTTTTACGTAATTAACTACACGTTCTTTGTTCTTGTTCGCTAGCCGACATTATAGTCTCTTTGTAACAAAAATGTTTCGCCCTCATTTGGGGCAATTTTTAAAACCATTTACAAAACGAATAGCTTGTGTTCCCAAACACAGTCCGCCTGATCCAAGAGATATAGAGATTCTAAAGGATTTTCTTCATAACAATAGAAGAATATTAGTTCTTACTGGAGCTGGGATTTCCACAGAGTCAGGTATGTACCTACCTGCATGAACTGCTCTATAGAATTTACTATAGAGCATAGTAATAATATAAATCAGTGCAATCAAGTTTACTACGACTCTAAGGTCCGTCTCTGTCTGTAGCTCGTTTTTCTGCAAATAGACCTGTTCAAATTGAGTCCTTTTTGCCACTTATGGATGTGGTTTTTTAATTTGTGGGATTTTTTACACCACCAATATTTCCTAGTTTAACCTCCGCTAAAGGATGACATTCATAAAGAACATGCGCAGCCATCTCCTCTACCTCCACACAGGCTCTGCACAGCGGGCTCTCTGTTAAGTCTAACATGTGTATAAGCTTGTTAAAGGCTCTATAACCTGTAATAGCGTTAGTAATTAATGTTACACACATCCTATTGAGATTCAGTAAGCATTTAATAAGTTTTATATTTACAATCTGGAAATGCCAGTTTGGTCTGCTTAGGTACAACTTTCCAGACTGGCCCTAGCTTGGATGCTAAATCAATATCATAAGCATGATAGATTAGTTTTAAAGGAAGTTTATATGTCTGTCTGTCTGTTACCAGGCTGTCACAATTTATTTATTTTTTATTTATTTATTAGGTACACCAACAGTAAAGTACACTATATCTAATACAGAAAAACACATTTCATTGAAAGATGGACAAGTGTGCTTACCAATTATAGCTATACACAACGTTATTATAAAAAATGAGGTACATTCCTAGGTTCCTAGGTTTAACAGATCAGATACAGATATCATTGGTTAAGTTAAGTAATACTATTAAGCGATACTATAAAAAAAAAAAAGTTAAGTTAAGTTAAATTAAGTTAAATCTAAACAGACTGACCGAAATGCTTCATCAACTTACTTCTAAACCCAGTTGCTGAATCGTGAAATATGTCATAATCTCATAAACCATGCATGGTAGCTAGATAGTTGAAATTTTCACAGATGATGTAAGTATATCTGTTGCCGCAATAACAACAAATACTGAAAATAAAATAAATATTTGAGTGGGACTCCTATACAACAAACATATTTTTTTTTGTAAAATGATACAGAACCCTTCATGCGTGAATCCGACCCACACTTGGTTGGTTTTTTTACATACTGTACTTTTCCAGGGATTCCCGATTACAGATCTGAAGAAGTAGGTCTGTATGCTCGTAGTAACCATAAACCCATACAATTCCAAGAGTTTGTGAAGTATCCAAGAGTAAGACAGCGGTATTGGGCAAGGAATTTTGTCGGATGGCCAAGATTTAGTAGTGTGCAACCTAATATTACTCATTTATCAATAACAGAGTTACAAAAGGTAATGTGTAGGTACAATGGTTTTATGTCTGTATTTATAGGCTAGTAAAGTAATTTATTTGGTAGAGTACTTAGTAGATGTCACATAATATGTACATCACTGAATAGATTGTGATAAATTCATTACTTAACTAATGGAATCGATTGACTGGTCTATAGCTACGATTCGCGTGCGTCACCTTGGCCGGTCAAGCAATACGACGTCAGAATGGCCGGCCACTTTGTTTGTTAATATTTTCGAAACCACATAGGTATTAAATATATGAACAAAGGTACCAAATAGGTACTAAATAATGAGCGTTGTTTAGTTTTGATTTATCTATTGCTTGGTCCGGCCAAGCTGACATACACTACGATTGACTCTGTATTTGAAGACCCTTAGGTATGCAGCGCCTTGCACCCTCGGTACTTCAATGGGCCACAGTTTAAGTGTGAAATTTGCACAGTGAGATCACAGTATAGAATGACACATAGGCTAGTTTTTATTCCGATATTCTCGTGGGATCGGGACTTACGCGGGTGGAAACTGTGGGTCACAATTAGTGGTCTAATATGTAACACGCTCATTTAGAAAATACCCGTCTTCCTCAGAGGCTGCACCGGTCTACATATCGGAACATGGGCCAGTCTATTATTAAATTTATAAATTAAGCATACTTTAAAAAATGTATAATTTGATTTACAGGCTGGTAAAGTAAAAACAATAGTAACACAAAACGTAGACAGACTCCATCACAAGGCTGAATCAAAGAATATAATAGAATTACATGGGACAGGCTATATAGTAAAATGTCTTCACTGTCCTTATGAAATAGATAGACATGAGCTACAGAAGGAATTGTCGAAGAACAACCCTGGTATGGAAAGCAGTTTCACCATGATTAGACCTGATGGTGATGTTGAAATGTCTAAAGTGAGTTTTTTATGTTATTTAAAAAAAAACCGGCCAAGTGCGAGTCGGACTCGCGCACGAAGGGTTCCGTACCACTATCACAATTGGGTACAGAACCCTAAAATGAACACTGGACCAAACAATCCGTGAACGCTACGCAAACGTTATAACTTATTTTACCACTGGGGCCAGTCTATCACTCCATCACTAGATGGCGCCAGTGGTAAAAATACATCGCGATATCGTCGCGTTTATATGTTAAAATCACGTTTGTTGCATGCACTTAAATATTTATTTTATTCTGTTTGTTGTTGTAGCAGCAACAGAAATACATCATCTGTGAAAATTGTAACTGTCTAGCTATCATGGTTCATGAGATATCTAGATAGGCTGGTGACAGACGGACGGAGTAGTCTTCGTAAAATGGTTTGTGTATACCCTTTCGATACTTAACTAGTGGTTTGGTTTGATGGGGTTACTCCACGAGACAGGGCTGCGACTATGGTGCTCCTCTGCAGGACATGCCCCACTTACTATCTTGCTCACTGAGGCCTGTTACCTGCACTAGGAGCGAACTTATGGAGGCCACTGATAGCACGGTAGATGTCCATGATTTCTGGTCCTCAAAATGTTGAATTCGAGAGACCCACAGGTGCCATTGACACGACGAAGAAGAAGACTTAACTAATCTTTAAAAAAACAGTTGACAGAAATGTTTCTAAATTAAGAAATGCTTTGTTTCTTAAATTCAGTAGGTACATACATAATTAAAAGATAGCACTTACCACAGCTCCAATAAAAATAGAATAAACATATGAGGTTAATAACCCTTACCAATCACCAAACTAATTAGTGATTGGTATAACATCACTATAAAATAAATGACAGGCCAGAATATTAACCTTAGATTAAAAGGAAAGGATACCTACTCTTTGTCCATACAAACGTAGTTAATTGTTTTACTGCTCAACGTTTCGAGACTTTTACAGGTCAAGAGACCTGTAAAGGTTGACCTGATTATCAATGAAAAGACCTAGCCCCTTATTTTGTAACATTGTTACTAACAAATCTCGATTGAACCAGTAGACATTTTTGATTACACGTCATTCAGTCGCTGACAAATTGTCATTGCAATTAAAACTAGCGGCAGTAAGGCTAGAAACATACTTATTCGACATGGAGTACGTATGTATATGTTATAGACAATGTGTATAATGCAGGCATTCTATACATTTCCTAGGTATTGTATAGAATGCCGGGGTCCTCCAGGCAATGTGTGAAATGATATTGAATGTTCAAACTATTTTACACTTTACCTAGGAAATGTATGGAATACCTAGGCATTGTATAGAATGCCGGTTGACGCATAGGTAATGTATGTAACGTGTTTTTTGCGTAGACAGCGTTTCGATTTTTATACATCACGCCTTTTTTATTTACAGAATAAGGCGCTTTGGCGACCGCTGCCGCGGCACGCTCGCTCGCCAAAGCGCTGCGTGTAATCATGTTCTAACATTAACCTAACCTAACCAAGTCGGGGTGCTCCATTTAGTTTTTCCGTGCTTTAGATAGATAGCAATTAGCAGGGGGTTTGGGGGGTACGTATTCGAATAGGTATCTAATATTAAAATATTAAAAAGTTAAAATCCCGATGCTATCTAACTATCTAAAGCACGGAAAAACTAAACGGAGCACCCCGACTTGGTTAGGTTAGGTTAATGTTAGAACATGATTACACGCAGCGCTGCGACGGCAGCGGTCGCCAAAGCGCCTTATTCTGTAAATAAAAAAGGCGTGATGTATAAAAATCGCACTGTATATGAAAAAAATGTTAATAATGTTTTTATTTATAGTGTTAGGCGCTTCGGCGACCGCTGCCGTCGTTCATTATACACATTGCCTGATGCGCTTCGGGCATTTTATACAATACCTAGGCAATGTATGAAATGAATCGTATTATACACATTGCCTGAACGTTTTAGGCAATGTATACAATGCCGGATTATACACATTGCCTATAACATATATACGTACTCCAAACAAATGAACTTTCGCATATGTATAATATTAGAAATTTAAACATATTTCAGGAACAAGTGGAAAGATTCAAATCACCGTACTGCCCCAAATGCGAAGGACCTCTCAAACCTGACATAATCTTCTTCGGTGACAACGTACCCAAATCGCGCGTCGAACAAGTCAGAAACGAAGTGAGTTCCAGCGATGCTGTCTTCGTCTTAGGATCGAGTCTTACCGTCTACTCTAGTTATAGGATCATTTTACAAGCCAAAGAGGAGGGTAAAAATATAGCAATTTTAAATATAGGTCCCACTAGAGCTGATGATATTGTTCATGTAAAAGTTAATAAGAAATGTGGTCATATTTTACCGGAGTTGTGCGATTCATTGCTTCATTAGCTTACTACTGCGGTAGGTAAGGCTTAAGAGGAGAGTCTACCTACTCTCTTCCATACAAACGTAGTCGACTGTTTCCTCTCTGAATAACGACATTACAGCAAATAAGTTTATGCCTTATAACCTATATCTGCCATGACCATGGTCCTACGTTTTGTGTTTTTTTTTGGTTTTCCTAATAAAATATGTAGGAACTTACAAATAAAATTTAGAAAAGTTAGACTAAAAAAATCAAAACGTAGGGGCATGGTCATGGCAGATATAACATATATGTATCTATATGAAGGCACATATGCTTTTTTTTTATAAATGACAGACGAGAAAGTTTGACTGCTATCTCACCTATTGAAAAGTAATAATATGGTCTTTTTGTTTTTTTTTAACGAGGCGAATCACCTTATGACCTTCTGGCCGCTTCCGGGGAAGAGTGGCCCAGTGTGTATCCATCTGGCCTAGGATGGTGGGTGGCCAGAGGTATACCCACTAAACCCTTAAGTGCCTGTCTCGCTACAAGTGCCGGAGCTCACCAGAACCTTTCGGAGCTCATCCGTGAACTTGCAGAGTGATAATATGGTCTAAAATGTAGCATGCAATCCGATGGGCGGACGAGCTAAAACATGTTTTATTTAATTTATAGTCATTGTTACCTACTATTATCTATCATAGAGTAAATTAACTTACTATAGTTAATTATTAATTAGTATTTACTATAAATTTCTTTTATTTTTGTATGTAGCTCAAGGCTATTTTATTTCGAAAATTAGAGAGTTCAAGTCTCGCCGCAAGTAAAATTTTTTGAATGCTATTTTTCCTTTAAAAAAAATCTAAATAAAATAAGCCTTGAGCTACATACAAAAATAAAAAGAAATGTAAAAAACAAATGGGAAAAAGCGACATCTTACGTTAGTAATGAGTAAACTGTAAAGTTAACCATTACGACGCAGGTGTAAACAACTGGAAAGTTGTTACCTGCAACGTTAGATAGATGGCGTTTTAACGTGCCTTAATCGTAAACAATCAAGGGTGAATATAGTATTGGAAGTTTTCACGGCACGAAGCAGGGACTTGCGTGGTCTAGTTGGAATACGTTGGGGTACCGACCCAAAGACGCAAGTTCAAGCCTCGCCGCAAGTGAAAATTTTTGAATGCTATTTTTTCTTAAAATAAAAACTAGTATTTACTACCTCAAGTTAATTGTTAAATCTAAATCATAATAAACTTTATTTTATTATATTATTTAACAAAAAAAAAACAGGTTGTTTCATTTTGTATTCATTTTAATAGTAGTTACATAATACAAAAAGAAGTAGGGATACAAAAAAAACCGTTTTTAAATACATAGGAGCATTGGAAATGTCACATTTTAAATATAAATATGGGAAATGACTGGAAGTTAACCCCGATATACAAAAATATAGATGAAAGAAATTATTATATTAGGGTAGGCCACAGACGAAAAACTTTTTTCCGCGAAAAACGATAATTTGGTTAAGAAAAAATTTGGCTACGCAAGCATGCCAGGATACCTGCCAAAACATACTTATTACAATCCTACTAAACATTACTAGATCCGTTTTGCGGTTTCACTCATGTTAGCCCCACAAGTTGTCTTTGACCTTATCCAAGTTCCCATCTATCTTTTCTAAAATTAATTGTTTTATTCCGATGTACCCCAAAGTTAATTACGGGATTAAGACTAGTCCCGTAATTTAACTTTGGGGTACATCGGAATATCTATTAGCTTTATTTAAACGTGGAGTAAGATCGGAGTAATTTCACCACTTGTTATTCCTGTCTGTCAACTTTGAAAGTTCTTGTCACAGAAAAAGACAAAGCATGTTCTTACTACTCCGACCTTACTCCACGTTTATTAATAAGGCGTCTTTAACACTTAACTTCTATAATTTTCGTCAGAAAAAGTCTGTCGTCTGCAACGGCCTTTATTTACTTTACAGTTCGGTTAGAACACGAATCTATTAATAATAGGAATTATAGGCTAAATTATTTAATAGAATTGTGTATGTAAAATTACAATTTACTACTCTTTCGGCCAAATACTGAAACTCAACTCAAAACTTAAGAGCTTGTAACGGTTCGCAAAAGCCACCTTTTACACAGGTGCTATTCATGAATTTTAAATATATGTAGACATATTAAATCCTTGCGATCGACAGAGATACCGATCTTGGTTAGTTAACTCCAAAGTTTTACGTAGATGGCACTGTTAGGTAAACGCCCCCACGCTAAAACTGACCAATCATGAAGGGGTAAGCAGAGGATTGCGGGGAATGACGCGGCATTTATGGAAGCGGGAAAGGTTCCCTGGAGGGAGAACGTCACTTCACTTATTTTTCGGAGGTCTTTAGAAGCAGTCACGTATAGGGCTTTTAGCGTGCCATAAATTTGAATTATATAATTTTACTAGATGTTATAGAGTCAGTGTTTGCAAGTAATAAGTTATTAGAGTCAGTTTTGATCCAGCCATGATGTCTATACTGTATCTAGTCCTGTAGAGCATATAAGGTACATTATTAATTATTTTCATTGTTTAAACTAGAGGAGGTTTGAATTGTAACGACTTTTCTCCAAGAGTAGACTTCGATAGTCTTAATTATGGGACATGTATAAATTGTACCTATTTTTGTGCATGTTGAATATGTTATTTACTCATATTTTATGATTTTATGCCATTTGTGTCAGGTTAGATTCCTGCACTAGGCTTATGTTTGTTAATTTGACGTTATAAGTTAATATGCAGCCCTTGTGAGTTCGATTCTCGCCCTGCATTTGTACTGAAATATACCTACTGTACTATTGATTACAAAGTACTTTATAGTTGTATGTAATAATTATTCTATTTAAAGCGAGGTTCAATCCCTGCGCTGATTAATTGTTCTTTTGATGCTAAAGTACTGGTGGGAAAGTACATTGTAATATCTTTTATTTTTACCTTTTGTTCTAAGACTAACATAGTCGAAGGAACGTCCATTTTGTTGTGTTTGTATTTTGTATGTGTTCGCTTACAGCTTTAATGTAAATTCATAATTGTTTAATCAGTCTGTCTAAAGACAGTCTACAGGAAATTCTATAAAAGGATCCTGTTTATTGTAAATTCACCTTTTCAAATTAAAGTTCATATTTGAGGACAAAATTATAGGAAAACGCTCGAAAGGAGGTTTCCTTTTAATATAATTTAATTCTAAATTATATTTGGACAAAGATCCATCAGTTAATTTTACTGTAGTAAAATGACCAAAACTAAGTCAAAAGCCTAAGTACGTTTGGTACATATATTTTGATATTTCCGAGTGGAATTTACATGAATAAAGATTAATTCAAATCATAATCTATACGTAAGCAATTTACCTTCTTTTTATATCTCTATTTGTGGGAAATATTGGTTTGATGATCGGATTTCGAGGTCTAGCAATTCTGCTTTCTTGCAAACCGAATCCGGAACGCAATCGACAAAGACTTGAGTACAGGTGTACTGAATGAAGTTTATCAAACTATCAAATTCTCATAAAGAGGATTATTTCACGCTAATAGATAAGGTATTTGCCTGAAGTCTATAAAGTCTCATAATGAGGTCTATTATAATAGTTTTTAGGATTGTGGAATTCCACTGTTGTCAGCAGTCCATTTACTTAATACATTTTGGTCAAGTTACTATAGAGATTGAAATTCATAATTCAATTAAATATTGTCCGTTATCATTAACATTTGATTAATTACACCGGTAGAGTTTTCTTTCGGGGATTCTTTCTCTATCAGGTAATCGAATCTCCGTATATAATAAAACAATATTTTGATATCTAATTTATTGTGTACCATCATTATTTATACCTAATTCCCTTAATTTTAAGTTAGCTTTCTTATAACATTCATTCTGTAGACTAGAGTTGAGGATCCGACATAGATAGTAGAGACATCTTTCAGTCAATTTATAGCGTAATCAATTAAATTCAAGTAGCAACAATTTTGATCACATAAAACAGTAAAAGATCATCTTAAATTTTCCTTTAACGTTTCAATTAAAGTCGGTTTAGGAGTACAGATAATACTTGGAATAATTTGGATAGGTGTAGGTTTTCTGTAATCTCGTCTACCTTTATGGAACCTTGAGTTAACTACAAAACACAACGTAGGTATCTGTAACTGCTAGACTTTCACACGAGCCAAAAACAAAGAAAGGTACATCACACAATCAAAAATTAGGTAGTTTAGATAGGTAGGTCAGATTGATCGTAATCAATTAGGTATTATATCGTTTTAATTCAGGTAGTAGGGATGCGTTTGGTTAGGTATTTTCGTTCAGTTTAGTTGACATACTTTAGGCCTTTAGGTCTTTGTTCGTTTACAGTTCGGTACTTTGTTTAGTTAGATTAGACCTTAGGACCTTATAGACTTTAGAATCTTGTTTCATTAGATTCAATTACATTCAGGCCGGGATTTTACATTTGCTGCCCGTGACCACAGGATTTGTTAGAATCTAGATTTTAGATAGCATTTGTGAAGTACCTTGAAAGCGAAATTTCTTTGATTTCGCTATTTGTTGTAGCAATAGCGATTAGTTGGACGAGATTGCTAGAAATTTTAGTATTACACTAGGTTTTAGAATTTATTAGCTGGGATCAATTCGCAAGTAGCATAAATTATCAAATACCTACTAGCTTGATGTAAAAAAAAAAAGAAATGCCACGCATTGAAAAGTTACGCGTTTACGATTGCAGTGTACCGCGCAGATGTTCATTTCTAGGTAGATTTGCCAGTTAAAACGGGGCCTTTGTTTTGTCTGCTGAGTTAAAAGCTATTGTTAGTATTATTTTTGTTACCATCATAAAATTGAATGACTCGGGTCATAATATAAATTGCATCATAGTTTGAATATTTCTTAACATAAAGTTTTATAGGAAAAGTAATATATAATTGCATTGTAAGATAACCTTTGCCTTGTTATTTACGCGAGTGGAATCGCAAGGCGCAGCTAGTCTATTAGTTTATAAAAAAATTGGGTAAATTTCGTTAAAATCTATTGCTTTTGTCCGTTCACATGGTCTAGTCAATTAGTAACGTTAGGGTCTAATACACAAAAGGACGGTCTTGTCGCGCAGAGAAGTTTCTTCCAAACAGTCTTTTATTATAAGGATAAGTAAATTAGATTTTTGTTTAGTGAGATATAGATGTGACTTGAGAGCGATTAACTAGCATAGGGTAGTTTTATCGTTGCGGGCGATTTCGTTCATGCAAATCAATAGGTATTACGGACATAATTTCATGTAAATAGATTCGCCAAATAGTTAGTAACTATAAATAGGTTATCTTTTGTTCGCGACATAATTAAAATAAATGTAGATAACACATATCAGTGAGGTCGGTGTTTTGTTAATCAAAATTCAAAATACATGTGCATCTCCAAGTTTAGAAAGTCGCGCGGCAAGGTCCGGCTTAGGTAGAACTTTGGAACGGGAACCCAAACACGTGTTCTTTGTTTTTAGGACGGTCGTTTTATTTGCTGGAAATAGAGACGTTAGGATTGTTTTGTAGAAGCAAGTTTATGATAAGGTGTATAGAAATAGGGAATAGCTTTTGTACGTATTTGTTTCTCAAATAACTCATAAAAAGATTTCAATTTCAAAGCTTTATTGCGTCTATGCAATCCAACCGGTTTTATCTTACTTCAATAGAATTTTTCGTTAACCTCGTAAAATTACGTTTTATGGGTTGCACATTTTGCACATAGAAAAGGTTTTTTTTTATTCCTCTTAGAGTTCCCACGGAATTTTAAAATCAAAATAGTTTTTGTGCGTAGGGTCATAAAGTCAAATAAGTTATTCAAGTCTTCAAGTGCCTGTCACGGTTACTAGGAGAAATTGGGGGAAGTGTCACAAGTGGGTTCTGCTAAGTTGTTAGGTTAATATCGATAAAGGTTCTCACACGTTAGTTAATAGGTACCTACCAATTTCGTGAATCTGATAAGGACTGCTTTGTTTTTGTTCTTTGAGTTTCAAATTCAAGTTATGTTTATATAAACAAAACACGTAGGTAGATTGTGTTACATACACCTAGTTTCAATTTCAATATTTGATTATGAAAACGGTTCATACAAAGACATGCATAGATATTAGTTATGGTTTTAGGTAGTACATTAGATTGTTGTTTCCGTAAGCAAGATTTAGGTATGTATGTATTTAGGTATGTATTTAGAATAGAGCGACCGCGACGTCCCGGGTTGGTCGGTGATATTAATTAGAGAGAATAGGTAAATGCAATTAAGGTTTTATTAAGTGATAGGTTCTAGATATTGTTTAGGAAAGGTTAGATGGGTATTGACACGAGTTAATAATTTCGAATTTCAAATTACACAATTACAATTAATTATCGATTTCAATTAATTAATTAGGTTAGACAATTGTTTTATAAGCGAAGGGTTAGTAAATTATTTAATTTTGAAACATATGAGATGAATCCGATTTCAGTTTGAGATAAATTAGTTTCGTATAAGTTTGCTTTGATTAGTATGAAATAATACATAGTATCTCTAAAGTAGGAAAGCGGACTCCGGGCTCTCAGGAGGGATGCAACCAAGGTTATCGCTCATATGATGGTGATGAGAGTAAAACTCTAGGGAACATAGATGTCTTTATGAAGTTTAGATAGGTAGATAGATTAACGTTTTATTGTACATAAATACATATAACAGAAAATGCGAATACATCGCTCAGATGATGATGATGAGTATAAAAATCAAGGAAACATAGGGGTGTTTATGAATCTTAGATACCGTACCGTGATAGGATAGATTAACGATTGACGTACTGTAACGCAAAATAACAGTCTGTAGTAAACAGAATAGTCAATTATAATAAATATAATCAAGTTAATCGAAAACTAGAAAGCTCCTTCATACTTTTCATTTCCAAATAGGAAAAGGCAGTCTTATCGCTTATGGTTGATCTCTTCCAGTCGACCACCACGCTCTGTTCGCATAGGTTACCAATTTTAAAATATATAATAAAGTTGATTGATTACTAAAAGGTTATTTCATAATTTTACATTTTCAAATAGTGTGAGGGCGGCCTTGTCGCCTATGGTTGATGTCTTCCAGGTAACCAATACACGGTTATTCACATAGGGTAGTCCATTACAATAAATATAATTAAGTTAATTGTTAAATAAAAAGGGTATTTTATACCTTTGTATTTGATTAGTAGATTTTATTCTGGATTCAAATCAAAATAAAATTTTACCACATTAATTTTATTTGTACATACGTATTCAGGTTTGTTAGCTATCTTAATTGATATAGGAAATTCAATTAGGTCTGTAGGTAACAACGTTTTCCAAACCAAATTTTAGTTGATAAGGTAGTTTTAGTTAGTAAGGTCACAGATCACGTAATGCTATGGTGTATAGGATGTCTGTAATGCAATTTGTAGTAAATATATATTAGGTAATCGATCTCCTATAGGTTCAATCAAATACTTGGGTCGATCAATAATAATTATGCAACTAATTTCTTTGCGTAAACATATTCAGATTTGACGGTCTCACGTGGCATGTTGGGCGAACCCCGACTGCAACGCGGAGGGTCGTGGGTTCAATTCCCACCGGATACATGTGTTTCTTTGTCTTAAGTTGACCATCTTCCCTTCTATCAGCTTCATACTTAGGTAGTGCATTTGCGCATGGCAACAAAAAAGAGTTTATTCTCGGAGTTCGAAGGTTTATTGCCAATTGGGTTCACATGACTTTCAAGATATAATTTTTTGTGTGATACTCTTGGGTGACATGGGTGGAATTTGTTTAAGAGGCTACAGGATCACTTACGATGGGGAACTACTAAAGGTATAGGTTCACACACACATTAGTCATAATGGGGTCTTTGTTTAGAAGGTAGATTTGTTATGTTTTCGTAAGCAAAGGTACATTGAATTTTAAACAAACGTAATTACTTCGCTTTGATCTTGGGTGTATGAAACAAAGACACAAAGACGTCGCTGTTTGGGAACCTTATATTGTTTATAGAGGTTCATATTTATATTTCGTTAGGTAATCGATATGATTTAGGCATAACAAATTTAGCCGTGTAGCCTCGGTTTCCAATAGAGCTACCCCGTCTCTTCCCGTGGGTGTCGTAAAAGGCGACTAAGGGATATATAAACAAAGTCGAACTCAGTTGTACATTAGTTAATTAAACCTAATTGAACCTTAATTATTATAATGCCTAGGTATATTATACTTTCATAATTCAATTTTAATATACTTGGACTAAGTACGAAGATTTAATTATTAGAATGGATACGCCATCCTTGTTCTTATAAAGGGCATTTCAGGAAATGAAGTTGTTAGCTGAAATTAGTTTTTTTTTGAAAATGTTAGACTGAAAGTAAATGTAAATTTTTAACGTAAAATAATATAAGGATCAATTCATCGATTACCCTAATTCAGTCTGTTTTGAATTATAATTTCTAAAGTATGATGTATAACTTGATCTATCAATTTTGGAATTAATATAGAAGTTAATTACAAATTATTATCCTTTCCGATATTATAGGAAAGGGCATTCTTTTATATTTACCTTTATAAGTAAAAATATTAAGGATTGGGGAAATGTTATGGTAGAGACAGGGTTGACAATGTCGGGGACCACTGAGTAGTTAGTTTGATTGGTCTGGTATTCAATCATGTAGTTGATTCAAAGTATAAAGGTTAACTTAATATAATAAATTAAAGGTTTGCTAAAAAAAACTTGCTGGCCTTCTGGCTTGTCGGGCATTTAGATTTTACACACTAGTTTATTAGATAGTCTAACTATGTGAGTAGGTAGGATAGTAATAAATAAGTATTCTAAGGAAGTGATAGTATACACAATAGAGTTTTAATATTTTATTATTCGCTTTAACAATTAAAAGTAATTTTAATGGTTAGTTTGAAAGGATGTATGGTGGAGTAGTAGGCAATAAATAAAACAAAAGAAACTCCGTTTTTAGAATAATGCTTTGATATTCGAAGTCCCGCGCTATTGTTGAGTTCTTCATTGTAGGTACTTTTGTATATTTATTGTTTTTGGAATTTCTCTCAGGTTTAAATAAAAGGTTTACGACACGTCGAAATAAACAATTGAAGTGATACTGTGATTAAAAATAGTAATTTATTCCGTAGGATTCTAATAATATAGGTTGATTATGAATAAAATTAGGTTTCTGAGTAGGACGGATATGAACGATTGGCTAGTTAGGTCATGCACTTAATTAGAACTTATAGAACTTAGAATGATTTATAGAGTGATAGCAGTTATCTAAAATGGTCGTCTTTTACTTTAATATATAACTAATAAGGTTACTCTTTAGTTTTGTTGTAAATTTAATACCAGAGCTTTATTTTAGTCTGACTTATTATCTTATAGACTTGTGATTATTATATATACGTACCTGTAGAACTATTTACATTAGATAATTGTAATTCTAAATTTAATATTATGCCTTTCTCAATTTCAGATTATCCAGGGTCCAGATTTAATATATTCTTTTTTAGGATACCAATGGAGATCAGATCAGGCCAGATCCTTATTTCAGGACATTTATAGACTACACTTTTATTTTAGGTTATTTAATGGCCAGGACACTTCAGGTTCAGGGTATTATACAAATAGACTTAAGTTATGTGGCGTAGTGACCATCGTGTTGGGACGGAATGCTAGTAGTCGCGGGTTCAATTCCCGTCCGTTCAATTAAAGTTGTTGAAAGCATTTTTCGTAAAAGCATTATTATCTCCTAGCGTGGTAAATGTACATTATACTTATCATTGAGTTCTAGTTTCTGGTTTTCCAGCGAAACAGATAAAACCTAACTAAATGAAACTAATCGCAAAAACTAACTGAACTCTGTTTAAAAAGGTATCTTCTAGGACCCTGATATCACTTAACGTTTGTAACTAAATGACACTAATCGCAAAAACTATCTGAATTCTGTTTGAAAAGGTACCTTCTAGGTTATCATCACTTAACGTATGGTGTCCTATAGTTTCTGTTTTCCAGTGAAACAGTTACATTTTGATTTGATTTCAGCAAGTCATTGCAAGCACACATTAGAATCCACTATAGTAACATAAAACAAAATGTTTTATACCAAATCAACAATTATACCAATTATCACTATGATAATTATTTGCAAAAACTACGTACTGTGGTACTCAGGTACACCATCACTTAACAACATCTGGTGACATAGTGGTCAAGTCCAACACTATATAGTCTGTCGCTTTGAACAATTATACTAATATGTTTTCGTTTTCAGATACCATGGATAATTATAAGATTAGGATAGTTAAGTTTAGGAAGCATATTGTAACTGATCTTTATTAATTAAAGTAAATTTAAAAATTATTGATACATGAAATAGATGAGTCAATGGTTGTCCTCTTATGACCATGGGAAATAATTTTGTCTAGGGACCTTTGCATAATTTTTAACAAGTTAGAATATTTATAGATAACACATCATTGATTGATTATTGATTACTATCAATTGATTTCTTACTTACTTTTGAGTACTAGTTTTGTGAAGCATTGCTGTTCTGGAAAAGGAGGATTAATCCAAGATTTTGGTGGGAAAGAGAGGCGTGTACTCCCTACTCCCCCACGTCAATCTTTACTTCCACAATCCGATAGCTTTGAACAAATCCGTAGCGGAGCGTAGATAATATATGAGTAGTAAAGCAAGGCGTAGTTAGTATATAAGAACAAGTAGTATGCAATGCGTAGTTAGTTATAAGTAAAATGTAGTGATGCAAAAGGCGTAAATTAGGGCCTTAACGGATTAGCGATTGCAAATCAAATTTGTTGAAATTTGAGTTCAAGTAACACTTACACTTTTCAAAGGGATTTATATGAAGGAGTACTTGGTGTTAGGCTAAGACAGCGGTCAGTCATCAGTATTTTCATTAGTACTGATTTCATATGAATTTCGTACTCACACGCAGCGACGATATACGATTCCCCACACCTACATACTCTGAGAGGTAAATGGCTTTAGGTATATTGAGAAGTTCAGGTGGTAGTCTGTACTTTATATAAGCTCGAAGACAGGCTGTCGAGGGGATTCCAGGTCAACGTAGAGTAGTGCAAGGAGTGCCCCAGTAAAGTACACACGTGTGGAAATGCAGGCGCAACGATTATACTAGATCGTTAGGATCGACGAGGCCTCACAAACCACGTTCTCTTTAATGACCTGGGTACTTAAGGTTGTTGGATCTCTAGCGATTAGAAATGACATTACTATGAGCCAAAATTTTTCAATGTATTTATACTTTACCAATTAGTTTAAAGCCACTATACATAATAGGTACACACCCCATAGACATACAAACATTTATTCTATATATGTATTTGAACTCAAACGATACAGGTCAAAACATTTTGGTACGAGACTTAACACAAAATTTTTCTTCTTGGGGGAAGGCTAATTGTTGACACATGTATTTCATAGGAATATTAATTCACCTTATAGTTATAAGATATGTAATTGATAAGTAAGTTAAGAAAGTTGTAAATTTAATATTCATGAATAGTTTCATTTTAGTTTTAATGAAAAATTACTCTGGTTAATAAGTTATTAATCGACGCAATTTTTGAGGGTCGGATGTAACGGTTCGCAAAAGCCACCTTTTACACAGGTGCTATTCATGAATTTTAAATATATGTAGACATATTAAATCCTTGCGATCGACAGAGATACCGATCTTGGTTAGTTAACTCCAAAGTTTTACGTAGATGGCACTGTTAGGTAAACGCCCCCACGCTAAAACTGACCAATCATGAAGGGGTAAGCAGAGGATTGCGGGGAATGACGCGGCATTTATGGAAGCGGGAAAGGTTCCCTGGAGGGAGAACGTCACTTCACTTATTTTTCGGAGGTCTTTAGAAGCAGTCACGTATAGGGCTTTTAGCGTGCCATAAATTTGAATTATATAATTTTACTAGATGTTATAGAGTCAGTGTTTGCAAGTAATAAGTTATTAGAGTCAGTTTTGATCCAGCCATGATGTCTATACTGTATCTAGTCCTGTAGAGCATATAAGGTACATTATTAATTATTTTCATTGTTTAAACTAGAGGAGGTTTGAATTGTAACGACTTTTCTCCAAGAGTAGACTTCGATAGTCTTAATTATGGGACATGTATAAATTGTACCTATTTTTGTGCATGTTGAATATGTTATTTACTCATATTTTATGATTTTATGCCATTTGTGTCAGGTTAGATTCCTGCACTAGGCTTATGTTTGTTAATTTGACGTTATAAGTTAATATGCAGCCCTTGTGAGTTCGATTCTCGCCCTGCATTTGTACTGAAATATACCTACTGTACTATTGATTACAAAGTACTTTATAGTTGTATGTAATAATTATTCTATTTAAAGCGAGGTTCAATCCCTGCGCTGATTAATTGTTCTTTTGATGCTAAAGTACTGGTGGGAAAGTACATTGTAATATCTTTTATTTTTACCTTTTGTTCTAAGACTAACATAGTCGAAGGAACGTCCATTTTGTTGTGTTTGTATTTTGTATGTGTTCGCTTACAGCTTTAATGTAAATTCATAATTGTTTAATCAGTCTGTCTAAAGACAGTCTACAGGAAATTCTATAAAAGGATCCTGTTTATTGTAAATTCACCTTTTCAAATTAAAGTTCATATTTGAGGACAAAATTATAGGAAAACGCTCGAAAGGAGGTTTCCTTTTAATATAATTTAATTCTAAATTATATTTGGACAAAGATCCATCAGTTAATTTTACTGTAGTAAAATGACCAAAACTAAGTCAAAAGCCTAAGTACGTTTGGTACATATATTTTGATATTTCCGAGTGGAATTTACATGAATAAAGATTAATTCAAATCATAATCTATACGTAAGCAATTTACCTTCTTTTTATATCTCTATTTGTGGGAAATATTGGTTTGATGATCGGATTTCGAGGTCTAGCAATTCTGCTTTCTTGCAAACCGAATCCGGAACGCAATCGACAAAGACTTGAGTACAGGTGTACTGAATGAAGTTTATCAAACTATCAAATTCTCATAAAGAGGATTATTTCACGCTAATAGATAAGGTATTTGCCTGAAGTCTATAAAGTCTCATAATGAGGTCTATTATAATAGTTTTTAGGATTGTGGAATTCCACTGTTGTCAGCAGTCCATTTACTTAATACATTTTGGTCAAGTTACTATAGAGATTGAAATTCATAATTCAATTAAATATTGTCCGTTATCATTAACATTTGATTAATTACACCGGTAGAGTTTTCTTTCGGGGATTCTTTCTCTATCAGGTAATCGAATCTCCGTATATAATAAAACAATATTTTGATATCTAATTTATTGTGTACCATCATTATTTATACCTAATTCCCTTAATTTTAAGTTAGCTTTCTTATAACATTCATTCTGTAGACTAGAGTTGAGGATCCGACATAGATAGTAGAGACATCTTTCAGTCAATTTATAGCGTAATCAATTAAATTCAAGTAGCAACAATTTTGATCACATAAAACAGTAAAAGATCATCTTAAATTTTCCTTTAACGTTTCAATTAAAGTCGGTTTAGGAGTACAGATAATACTTGGAATAATTTGGATAGGTGTAGGTTTTCTGTAATCTCGTCTACCTTTATGGAACCTTGAGTTAACTACAAAACACAACGTAGGTATCTGTAACTGCTAGACTTTCACACGAGCCAAAAACAAAGAAAGGTACATCACACAATCAAAAATTAGGTAGTTTAGATAGGTAGGTCAGATTGATCGTAATCAATTAGGTATTATATCGTTTTAATTCAGGTAGTAGGGATGCGTTTGGTTAGGTATTTTCGTTCAGTTTAGTTGACATACTTTAGGCCTTTAGGTCTTTGTTCGTTTACAGTTCGGTACTTTGTTTAGTTAGATTAGACCTTAGGACCTTATAGACTTTAGAATCTTGTTTCATTAGATTCAATTACATTCAGGCCGGGGTTTTACAAGCTGCTAATTAAGCAGCACTCAGACTCAGAAAATTCTCTTAAGTACTAATTTTAAATTCAGAAGCCGCTCAATTATTAAAGTAGCCATTATAGTTTGAGTGGCGTTTCTGTATTCAACCGGTTATCTGGCTATATATCTTAATTTGTAACAATTTTTAAATCTTTCTAATTGGTACTTAGTTACGGCAGTGACAAGACAATGGTTCACGAATCTGGTTCATATAATAATTATGTAGTATCTATATACGTACTAATATTATAAAGAGAAGAGGAAAGATTTATTTGTTTGTCTGGAAGGAATAGCCTCGGAACTTACAGGAGCGATTTAAGAAATTCTTTCAATGAATTCTTTCAATAAAAAACTACATTACCGAGGAGGCTATTATTTATGAGGGTGAAACCGCGGTACATATTATAATTGTTACATGAATAATTTACATACAATAAACTTTGAGGGGCGTCGTATAGTTTAAATTAAATTTAAGGACAAAACATACAAAGAAAGAACATAATGAACATGGTATAATTGTTCTTAACTTTAAGTACTCGCGACAGATGAGGTGATTACTAACCGGATGCCCGCATAATTCCAAAAAAAAGACAGTTTTTAACACAGTTACATTTTCCCAGGTCTTTATCGCGTATTATTATTTATTTGGTCGCGAGAGGACCCCCTCGCGACCAAGAACATTGTAACCTGGTTGAAAACGTCGAGGTAAGAGAATAAATTATAATACCCGATAAAGACCCGGGAAAATGTAACTGTGTTAACAAATCGTGTGTATTTAAAAAGTTTATTAGTATTAAACACATTGTATTTTCCTAAAAGTCACCTTTTGAATAGATCCATAACAAAATGCATTTATTCACGTAACAATATAAATCAAACTTCTTACTCTACATTGTTCAAGTTTTAGTCGTAATTTGCATTATTTTTTATCAAACACTAGCTGCGCCTCGCGGTTTCACTCGCGTAAATCCCGATCCCGGGGAAATCTACATACCCGAGTTTTATCGCAATCGGTTCTGCGTGGAGGTGCCACAAAAACATACCTACATACAAACCTTTAACTTTATAATATTAGTATGATTAATTTATAAAATGCTTGACTTATTTAGATGAAAATTTGTACAGGGTTAGGTGTAGAGAATGATGACAGCTAACTTACTCGGTTAAAACTGCGGGGCACAGCTAAACTCTTACACTTAAATACAACTATTAAATAAAAAGCTAATTTTTAGAGGTATTGTTGTCTAAAGCATTACGAAAAACGGTTTAGTTTTATACTAGAAAGTATAAGCAATTCGGACTGGATTTCGGCCAAATAAAAAGTAATGTCAAACAAAGGACCCATATGTTTAGAAATCGATTGCATATCAAATAATGTTAATTTTCTATTTACAAGAGGGTCAATTCATGAAAAAAATATATTTAAAAACTATAATTAAAATAATAAGTTATGTATGACATCAGACATTGCATGTTACCTACACTCTTTCTAACATCCATTTGGTCAAACAATTTCATTTAAAGGTTTATTGAATTAGACCTTTACCGAGTAAACCAGATGGTCTATTTACGTAATAAAATTATCCAAAATATCATCCTAACATAATTTCCATAGCATTGCAGTCAATCTTTTATTTTCAATTTGATGTTAGTCAAACAACATTTGATTTTATTCAATAAGTTGCTTTGGAGAATAGCCAAGACAAGCCTGCGAAGCGAACAGGGCACTTTCCTCGAAACATTTAATTGGTTTTTGAACCCTCTGAACTTGGGTTTGGAATATACCAGATGAAGGTATTTCAGTTGCATAATGTCAACTTATTAAAAATACAGTTTCAATTAGCTCCTAAAGTTTAGATTTTATTGAGAAATTACTACAAGAACTATTGTTTAACAGAAAACCCATGCAAGGCAGCCAAATGGCCAAGCCACATATTTTGGCTAAGATGTTGAATTTGTGATTGGGAAGTAAGGTGCTTACGGACTCTGGGTGTGTAGAGTTATAAGCTTGGCTCCACATGTTATCTGATAACTTTTTGACAGTGCACATCATATGCTCTCGCTCTCGTCTTGGCTACATTTTACATGAAAATGTTTTTGGGGGGATACAGTTTTCCGTAAATTTTCGATTGCAGTCCATTTGCAAGTTATAGTTTCATTTCGAGTGTATTGTTTGCAATGGCGATGATATTGAAATGAAATTTTGGACAATTCTATTCGGCTGGCTTGCACAGCTACATCGGACTAAGAAATTCAGATTAGTGTTTGCTAATCCAGATTAGTGCGCTGCGGATAGCTGCGCAAGCCAGCCTTAAAGTCAAAATACATGATGACACTTACACTGACACTTTATTATGTGTGCTGTAGTAGGTGTGGACTGTTTTAGTTAATGTGTAAGTGTCATCATGTATTTTAAGTTTTACAGCAGGGATTCCCTAAGTGGGGGGGGCAGAGAACTTTACAGGGGGGCGCGGGCCACCTGTGTAGTTAAGTATTAAAACTGATCCATGAGAGAAGACTGCACGATACGACTTGGATACGACAAATGAAATTATCCGAAATTGACGCCTGTCAAAAACATAATATTGTTTCATCAGTGGGCTGTTAAGAACCTTTATTTATTAATTAATCAAATTTAATCTGGACTGGAGGATGGGCGCGGTATTTTTTTTATGGTCAAAAGGGGGCGCGTCTCAAATAAGTAAGGGAACCCCTGCTTTACAGGAATAAGCCCCTTGAACAAAGAAACATAGTTAGTTAGTTGTAACCTTAATAAATAAACGGAACTTTACACTTACCAGTCTTAAAATCACATTTTAAATAACTTTCCACATTAATTACGTCACTAGATTTAAATTGTAATACTAGTCATCAACTGTTGGTTCTGTTACAACTACGGTATGGAACATTATAAGAAGTAGTCCGCTTGCGGCTTCTTTGAGGGGACCCCTCGAGACTCCTGGGGTGCGGCTTCGAATATCGTGAACTCTCGTTGCAGGTTCTCGTTCAGTTCTAGTATCGCTGCTACGTTGCCGCATCTGAAAAAGGATCAATTAAATGGATATTAGACTCTAGAACACTGAAAGAATTTTTCAAATCGTAGAAGTGGTTCCAGATATTAGCGCGTTCAAACAAACAAATACTTCAGCTTTATAATATTAGTATAGATTATAAGTAGAAATATTTTATAATGAGAAATGCATCATCAAAACCAGGAGAGACCTCGGACCCCGGGCTCTTGAGAGGGATGCAACCGGGAACATCGCTTGGATGATGACTATGACACTCCGACAAAGATATCCCCGGCCTGCTAGGTGTTCCCGTTGGGGGTACACACTGCCCCGCATCTCCAAATGTGTAGTAAAAACATTATTTCTGTGACTTCCGAAGAATGACGTTAAGTTGGTCCCGCTAGTGCCCTGGATAACAGTCTTCACAAACTTACCTATAGCAGTAATTAGGCGCGGACCAGACAGTGAGTACGGTCTCGTTGAAGTGCCACTTGTATCCGTCCATGACCAGTTGGTGCGCCCGGCAGATCATGTCGATGTCGTTGGATACATTGGATAACAGTCTTCACAAACTTACCTATAGCAGTAATTAGGCGCGGACCAGACAGTGAGTACGGTCTCGTTGAAGTGCCACTTGTATCCGTCCATGACCAGTTGGTGCGCCCGGCAGATCATGTCGATGTCGTTGGATACATTGGATAACAGTCTTCACAAACTTACCTATAGCAGTAATTAGGCGCGGACCAGACAGTGAGTACGGTCTCGTTGAAGTGCCACTTGTATCCGTCCATGACCAGTTGGTGCGCCCGGCAGATCATGTCGATGTCGTTGGATACATTGGATAACAGTCTTCACAAACTTACCTATAGCAGTAATTAGGCGCGGACCAGACAGTGAGTACGGTCTCGTTGAAGTGCCACTTGTATCCGTCCATGACCAGTTGGTGCGCCCGGCAGATCATGTCGATGTCGTTGGATACATTGGATAACAGTCTTCACAAACTTACCTATAGCAGTAATTAGGCGCGGACCAGACAGTGAGTACGGTCTCGTTGAAGTGCCACTTGTATCCGTCCATGACCAGTTGGTGCGCCCGGCAGATCATGTCGATGTCGTTGGATACATTGGATAACAGTCTTCACAAACTTACCTATAGCAGTAATTAGGCGCGGACCAGACAGTGAGTACGGTCTCGTTGAAGTGCCACTTGTATCCGTCCATGACCAGTTGGTGCGCCCGGCAGATCATGTCGATGTCGTTGGATACATTGGATAACAGTCTTCACAAACTTACCTATAGCAGTAATTAGGCGCGGACCAGACAGTGAGTACGGTCTCGTTGAAGTGCCACTTGTATCCGTCCATGACCAGTTGGTGCGCCCGGCAGATCATGTCGATGTCGTTAAATACATTGGATAACAGTCTTCACAAACTTACCTATAGCAGTAATTAGGCGCGGACCAGACAGTGAGTACGGTCTCGTTGAAGTGCCACTTGTATCCGTCCATGACCAGTTGGTGCGCCCGGCAGATCATGTCGATGTCGTTGGATACATTGGATAACAGTCTTCACAAACTTACCTATAGCAGTAATTAGGCGCGGACCAGACAGTGAGTACGGTCTCGTTGAAGTGCCACTTGTATCCGTCCATGACCAGTTGGTGCGCCCGGCAGATCATGTCGATGTCGTTGGATACATTGGATAACAGTCTTCACAAACTTACCTATAGCAGTAATTAGGCGCGGACCAGACAGTGAGTACGGTCTCGTTGAAGTGCCACTTGTATCCGTCCATGACCAGTTGGTGCGCCCGGCAGATCATGTCGATGTCGTTGGATACATTGGATAACAGTCTTCACAAACTTACCTATAGCAGTAATTAGGCGCGGACCAGACAGTGAGTACGGTCTCGTTGAAGTGCCACTTGTATCCGTCCATGACCAGTTGGTGCGCCCGGCAGATCATGTCGATGTCGTTGGATACATTGGATAACAGTCTTCACAAACTTACCTATAGCAGTAATTAGGCGCGGACCAGACAGTGAGTACGGTCTCGTTGAAGTGCCACTTGTATCCTTCCATGACCAGTTGGTGCGCCCGGCAGATCATGTCGATGTCGTTGGATACATTGAACTGGGCGACAACGTCGGAGCCGAACAGGTAGCCGGCTCCGCGCGGGGATACACCCCAACCTTGAGTGTCTGGAAGGAGATTCAAAGTCTAAGTCTAGATATCTTACTAATCTTATTAATACTTATTACTTATTTAAGCTTAAAAACTGAAGGGACAGGCCTATAAAACCATCATTAGACCTGTCCTTTTGTATGGTAGTGAGGCGTGGCCAGTGCTTGAGCGACATAAGCAGGAGCTGCGTGTCACGGAGATGCTGCGCTGGATGTGTGGAGTGACACGAAAAGACCGCGTCAGAAACTCCCGCATCAGGGGCATGTCCGAGACATTGCAGACAAATTGCAAGAATGCCGCTTACGTGGGAATCAGGGGCATGTCCGCTAGTTACGTGGGAAACAAATGTCTTGCTATGGCGCCTCCGCCCGGCCGCGGCAGATTGGGAAGACCCAAGAAGTGCTGGCTTGACGTTGTAAGATCGGATATGCGTGCAAATGGCCTCACTACACGGGATGCCGAAGATCGTGCGAGGTGAAGACGTAAAAGTAGGAAAGCGGACCCCGGACTCTCGAGAGGGATGCAACCGGGAACATCGCTCAGATGATGATGACTTATTTAAGCTTCAAAATATAAATATTTGTTCCTGGTATGAGTGTCTCTCTATATTATAATATGTTATGTATGTATTTACAAAAGAAAATTTAAGTATTATATCCGTCTAGCCACCATAACACAAACTTAGTAGCTTACCACCAAGGGGTTAGATGGCGCTGTGTGGTTTATTTACTAGCTGCGCCACGCGGCTTCACCCGCGTAAGTTCCGGTCCCGCGGGAATTACGGGATAAAAAGTAGCCTATGTGTTATTCTAGGTGTCTAGCTATCTATATTCCAAGTTTCATCGCAATCGATTCAGTAGTTATTGCGTGAAAGAGTAACAAACATCCAAACATCCATACAAATAATATTAGTACATATTATTACATTTATAATATTAGTAATCCTACTAATATTATAAATGCGAAAGTAACTAATAAACCCGTAAATCCCGCGGGATCGGTGCGTATCTTCTCACGGGAGTACATATTTTTGATGATGTTTCTGTTCTTGTACAAAAAAATACTCTAATTTAGTCTTCGGAACAAAAAAGAATCACCTTCAGGATCGCTCCATAGCAAGTCACACATGGGTCCATCGTGAGGCACCTCTTGCTTCCTGTCTATGGTCCTGATTTGGTCCAGGGTCTGTATGGAAGGGCTCAGGCCGCCGTGCACGCAGAATATCCGCCCGTCAATGATGGCCGATAGAGATAAGTAGTCAAATATTTCAGTACAGTATCTGGAATTCATATAATTATTTTGAGTAAGTATTAGTTTACCTAAAGTATTCGATTTTAAACTCACATGGTTGTTTTCACTACAAATATTGTAAAACTACATGGTAAATACCCCATTATTTAATCTTCTTTTCATGTAGTGGTGTGGCTCACCTAGTGTTAAAGTTTTCAGGTCGCCCTAAGGCCTTTAACTTGACCTAAGAACTGCTATCAGAGATAACAACCGGGACCAACTGCTTAACTGCTCCTCCGTGCCTTCCGAAGCATGGAGGAGCTCGAGAAAATGTTTTTTTTTTGCCACACAAATTATCGCTTAACACGGCCGTTTAAGATCGGCAGGTGCAGCTAGACCAATGAGCCTCATATAATAATCCCAATACCTATAGTATTGTTTCGTAAATTTTAAAAGTGGTTCTTCTATATCCCTGGGAGCCCAGGGTCCTTTAAAACCACAAATATTTGCGCGGCGGGGCTTGTTACTACCTACCGGTCCAAGTCGTAGCGCCAATCGGACTTGTCTGTGTTTCGATACGTAGACTGGTGTAGAAACTAACGAAGTCCGGTTGGATCTTGTCCTTCTTCTTCTTCAATGAGCGTGCTACATCTTAGACTGCTATTTTCGTTGAAAATAGGAATATTTTCCTAGTTTGAAGATGTCTACTTTAACTTTTAAAGAAGGAACTGGCCGATAGGCAGCTAAGTTGTTTTACTAATTTTACCTCCAAACAGTAATAGATCCATATTTCCTAAGACATTCATCATAGAAGCCGTACACTTGTGTTATTTGTCTGGATTCATGGTTGCCTCTGATCAGTGTAATCCGGTCTGGGTATCGGACCTACAAGTAATTCAGCATTTGTTTAAAATATATTAGGTTACGGATATGCATTAGACTTTTTAGACTAGGTAAGGTAAGTAAAATTTGCGTTGGTTTTCGGGATACTGATAAATTAAACTCATTTTTTGGCTTTAATCTAGCGTGCTTAGTTTGGGGGTAGATTGCGCTGTGTGTAACACTGTGCATTCAAATCGTTACATTATCCCGGGTCTTAATCACGTATTATTATTACAATCTATGACTATGTAACTATGTTAACAAATTGTGTAAATTTAAAAAGTTTATTTATAATATCATACAAAAAAATAGTTGTTAATATTGATGTTATGATAAATTATGACTTACCTTCAATGCAAGTAATAGTAAAAATGTTTCTACAGAATAAAATCCCCTATCTACAAAGTCTCCCATGAATAAATAATTGGTCTCGGGCACATCACCTCCTACTTTGAACAATTCCTTCAAGTCATAGAACTGTCCATGAATGTCTCCACAAACCTAAAACAAAAACAAATACAGTTCAAAACAAGCTATTGCCATAATTCCACTATACAGTGTATTTCACTGGCGGTGATTTAAGCTGGAACGGCAGCTAACTGCTTAGCGGACCCTGGGCTAGGGGACCCGAGAGGGATACAACCGGGAACATCACTGGGATGAGAGAGAGAGAGAGATTTAAGCTGAAATGGGGTTGTTCTAGAACGGAGAACAGTTTTTGCTAACAGCTAAATTGCATGAGATTTTATCTCCCTACAAATAAACTTTACAAACATATTAGGTTATATAAAACTTTTAGCTTTTATACTGAACCACAGTTCGAAGGTCTTCCACAAAGCTGCTTTTTTATCGCGCAATAAAATCACATGCGTTTTTGCACCTGTCTGGGTGCAGTATTGATGCGAGGTGCCATGTCACATAGGTGCAATACCGCACCAACTCAGATGCAAAAACTCATGCCACATTACTGCATGGAAAAGCGCAGCAGTATAGGGAGCCTTGAATCTCGATGCTTTGAGAAAATTGGAATATACAGTAGTGAATCCATGATATCTGCTATCTACCAGTTACTACAAGTTTATGAGCAATCAGTTGAGTGGCTTGCATTGAGAAGTAAAATCAATACAAACTTTACAATTCATTAAGTCGAAGACAACCTAACATGGGTAGACTGTTGAATCTATGATATGAGTGAGATGTATGTGTGAACAATGAGATGATAGCTAGTTGAGGAGACAATGGGAGAGCATGATGTATCACACACACATTTTGATGTTTTAAATGTAGTAGTAGCTAGCGACCCACCTCTGCTTCCCACGGTAATGTTATTATACACCTTCCTCTAAAGTAACTCTATCTGTTCTATAAAAACTACATGTAAATCCATTAGGTAGTTTTAAAGATCTAAGCATACATAGGAACAGACAGACAGACAGCGGGAAGCGACTTCGTTTTATATTATGTAGAGAAGACAAAACTAGTTTTTTTATTGAATTGAGGGTAAGATGCCATGAACCACTATATGCATGTTATTAGCTTTAAATTGAATACAATATGACCTAGAAAACAACGAAAAAAATTGCAGTGACTGCAACTTATGTGTGTCGCATCCATCGCCAAGTATTTTTTTTAACATACAACCTTGAACGGCTACCACTAGGGTTATTTTTTAAGGTTACTTACCTAAAATTGTACCTAAGGTACTAAATTAGTTACTTAATGGAATGTTTTCTTATTTCTGAGCATTAAAAAGATACAAAAACTAACCGTTACAGGAGAATCAACTCTTTGAACATTGCTTTCTTCTACTAATATCTCCCGGGCTTTGGCACAAAGCGCTTTCACCTCAGCCTCCATTATTATCTCACATCTCTTCAACTGCTCAATTTGGCGGTCTAAATCGCTTGTATCAGACATCTTCATTAATAATTTTGCACGGTAGACCTTATAATTCAAGATAGTTTTTAGACGTGACAAACCGTTGTGTAAGCGATGACTGAATCATCCGTTGGGCTTTGGTTGGATAGTTCACGTTTATCACCACTTGTGTTTCTCAGTTAATTGTTCGATTTTATTCTCTGATCTACGAATTCTAAGGGTCCCAATGATTTTTCGTGGAAATTTATTGTAATCACATCACAAAACACACGCATCCGCCATTACAACGTCGACCATAGACAAACTTTTTATATGCTCATCCATTTTTTTTACAAACCTTATTCTTTTCTCTAATGAGTGAGTTTTGTTGAGTGTGGCTCCAAAACCAAAAAGTCACATCCAGTCTGACAACATCGGAAGTTATTGATCTGCGTTTAGAGGAGAATAACACAGACTAAAAATTTCACCAGTATTCAAAAAAACTCAACTGTCATATGTCAATTTGTCCTATATGCGTTCGATCCGTTTCGTTCAGTCGGTTTTGTTTTGGTATCGATTCGTTTGTTGTGCTCCGATTGTTGAGTGATTTTCAGTAGTTTTCTGTGAAACTATTGTGAAATCAAGGAGGAAAATTATGGGGAACATCCACACCGTCGGTCCCAACGAGGCTCTCATCGTTTCAGGTATTTATCGTTAGGAAAAACGTAATTTTTATGATCCACTTCACGTGCCCCTAATAATTTGTTGCTTCTTAATCCAAAATTAAACTAGTGTTGATTACGACCTTGTATATCCTATTTCAGAGAGTATTCATGAGATAAAAGAAGAAATTTATTGTGAAATCGAAAGTTAGTAGCTGGTGTGATAGCTTTGTTTACTTGTGACGAAAGTGAGGTTCTGATAAGATTAGGTTTTGTTATCTATCACTGATATGGGCGTATTCTGGCCACTGACGTCAGTGGTAGCGGAACTATGTATAGTTTTAATGACTCTGAATCATGGTCAAGTGGTTTGTGTTGTGTTATTATTTTATATTGTGCCTCAGGCTAGGTATTTTTGAACAATTTACTTAGGTATTAGTTTCACTACATCTCGATAGATGGTGCTGTATAGAATCCTCGATAGGCTACTTAACAGAGAGAAGCATCTGTTAGATTGCTATGACTAGAAAATAAAGATAAACCTTGTTGGTTTTATGTTTGACCCAGATTTACAATTGTAAAAATCAAGGAGGTGAAGTTGGGAGGACAGGTGGGGAGAGGAATGCTGACCTCTTCAGTACCACTACCTCCCCACGTGGATAGGGGAGCAGGTGGGGTCCAGTTGGAAAGGGAAGGGAAGGGAGAGGGAGGAAGAAGAGAATAAGCTCCTTCCTACCGTTTTACATACCAACCATACCAATACAAATTCCATGGAAATATCAAGGAGCCCTTAACCCCTAACAAAAACTCTAAAACACTATTTAAAAAAAACAATGCCTCCTAGTTCAATGGGTGGTACCAGGGCCTTCAGTATCCTATGTAAACTAAGGTTGTACACTTTAAACAAAAATCAACTCTATGCCCTTAGATTACAAGTGTAACAGAATGATTATGATTTTATTGTGATCAGAACTTGTGAGGGTCTAAGATAATTTACTTTTTAGTAGGTACAGTACACAATGTAGGTAAAAAAATTAATAATAATGTTAATATTTAATTAGAAAATACTATGTACTATGTTCTACATAGATAAAAAAAGTGTCATATTTTTATCTGGTTTTCATTAAGAATGAAAATATATTTTTTTGTTTTTAATCGGTAGATACAGAAGTGTCATCTAGCAATAAACCTATTGTTTGGTGACCTAATTTAGAAAAATAACAATACCATAATTAAAGAAATCCATCTAGGCATTTGGAGGTAAGTATTAATGAAATTTACATACATACAAGATACACACAAAAAACCTAACCCTTCCTTGGCTGTTGGGCAATAAAACTCAAATGATTAATCCTTATTGATAATTAAAATAAAATAATTGAAATAGGTAACAATTTAACAACATTTGAGGGTTGTTGGCTTTAATAACTTAATTACATTTGCTAATATCCAGTCCAGTCATAGTTTGCTATAGCTGGACTAGCTATTAGAATGGAAACTCCATTCTACAAATCTTTATTATAACTTCCACCTTTCTAACAACATATCTGCCGCCTTTTCGCCGATCATTATAGCTGGTGCATTGGTGTGAGCTGTAATTGTTCTTGGTATCACACTGCTGTCCATCACCCTTAAGTTATTAACACCATGGACCCGCAACTCAGCATCAACCACAGCATCAAGGTCTGTTGAAGGCCCCATTCTGCATGTGGCTATTGCATGATGAATAGTCGCTGTGACTGTCCTCACCGCGCACTCCCAGTAAGCATCGGATCCGAAATTATGCTCTTTGCAATTAGGAAACTTCCTCTTATGTAACTTTGCTCCGAACTTTTGATAAGGCGTAGTTTCAACTAGCTTTATTATGTACCGAATGGCCGCTACCATATTCGCCATGTCTCGAGGGTCTGTCAGATAGTTAGCGTAAATCTTCAAGTCGTCAAAGGGGTTCCGAGATTGCAGCCTTAAATAGCCCTTTGATTTCGGATGAAGAAGCATAAGTATTATTGTAAAAGTATCCATATTTTCTATAGGCTTATAGACGTCTTTGTACAACCAGTCAGCCATGTGTAAACCTTTAGCTCCGACTCTACCGCTGTCGGATGCAAACGATACGCATGTCCCCAATAGCTCAATATCAGGATAAGCACCAGCTTCAGTAGAAATATTGGTTTTGATATAACCAATCGTTTCCACCCCTGCTAGCGAAGATACCGGGCCATCGCCGTACTGATCGTATTGAAGCAAATTTTCGAATGTAGCCAATTTATTGAAATTTAAACTAATTCTGCTCGTATTCAAGACGAAAGCTAAACCTGGGAATGTTATATGATCATACAATGTTTGACCAACTTTAAGGTCTTTCACTACGGAAATGCCAAATGATTCTAAATGTTCTTTTGGGCCTATACCCGAGAGCATTAGAAGATGCGGCGATTCAATAGGTCCGGCGGTTAAGATAACCTCTTTTTTCGCTCGAATTTGATACCTTTGTCCGTTTCTATAAAATTCTACGCCGTAAGCTGTTTTATTTGCGGGATCTATTAGAACTCTTGTCACTCTACTTCCAGGCAGGATGTGTAAGTTCTTCCTCTTCTTGTGATCGTGCAAGAAGGCTCTGGCACTGCTCACGCGCCGACCTTGAAGCATAGTCGCCTGAATGTAGCTAAAGCCGAAACCGTCTGGACTGTTGTAATCCACATTACGATTTCCTAGAACTCTTCCTGCGTCCATAAATGCTTTCGCCAGCTTAGATCTGTAATCCATGCATTTCAAAAAATAACTTCGATAACTATTAAACTTTTAATGTTACTAATTATGTTGACTCACTTAAAAGGCACAAACTCCACGTTCAGCTCGCCTTTTCGGCCATGCCAAGGTGAATCTTCCAGCCCTCTTAGATTGGCTCGTTCTGATTTCTTGTAAAACGGCATAACTTCGTCGTATGACCTGTACAGAATAGCTGTTAAAACAAGTTCAGCCTCGGTTTGAAGAACATGAGATCTTAGGCCGGGGGTGCACTTTTTGCATACGTTTTCCGATTGCTTACGCATCAGTTTACGTACGATTAATTCGTATGCTGTCTGTGCGCTTTCATAGTATTTAGAAGGTTAGGATTGTCCGTAAGTCTTCGTACGTTGGTACACGAATAAAATTCGGACGTATTCAAAGTGCGGCCGGCCTTACCATCCGTAGTTTCCGTCGCCAGCTATTCTGTCCCAGTCTTCCTTAAAGCCTCTCGTGTATATCATGTAGTTGACTACGCTGGAACCACCCACGGCTTTTCCTTTTGGCCAGAAACATCTTTGGTTGGTCATTCCTGAAATAGACATGATATCCTGATCTTGAAATTCTGGACATATAATAATATTCATTTTTAATTTTTAAGTACTTATAATGTGTCGATCATGGGTTGTGTGTGTTTATGTAGAAGTATTTTTTTCTTTAAATATTTCTGCAAAATAACTTTGACCGATAAAATGTATAGCAAAAAATATTTTCTCGAGCTCCTCTGTGCTTCGGATGGCAGCAGTTGGTCCCGGTTGTTATCCCTGATAGCGCAGTCGTTAGGTCAAGTTACAGGCTAGGGCGATTTAAAAACTCTAAGACTAGGTGAGCCACAAAAATATAAAATAGCCCCGGCATAGAATAGGGCTACCCCATCAGAGTCACCGCCACAGCCGCCACTGCTCATCCCTCTCTGAGCGGTGGCGGGTTAACTGCTTGCTCCCAAGGACGATTGGTGTCAAACAGGCGGCTGGGCGTAAAATTATGGGCAAATCTATTTGCAGTAGGTGTGGTCAATAATGACTTAAGAGGATAGTCTCTATTCTCTTTCTCCATACAAACGTAGTTTAAATTTTCCTCCCTGGATAAAGACATTAGAGCAAATATGTTTATGCCATAAAACTTATATCTGTCATGCATGACTATGCATCTACCTTTTTATTTTTTTAATTTAATTATTTTTTTAATTTATTATTATTATTTTAATTATAAAATAAAAAAAAATAAAAAGGTAGATGCATTGTCATGACAGATATAGGTTTTATGGCATAAACATATTTGCTCTAATGTCTTTATCCAGGGAGGAAAATTTAAACCACGTTTGTATGGAGAAAGAGAATGGAGACTATACTCTTAAGCAAAATGCTTGTCGTCCTACAGTTACTTAAAAAAATGTTGTGCCTTGTGACTAAACCTCAAACTCTCAAAAAGACTAGGAGGAAATTGATATAAACGATCGTTCTTTGGTTGTTAAGGTTTCGCACTTGACTTTGACCTCTTAGCCTCGCTTGCTAACTTGCATAATAATATAATTGAAGTAGGGTAACCAGTCCAACCTTGTTTTTATATTTAATTTACTTCGAAAGTTGTTCGTTAACGGAACAGAAATGAACCGCGAAGTGGGTGAATCTGATGTGTGATCCAAAATATAATATGTATCTTTGTGAAGGAATCTCATTCGAGCGATGTTCCCGGTTGCATCTCCCTCTCGGGAGCCCGGGGTCCGCTACCCCAAATTGTTTTTCTTTTAAATTTGGGGTCGGCGCAGTAGGTAAGTCTTCATTGACATTGATTTGGCAATATTTTTACGGTTGGCCATCTGACTGACACCAACCCCCCCAGGGACTAAGCAGTTTATCCGCCACCGCGCGGTGAGAAGTTGGTTACTAGTCTCTAGTTACTAGTCACAGAATTTGAATCAAATCAAATTAGAATTTTTAGAGCGTGTTCTTTATATGATCGCGGCATCCGATAAGAAAGGATTTTTAGAAATTCCTACGGAATCGGGATTTACGCGGGTAAATCCCGAAACCGCGGGACACTGCTAAAATAAAAAATCATACCCATACAAACACCAGGTTGATGTTCCGTTTGATAAGGCCAGACGTAATCCGTCTGCTGTAGAAGCGGCGCCAGCATAGGCACGGCGCTGAACCACGGCTCTCCTCCACCCGCTTCTAGGAGCAGTACCGACGCCTTACCACCCTCGGTCAGCCGAGAAGCTAGGACGCTGCCAGCAGACCCAGCTCCTACCACTATGAAGTCATATTCTGCTAGTGGCCCTTTAAAGTCTGAAAGGTTTGATCAAAGTAAAATGTTATAAATATTATTAAATAACGGGTATTTACCATTTTTCAATTTAGAATATTTATTTTAATTTAGAAAATAAATATTCTAAATAAAATAGCCTTGAGCTACATACAAAAATTAATAGAAATTTATGTTTCAATTTGTTTTTTTAACGGAGTCCGATATTTCGCCAGTAATTTCAACTGGCTTGTTCACGAGACTACAGGAGACTAGGAGTACAGGATCGAGAACATAGTGAGCTCAGTGACAATAGTAGGGGACCAGGTACAAGACGCAGCGAGCGAATTAGGAAGAGGGAAGTTCAATATGGACGCCCCTAACTGTCATCACCTACCCGCAATCTCCAGTCTCTTGAACAAGCCAGTTAAAATTACTGGCAAAATATCGAGCTCCGTTAAAAAACAAACTCAAAAGGGATTGTCAACCTACTCTTTTCTCCATACAAACTTTACAAACGTAGTCAACTGTTTCCTCCCTGGATAAAGATATTAAAAAAATATGTTTATGCCATAAGTCAGCCTACATCAGCCATGACCATGCCCCCCTACGTTTTGATTTTTTTCATTGTCTAATTTTTCTGAATATTATTTATATTCTAATTAGAAAATAATAAAGAAACAAAAAGTAGGGGCATGGTCACGGCAGATATAGGTTTAATGGCAAAAACAAATTTGCTCTAATATCTTTATCCAGGGAGGAAACAGTCGACTACGTTTGAATGGAGAAAGAGTAGGTCCTCTTGACTAGCTGTATCTCGCGGTTTTATCCGCATATTATGTCCAGATCCCATTTGTTTATGTCGTCAAATATTTTATCATTTATTGTTCGACGATTGCGACGACATTTTATCTATGATTAGCCGTCACGATTTAGTCGTGACGATTTTTTTATCATTTTACGACTGTCGTGCTAGCACTTCCCACTGTCATGATAATCTGACCTTACACACTAGCGTTTGGGGACACGATCTGTCTATAACTGATCCCGGATGGTTGCTACTGGAGTGGCCTGACGGTACAGCAGACCCCTCCAATTATACCCAAGGTAGTTGTTGGGGAATCTATAGCATATATGAATAGTTTAGTCGTCTTAGGGTCCCATGTCATGACATGACAATCTGTCGTCACCGCAAAAAATCGTAGACATTAGTAAATCTTGACGTTGTCTTCACACACACCCCCACTCCCATCATATAGTACATGATAAATGGACTATCCAACACTTCACAAAAATAATTTTTCAAATCGGACCAGCGGTTCCAGAGATTAGCGCGTTCAAACAAACAAACAAACAAACTCTTTAGCTTTATAATAATACTAGCAGTGCCCGCGACTTCGTCCGCGTAGAAAAGTGACTTTCAGGATTTGTTTATTTATTTCTTCTCATCTGAGCGATGTTCCCGGTTGCATCCCTCTCGGGAGCCCGGGGTCCGCTAAACCCCAAATTGATTTTTTTTTATTTGGGGTCTTCGTAGTCGGTAAGTCATCCATCATTGACCATACCTGCTGCAATTAGATTTGGCAATGTTTTTACGGCCGGCCGCCTGCCTGACACCAACCCTCTTAGGGGTCAAGCAGTTTATCCGCCACCGCGCGGGGAGTACTTAAGGTTAGCTAATCTCCCTCAGATCCCTTAGTAGCCTTTACGACACCCACGGGATGACATGGGGTAACCCTATTCTATGCCGGGGCTACACAGCTAATGTCGGGACTACACAGCTAGATTTGTTTATTTATTATTCTGTACTTATAACATCTGTACAAAAATGATATAATACAAAATCCAATTAGATACGGAAATTGACAACAATAACTAAAAAAGAAGTTTGTTGTATGGGAGCCCCTCTTAAATTTTTGTTTTATTTTGTTTTTAGTATTTGTTGTTATAGCGGCTACCGAAATACATCTTCTGTGAAAATGTCAACCGTCTAGCTATAACGGTTCATGAGATACAGCCTGGTGACAGACGGACAGACGGACAGAGGGACAGACAGACAGACAGACAGCGAAGTCTCAGTAATAGGGTTTCGTTTTTACCCTTTGGGTACGGAACCCTAAAAAAGAAATATTAAAAAGTATCGCTGAGCACAAAAGCTTTGCAAGGAGCCGACCGCGCTCATACATGCGCGCGCAATACTTAATACTTATTTGGTTATTATTATTAGATTATTAATATTGCACGACGTTACACACAGCGCAATCTAGCCCCAAACTAAGCACTAGGCTTGTACTATGGGTACTAGACAACGGGTATACTAAATATATACTTTTTTTTTTTGTAAATACATACATGTAAATACAGAAAACACTGAATATCCCATGTCCTCGGACCGTGGTGAATCCTAGGACAAGTTGGTTTTCTCACGATGTTTTTCCTTCACCGTAAGAGCGATGTTATTAACGCACATACCTTTTTCTTAAAGAAAAAGACATTGGTGCGCGGTCGGCCTGGATTCGAACCCACGACTCTCGGAATGAAAGCCGGGGTATCTACCACTAGACCAACACCGCTCCAAACTTACATTTTTGCAACATACTTACATTTTTAATATCGCGATATCTTTTGAATGAAATGTACGAATTAAATAATTCAAAAGTTTCTAGAAAGGTATTGAATTCGGCATGAATATGAAGTAGTTTATTTTGATAAGGATTAATACCAAGAAACAAAATAAAAGGTTATTAAAGCGACGGCTTTTTAATTATTTACAAAAATTACAAAAACACTTATTGTGAGATAATTACAATAGTTAGACATATGGTGTCGCGATGTTTTTGATAGACAATTACATGTTCTACAAAGTTGTAGTACATAGTTTGGTTCTATATCCAATAGTTTTCGCAGCGCACGCGCTGTAAGGAATTTAAGGGTCATTTTTTTCACACCTTGTGTTACATTATTGAACTTTTAGTAAGGATCCCTATTTTTTTTGAAAATATAATATAGCCTATAGCCATCCTCAATAAATGGACTATCCAACACCGAAAGAATTTTTGAAATCCGACCAGTGGTTCCTGAGATTAGCGCGTTCAAACAAACAAACAAACAAACAAAAAAACAAACAAACTCTTCCGCTTTATAATATTAGTATAGATAGATAAGATATAAAATTCAATGTCCGGATTGATTGACTGTTGACTGAACTATACAACGCAGCCCAAACCACAGGTCCTAGAGAAGTGAAATTAGAAGAGTGTGTTTTTTATTGTGTGTGTGTAGGGATTCACTAAGAAAAGGTTTTGTAAAATCCCGAGGGATTGGGACTTACGCACTTTAACCGCGGGACTCTGCTAGTTTAAATACAAAGCCACGACATTTAAAACTAAACGATTATCGGTCGTCACGACAAAGTGGGAACGCTCCAAGGTTACTTTTTGTCGGGAGAATCCCGCGGGATCGGGAGCGCGTAAACCGCGGGGCGCTGCTAGTTTAATATAAAAATTAACATGAAATGTTTACCTTTGGGTAATTCATATTTGTCACTAATAAAATCCAGAATACTTCTCTCAGGGGGATTGATGAGTAAAGTCTTCGTTTTTTTCGTCACATCTAGGACTTTACTCTTAATCGGCTTGCTTGATCTCTTGTGCCTTGGATTCATATCGCAATACTCATCGCAAGGCAATGGTACTGCATATTCTTTATCATCAACAGACAAATGTACATCTTCACCATAATCACTATGTATCACAACGATATTGCACAAAAATAACGACAGAATAACGATAATTTTATTCATTTTTTTATAGGGTACTGAACTTGACGACGGATAATTTTACTATGAGTTTTTTAATAAAAATGTAGGTAAGCGGAAAGTGGAATAAAACACGAAAATTAATAAAGGCTCCAAGGACACCAGTTTGCATAAGTTAAGTCATATTAAAATTTTGCTCACCATAATTTGGTGATTCTGCGAACGAGATAAAAGTTCATTAAACTGTTTTCATGTTTATAAATTATTTATTTACAATTTTATATAATGTTTAAGAGAATTAGGAACCTATTAAAATATAGATTCTTCTTCTGTTTTCGCGATGTTGTATTGAAATTAAAGAAATTAAAATTTGATGTAAGCATGAGTCACCATAAAACAACCCCCAGGAGTTTCTTGTGACTTCTTCTTATGAAGGGGCGCGTTTGCGAAGTCACGTAGTGATAAATTAGTCGTTGAAAGGTGATTTGTGCATAGTTGGTAATGATAGGCTAAATAAAATGTAAATAATAAAGTAAAATAATAATAAAGTAAATAAAAGTAATAGAGTTAAAATTAAATAATAAAGTTTAATAATAAAATTTAACAATAAAGTAAATAATAATCATTGCAATTTTGGAACCTGCGTAGAGGAACGTTTTTGATAACATTTTAATAGTTTTTAATAATAAGACGGTAGTCTCACTGTAACTTTTTTAATACATTAGAATGACAAATCACATCTTAGTCTATCCTGAAGAAGAGACCTGGAAAGGTCTCGAAACGTTGAGCGTTGTAACAATGCTAAAAGTAATAAAAACCACGCGATTCAAACCGAAAAATGTCTTTAATTCCTATTAAAATATTTTTATCTACTATCTATAATTCTATATCTTCTATCTATCTTATCTTATCTTATCTATCTATCTATATCTATCTTCTATATCTATCTATCTATCTATCTTCTCTATATATATAAAAGTGAAAATCACTGACTGACTCATCACGAAATCTCAGAAACTACAAGTGCTAAGAGTCTAAAATTTTGCATGGGGGTTTCTTTTAGGACGTAGGCGCTCACTAAGAACGGATTTTATTAAATTCACCCTCTGAGGGTGTAAAATAAGATTTGAAGGGTTGTATGAAACTTTTTTGTTTTTAGAGATAGATCTATGAAAGTCGGGTATTAGGTTTATTGTTAGGTATCGATAGAGGTGGATAAAATATTTTTCGGAAATTCATCCCCTAACAGGGTAAAATGGGGATTACATTTTATAAGAAAAGGCTGACATTATCGTTTGTAGATGGCGTTACTGATAAAATGTATTATTTTTTTTACAATTTTACGTCAATGCTCAATAGATGGCATGGTCAAATTAGATCGCGCTGCCGTTGTGTTTTAAAAAGGTGTAATTTTACGACGGACGACGCTGAACAAGTTTTTCTTACATAGTCTTGATTCCCCAGGCTTACCACAAAATGACTTGCTTCTTATGGACGCTACACACGTTTAGATTTCTCTATACGATTTATCGTTGCAATAAATCGTATAGAGAAATCTAACGCCCCTAGTGCCTACACGCGTTCAGTTTTATCAGTTGCGATTTCTTTTCGCTTGAAGTAACACGTATTATGACTTGATGGAATTAATAATTTTAATATTAATATTGATAATATTTTTCCACAAGCTGTTTTTAGGGTATATTCCCAGTAGTCCCCTTTAGCCCTGTCCCCCGGAGTGACGGCTGGGAATTTTCTTCCCAATTGTCACCGGGGTGACAATTCGTGCCAACTGTTCCCTTTGAAAGCTGACTAGAGGGAACAAATGGGAAGTCTTTTCCCAGTTGTCACCGGTGGGGTGACAATTGCTACGATTCTTTCCCAGAAAGAAACATGTAATTACCATAGATTTCAGATTTTTTATTTGTGTTGTTATTTATGTCGTAGGATAATTTGATAAACCGAACAAATAGATATTGGCTATGATATTTCTGAATCTTACTGAAATAAGTTTAGGATTTTTGCAAAAAAAAACTCATTGCTTTCGTAACATTGCGAAAATAGTCGTTGGCTGTCATGAACTAAGCGCACTGATTGGTCGATCAGAACACTCCAAACAACATCTTCTCTGATTGGTTGATGACTTGACGTTTAACTTGTCATTTAATTCTGTGATGTACTTTGTTAGCAATGTGTTACGCGCCCTATCGCTAACAGAAAGCACAGACAAGATACTGTGGTCACCGAGCTGCGCTGGCGCCGGTCGGTCGGGGAAGCGGATCACGCCACCCGCACTCACTGAACAACATTCGTGCGGTGCGAATGTTTTCCGAAGATTATAGTGATTTATAAGTCGATTATATTAGACTGTGCATTAGATCTGTAAATAAACTGTTGATTTGTGACTAAGTGTTTAATTACTTAACATTCAGAAGTGGGATATACATAGTTATAATAATAATATACCTATCGAACCCAAAATGAAGAGGTCGGTGGCGCCAAGAAAAACTAGGGCGACCACGAAAAAATCAAGACTTTCTTCGGAAACTGTGACAAGTTCCATTAGCACAAGTGCCTTTAGGGTAGATCAAATACAACCTGTACCAGACGAAGACGAACACCCCAATGTTATATTAGAAAGATTATTAACTAACAAATTACAGCATATGGTCGAAAAATACTGTGACCAATCTCGACCAGTAAAAAATCTGTCAGGTGAGAAAATTATTCCTATCTTTGATCCAGACAATCACGATATGAATGTAAAAAAATTGGCTTGCAAAAATTGACCAATTAGGATTGGTACACAAATGGGACGATTATTCGAAAACTGTCATAATGCAAACTCGTTTAGCGGGCCAAGCCCAGTTATGGTTTAGCCGTTTAGATAAATACGATTATGATTGGGAGCAGTGGAAGTCGTTACTTATCAATGCATTTCCTCGAAGTTTCGAATACGCAGATATGCTGGAGGAACTGGTATCGCGAAAAAAATTGAATACTGAGACAATAACTCATTATTATCATGACAAGTTAGCTATGTGCCGCCGCTGCCGATTAGATGATTCTGCTTCACTTTCTTGTTTGATTAAGGGTCTACCACTAGACTTACAAAATAATGCAAAAGCTTTTAAATGCGATACTCCCGAAGAATTTTACAGTGGATACTTATCTACATTCGAGAATTACCGTTATAAACCAGAACTGAAACATAACAATCTAAGTTATTCACGCACACCTAGATTCGAACCAGAGAAGAAACGTAATTCTGAAATTGCAAATATACCATTAACTAATCGTACCTTACCAACTTTAACTTCTCGCCGAATGAACTGTTTTAGATGCAATTCTACTGAACATATTGTTAAGGATTGTCCAGTGCCTGATCGAAGGATTTGCAAATTCTGCTCCGAAGTCGGGCATAATATAAACCGTTGCCCTAAAATGGAAAATTTAATGAAAAAAGGCAAAACATTGTTCAGAACCCTAGTGATATCTACAAGAAAAGTGTGTGCATCGGAGAAAAAACATTTTCTGGTTATTTGGACACTGGAGCGCAACTGAATATAGTATCTTTAAAAATGGTGGAAGAGTTAGATTGTCGCGTAAAAGAAACTGATGCATTATTGAAAGGATTTACAGGGCATGCAGTGCCAGCCATGGGCCAGGTGAACTTGATAATGTCAGTTGATGGTTTGACCTTCGACACAACAGCAGTAGTTACACACTTAAAATTACCTGCTGAAGTTGATATACTTATCGGACAACCTATTATAAATGCTAAAGGTATTTCACTAGTGACTACCCAAAAATCAGCTATATTGAAAGACGAAACTGTATTTGAAAATCAATCACCGGACGGCAAATACAAAGTTACCAGCTACGCAGATGTTCAGCTACCACCACAAGCATCTGCTTTCGTTGAAGTGAATATTGTAGGAAATACATCTGGAGGTGACGTCTGCACATCACCACGATTTCATGACTTACATAACAAATACTTCGCTGCACCTGCTGCATTACTCACTGGAGAAAAGGGTTATATCCAAATATATAACATGAGTCAAGAACAGCTGACTTTGAAGAAGGATGATGTAATAACCCGTGCTGCACCATGTGAATTGATGCAGGATGAATCAACAGGGACCTGTGTTATAGGCGGAGATAGCGCGACGCGTCAGGCTGATAAAGCGAAGGTGCGTAATTGTTTCATATGTTTTATCTGTCTGTGGCCTTGAGCCTTCTGTCTGAACTAATATCTCACGATTTAACAATTATTTCTGTCTGTTTCTGTTTCTGTCTGTTTCTGTCTGTTTTTGTTTCTGTCTGTTTCTGTCTGCCTAATATCCCTACTGTTTCGATATATCTACTGTTCTGATATCTTTTTTTTTCTATTATTCCGATATAGGTACCTGCTGTTTTGGAATACCAACTGCTTGATGTTCCTAAAGTTCTTTCATTAATATTTTATGACATATCTACCTGTTGTTCATGTATCTGAAGATATATCGAAATCATTGACTGTTTATTCTTGCTGTTGATATTAAGTTTTGTACCGTTTTAAATATTATCTACTGTGCTCTGCTGGCCTGATCTTATTGCTATGATAAAACCTGCAAGTTCATTGGGTCGGTTGACGGTTTTCGCGTTGTGTAAATATTCTTACGATTGATACAATTTAAAAAAAAAAAAAAATATTACTAATATAAAAAAAAGCAACAAATCTATTCATAGTCCAATTTCATTTAACTGGTACAACACAGCTGAATTGCCATACACCTGTTGTAGAGGAATTATTTAGTTTATATGTTTCTGCCATTTTATTTTGTTGCGTTTCCACAGTGGCCTGATTATCGAGTGCTTAGCGCTAAACCCTCTAAAGTAATTCATGTAAACAGTTTAATGGATCTTGCACCAGAGCATACGTTGAAGTATTTGAGTACCTGCAAAGTTGGCAATATACTATTATCAAATATAGACGTAGGCGAATTATCTCCATTTCATAAATGTCAACTGTATGAGTTATTGCTAAAATATCAAGATTGTTTTGCTGCTGATACAAATGACCTCGGAACTACTATGTTATCTGAAATGACAATTGAGTTGACATCAAATCATCCTGTTTTTCACAAACCATACAGACTCGCGCCAAAAGAACTAGAAATTGTTCGAACAAAAGTTAAAGACTTATTAGACGCAGGTGTTATTAAGGAATCGCAGTCAAATTATGCTTCTCCCGTAATTTTAGTCAAGAAAAAGAATGGCGATAGTAGGCTTTGCGTAGATTACAGAGCTCTGAATGCAATAACAATAAAAGATAGGTTTCCCCTGCCCCATATTGATGACCAGTTAAATAAATTAGCGGGTAAATGCCTTTATAGTAGCTTAGATTTAGCGCAAGGCTACCATCAAATACCGCTTTCTGCTGATGCTACCAAGTTTACTGCGTTCATCACACCAGACGGACAATGGGAATACACACGAGTACCATTTGGGTTAGCTAATGCGCCGGCGGTGTTCCAGCGTACAATATATAAATTACTAGGATCTCTACGCTACGAAGAGGTTTTAACTTTCATGGACGATTTATTACTACCCTCATCAAATGTTGAAAACGGACTTACTATTTTAGAAAAAGTTTTTCTACTTCTGAGACAGGCTAATTTAAAATTAAATATTAAGAAATGTGCTTTTCTTAAGTCTGAAGTTAACTATTTAGGACATGTGGTGACACCCCATGGAATTCGACCAGGAGATAGAAAATTAGATGCTGTTAATAATTTTCCTATGCCCGCCAATGCTCACCAAGTCCGACAGTTTATAGGGCTATGTTCATATTTTCGGAAATTTATCAATAATTTTGCAATAATCGCAAGACCTCTCACAGAGCTGACTAAGAAGAATATAAATTGGACATGGGAAGAAAACAACAAGACGCGTTTTCTAAATTAAAGACACTGCTAGTTAATAAGCCAGTTTTAGCTTTGCACAATCGTGAATATGCAACAGAAATTCATACGGACGCCTCGAAGATGGGAATAGCGGGTATTCTTCTTCAAAAACAACCGGATGGTGATCTCAAGCCTGTTATATATTTTAGTAGGGTAACGACCAAAGAAGAAATAAACTATCATAGCTATGAATTGGAAACACTGGCAGTGGTTGAGTCATTGAAGCGTTTTAGGCTTTACATCACTGGTATTCATTTTAAGGTAGTAACTGACTGTTCGGCTGTAAGAAACACATTTACTAAGAAGGATCTAGTACCCAGAATTGCTCGTTGGTGGCTTCAAATTCAAGATTATGACATGGAGGTTTTATATCGACCAGGGACTAGAATGCGTCACGTAGACGCACTTAGCCGAAATCCGGTTTCCGAAATTTTCAATATTGAAGAAGTAGATGATTGGTTTCTTACTGCCCAACTTCAGGATGAACAACTGCAATCCATTTACAATCAGCTCAAGAGTGAAAATCCTAATAATGACATCAAAAATAACTTCTGTATAGAAAATTTCCGCATCTATCGTAAAACTTTAAATGGTAAACGACTTGTAGTGCCCAAATCTGCTCGATGGCAGATTATGAAGATGTTTCATGACGATGTTGGTCATGTAGGGCTTAAGAAATGTGAAGAAGCAATAAAATCTGATTACTGGTTTGCACGGATGACTCGGTTTATTAAAAAATATGTGGAAGCCTGTTTGGATTGTTTATTCAAGAAGGGAAATTATGGCAAAACAGCTGGTAAAATCTACCCTATAGATAAACCGGACCAACCGATGCATACGGTTCATATAGATCATATGGGACCATTTCCAAAATCTAGAAGAGGAAATCTATACGTATTGGTGATAATTGACTCTTTTACGAAATTCGTCGCCGTCAAACCTACAAAAAGTCTACGTTCTTCTGAGACAGTTCTCATGCTGCGAGAAATATTTGCCATAATTGGTTATCCAAACCGAATCATTTCAGATCGAGGACTGTCCTTTACAAGTCGACATTTCAAAGATTTCTGCACGAATCACAAAATTCACCACACTCTAAACGCCATATCCGTACCGCGAGCTAATGGGCAGGTGGAAAGGGTAAATCGTACACTATTAAATGCTCTTCGGACATCTACCCGAGAACAGTCTGCATGGGACGATACTATACCTGAAATTGTAATGGGAATAAATCACACAGAACATGACACAACCAGATTCAGTCCATATGAACTTATGTTTGCTCATAAAAAGAGTTTGGTGCCGGAAATGACTGGAGATAGGTCAGAAATTGAATGCAAGGAAAAACGAAAGAAGGCTAATGAAAATATTAAAAGTAAACAGAGGTATATGGCCACTAAGTGTAATGAAAATCGGAAGGAAGCGAGAAAATTTCAAAAGGGTGATCTAGTACTATGGAATAATGCGTATACAAATTCTGAGACTGGAGTCAATCGTAAGATTGATAAGTTATATGCTGGTCCCTATAAAATAGTACAAGTCTGTCTTCATGATCGTTACAAGATTCGTAGTATAAAGGGGATGAAAGGTTATAAGAATTTTATCGCGATGGTACCTGCTGATGCATTGCGGCCATACAAAAGCTCTGTTAACTATGATACCGATTCTGCTGACAGTGATAAGGATATTGTGGACACGCAAGACTTGATCGATCTGTTGGAAAGTTAGGTAATTTATCTGAGACTGTTAAGACGATTCAGCTGTAGGTACCATGTTTTACTGAATCCCTACTAATATTATTTGTGAATACCTTATTGGTATTCACTTTGCAGGATGGCCGATGTTACGCGCCCTATCGCTAACAGAAAGCACAGACAAGATACTGTGGTCACCGAGCTGCGCTGGCGCCGGTCGGTCGGGGAAGCGGATCACGCCACCCGCACTCACTGAACAACATTCGTGCGGTGCGAATGTTTTCCGAAGATTATAGTGATTTATAAGTCGATTATATTAGACTGTGCATTAGATCTGTAAATAAACTGTTGATTTGTGACTAAGTGTTTAATTACTTAACAAATGTTTTGGTTCTATTGATGTACGGAGCACCCCGACTAGGATAGGTTAGGTTAAAGTTAGAATATGATTGTACGCAGCGCGCCTAATACTATAAATAATAAGCTTATTACTCTGCGACAAATTACTTCAAACCTACAATGTCAAACTATAAACTACCTCTGTGGCGCGTCGTGCGAAAGCACGACTGCAATGCAGAAGGTTACGGGTTCGATTCCCGCCGGGTGCAAGTATTTATGCTTAAAAAATAAATATTTGTGTCTAGTCTGGGTGTCTCTCTATGTATAATATATGTATTTACAAAAGAAAAATTAATATAAATGTATTATATCCGTTGTCTAGTCACCGTAACACAAGCTTAGTAGCTTACCACGGGGCTAGATGGCGCTGTGTGTTGTTCACAGAATTTATTTTATTTATAAACCAATCACGGTAGAGTTGGTCTGTAAACGAAAATTGAGCCAATCAGATTGAAGGAGAACCAATGCCACTAGAGCAATGAGTTTTTTTTTTTGCAAAAAAACCTTACTTATTTCTGTAAGATTGAGAAATATCATAGACAATCTCTAATTATTCGTTTTTTTTTTAAACCTAGGATTTTTGCAAAAAACCTAGCATTTTTGCAAAAAAACTGTTTATCAAATTATCCTACGACATATAAACAACACAAAAAAAAATCTGAAATCTATGGTAATTACATGTTTCTTTCTGGGAAGGTATCGTAGCAATTGTCACCCCACTGGTGACAACTGGGAAACAGACTTCCCATTTGTTCCCTCTAGTCAGCTTTCAAAGGGAACAGTTGGTACGAATTGTCACCCCGGAGACAACTGGGAAGAAAATTCCCAGGCGTCACTCGGGGGACAGGCCTAAAGGGGACTAATGGGAATATACCGTTTTTAGGAGCCGATTCTATTGATAGAAGCCCAAAAATGAGTAATTTACCACATTCTGGGATGCTATTCTGCTCATCATTTCGAAGGTTCTCCTAAGATCTTCACCGAGATTTTACTCGGGACTCTCAGCTTCCAAATAAAAAATTATCGAAAGAATTATCGAAATCGGACTTCATTTGCCGGAGTACGGCGTGAAACAATCCCCGAAACATCAACTATTAAGTAAACTGTGGCAAAAACTGATAGCTGCTCAGTTTTATCTATGCGATTTCGATTTGATCGTCAGTTGAACTGTACAGTTCTGAGTTTTGCCTACACACGTACGATTTATCGTAAAGATTTCTCGCATGCGATTTATCTGTAAGATAAATCTAAACGTGTGTAGGGCACTCTAAAGTAGGAACACCAATATAAATAATGCTGCTGCGTAACCTTCATCCTCCTAATATTATTAATAATCATTGTATATTAATTAAAGATCAATCAATTAGCCGTGTAGCCCCGGCATAGAATAGGGCTACCTTATCTCCTCCCATAGGTGTCGTAAAAGGCGACTAAGGGATCTGAGGGAGACTAGCAAACCTTAAGTTCTCTCCGCGCGGTGGCGGATAAACTGCTTTGATCCCTAGGAGGGTTGGTGTCTGCCACCATAAGTAGTGGTAAGTAGTGACCGGAACCGACCGTTTAAGTGTGGTTTTTTGCACAGCGGTAGGTAGGTGTTCGAGCAACGCGGACGTTTTATTGTGGTACTAGCTGCATCCCGCGGTTTCACCCGCGTAAGTCCCGATCCCATCGGAATATCTGGATCAATTAAGTAGTAGCCTATGTTACTCAGGGTGAATGTAGCTTGGTGTAATCTATATCTATACTAATATTATAAAGAGTTAACGTTGGTAACATGTATGTATGTATATTGGGTGGGGGTAATCTCCGAAACTACTGGACCGATTTCAAAAAATCTTTCACCATTAGAAAGCTACTTTCAGCTACATTAACCCTGAGTAACATAGGCTACTTTTAATCCCGATATTCCCACGTGATCGGAACTTATGGGTAAAATATTTTTTGAAATCGGTCCAGTTGTTTTTGAGTTTATTCATAACAAACATTTTTTTTTTTTTTATATTTATTTATTTAGAACAACACTTAAAATAACATATACATAGCTCTGCCAAACTGTATAGCAGTTTGTCGGCAGTAGTTCTCGTTGCTTACATTTATACAGGTGTTTTTAATTTATTACAACTACAATTTTATTACTATTAGGTTACTACTACTACTATTATTAATTAGTTTTCATAACATGGCTATGGGCAAAGTGACAAATAATGTTTTTTTAGGAGTTTTTTCAAATACTTTTTATGTTTTACATTATCTATTAGCTCAGGGGGCAATCCGTTAGACAATAAAGGTGTGAGGTATCTTCTTGTTCGTTCTCCAAAATAGTTAATCATTCGCGGTACAGAATACACTTTTTTTTTAGAATTGCGGGTTGGAAATTTAAATATTCAATTTTGTTTTCATTACAATTAAATTGTTCTGTGATTATATATTTTTCTACTTTAAGTTCTATTGGTAAAACATTACAAATTTTAAAAATTCTATCATACTCTCCTTTTAATTGTAATTTTCGGGAGGGACTTACAGACAAACACACACACACACACACACACACACAAACAAATACAAATCTATCCTCTTTATAAAATTAGTATTATTACATATAAAGCTCAAATTATCGGACATACCCCGTCGTGCCCCAAGATCAAGAACTTAGATTTATATAAAGCTAATTTACCTAAATAACATCCTACTAATATTATAAAGTTGAAAGTTTGTAAGGGTATGTATGTGTAGGTGTTTGTTACTCAATCACGTAAAATCCGCTGAACCGATGAATAATACATAGGCTACCTTTTATGCCGATATTCCCACGGGATCGGGACTTACGCGGGTGAAACCGCGGGGCGCAGCTATCTATACTAATATTATAAAGAGGTAACGTTGGTAACATGTATGTATGTATGTATATAGGGGTAATCTCCGAAACTACTGGACCGATTTCAAAAACCATTAAAACCATTTCACCATTAGAAAGCTACATTCACCCTGAGTAACATAGGCTTTTGATCTCGATATTCCCACGGGATCGGGACTTACGCGGGTGAAACCGCGGGAATCTGCTATATCTATATCTATACTAATATTATAAAGCGGAAGAGTTTGTTTTATTGTTTGTTTGTTTGTTTGAACGCGCTAATCTCAGGAACCACTGGTCTGATTTGAAAAATTCTTTCGGTGTTGGATAGTCCATTTATTGAGGATGGCTATAGGCTATATTATATTTTCAAAAAAAATAGGGATCCTTACTAAAAGTTCAATAATGTAACACAAGGTGTGAAAAAAAATACCAAAAAATTCCTTACGCCGCGTGCGCTGCGAAAACTATTGTATATAGAACAAAACTATGTACTACAACTTTGTAGAACATGTAATTGTCTACAAAAACATCGCGACACTATATGTCTATTGTAGTTATCTCACAATAAGTGTTTTTGTAATTTTTGTAAATTATTAAAATGCCGTCGCTTTAATAACCATTTATTTTGTACCTTGATATTAATCCTTATCAAAATAAATTACTTCATATTCAAGACGAATTCAATACCTTTCTAGGACCTTTTGAATTATTTAATTCGGACATTTCATTCAAAAGATATCGCGATATTAAAAATGTAAGTATGTTGCAACCAAATAAGTATTAAGTATTGCGCGCGCATGTATGAGCGCGGTCGGCTCCTTGCAAAGCGGTGTGCTCAGCGATACTTTTTTAGGGTTCCGTACCCAAAGGGTAAAAACGAAACCTTATTACTGAGACTTCGACTTCTGTCCCTCTGTCCGTCTGTCCGTCTGTCCGTCTGTCACCAGGCTGTATCTCATGAACCGTTATAGCTAGACTGTTGACTTTTGCACAGAAGATGTATTTCGGTAGCCCCTACAACAACAAATACTAAAAACAAAATAAAACAAAAAATTAAGAGAGGCTCCCATACAACAAACGTCTCTTTCAGTTATTGCTGTCAATTTCCGTATCTAATTGGATTTTGTATTATATCATTTTTGTACAGATGTTATAAGTACAGAATAATAAATAAACAAATCTAGCTGTGTAGCCCCGACATTAGCTGTGTAGCCCCGGCATAGAATAGGGTTACCCCATCTCATCCCGTGGGTGTCGTAAAGGCGACTAAGGGATCTGAGGGAGATTAGCTAACCTTAAGTACTCCCCGCGCGGTGGCGGATATGAACTGCTTGATCCCTAAGAGGGTTGGTGTCAGTCAGGCGGCCGGCCGTAAAAACATTGCCAAATCTAATTGCAGCAGGTATGGTCAATGATGACTTACCGATTACGCCGACCCCAAATTAAAAAAAAACTATTTGGGGTTTAGCGGACCCCGGGCTCCCGAGAGGGATGCAACCGGGAACATTTCTCAGATGAGAAGAAATAAATAAACAAATCCTGAAAGTCACTTTTCTACGCGGACGAAGTCGCGGGCACTGCTAATACTATTATAAAGCGGAAGAGTTTGTTTGTTTGAACGCGCTAATCTCAGGAACCACCGGTCCGATTTGAAAAATTCTTTCGGTGTTGGATAGTCCATTTATTGAGGAAGGCTATAGGCTACTTTTGATCCCTATATTCCCACAGGATCGGGACTTATGCGGGTGAAACCGCGGGGAGCTGCTAGTCTAATATAACGTCCATTTTGCTAAGAGTAAATCTGCAGCCTTTTCTCCAATCATAATTGCCGGGGCGTTAGTGTGAGCCGCAATTGTTCGAGGTATTACACTACTGTCCACCACTCTTAAGTTATTCACTCCATAAACCCTTAGTTCAGGGTCCACCACAGCGTCTAGATCTCTTGGGGGTCCCATCTTGCATGTAGCGATCTGATGATGTAGAGTTGAAGTCACAGTTCTCACCGCGCACTCCCAGTAAGAATCAGAACCGAAATTATACTGTTTGCAATTAGGAAACTTCTTCTTGTGTAACCTTGCTCCGAACTTTTGATAAGGCGTAGTTTCTACTAACTTTATTATGTACCGAATGGCCGCTACCATAGTCGCCGTGTCTCGAGGGTCTGTCAGATAGTTACCGTACATCTTCAAGTCGTCAAAGGGGTTCCGAGATCGCAGCCTTAAATAGCCCTTTGACTTTGGATGAAGTAACATAAATAAAATCGTAAAAGTATCTATATTTTCTATAGGCTTGTAGACGTCTTTGTACAACCAGTCAGCTAAATGAATCCCTTTAGCTACATGTTTTCCGTCGTCAGATGCCAACGACGCACAAGATCCTAGTAGTTCGATGTCAGGATAATCGCCAATTTCAGTTGTAATATTAGTTTTGATGTAACCTATAGTTTCTACCCCAGCTAGCGACGACATCGGGCCATCGCCGTACTGATCGAATTGAAACACATTGTCTATTGTAGCTACTTTCCTCTCCACTAAAGTTAGACTACTTGTATTCAAGACAAAAGCTAAAGCCGGGAATGAAATATGATCATACAAAGTTTGACCAACTTTAAGATCTTTCACTACTGGAATGCCGAATGATTCTAAATGGTCTTTTGGACCTATACCCGAGAGCATTAGAAGATGCGGCGATTCAATAGGTCCAGCGGATAAAATGACCTCCTTTTTCGCTCTTATTTTATACATTCGCCCGTTTCTGTGAAATTCTACACCGTAAGCTGTTTTATTCGTGGGATCTATGAGGACTCTTGTCACTCTACTTCCAGGCAAAATGTGTAGGTTCTTCCTTTTCTTGTGATCGTGCAAGAAGGCCCTGGCACTGCTCACGCGCCGACCTCGGAGTATAGTAGCCTGAATGTAGCTGAAGCCGAAACCGTCTGGACTGTTGTAATCCACTTTACGATTCCCCAACATTCTTCCTGCGTCCATGAATGCTTTCGCTAGCTTCGATCTGTAAAGCATAGATAGATAGATAGATAAAAACTTTGTTGTACCAATCATTGACACAACACATTACATAAACAAAAACTTACAGCTAATTATAAGAAAGGTGCAATGAGCGGGCTTATCGCTACAAGGGATCTCTTCCAGGCAACATCTGTCTTTAGGCATACAGTTTAAGAGATAGAGATCACTTATTATTGGTTGTTATTTTGTTTACTCACCTAAAGGGCACGTATTCCACGTTCAGCTCGCCTTTTCGGCCATGCCATGGTGAATCTTCCAGCCCACGCAAATACGCTCGTTCTGATTTTATGTAGTATGGCATTACTTGATCATATGACCTGTAAAATTATTTGTATTGGTTGTATTTTCGGTTGTATGTTCGGGCTCCCGACAATCGAGAACATCGCTTGGATGAGAGAGACTAAGTATTGCCTTCATTATAATTATTCACTGAATTAACAAGCTTACCAGCCATAGTTTCCGTCACCAGCTATTCTGTCCCAGTCTTCCTTTAAGCCTCTCGTGTATATCATATAGTTGACTACGCTGGAACCACCCACGGCTTTACCTCTGGGCCAGAAACACCTCTCTTCTGTCATGCCTGAAAAAATAAACGCATTTGTTTAAAATAATTAGATGTGTTAGATAGTTAGATCCTCTTCCTTAGTCGACCCCTTATAGTTGAGGATCGTACTCCGAGCTTCGTCGTGTACAGGACTTCCCCATTTGCTACGGTCTCCAGCTTGCCGCTGTGCAATGTTTGCTGGCATCTCTAGCTGTTCTGACACCTAGTCGGACTAACGTTTTGGGCTTCTGCCTCTAGGTCTTTTTCCTTCTGCCTTGCCCGCCAGGATGAGCCTTTCCATACTATCGGCTATTCGACACTCTGGATAGATGGATATCATACTATATTTCTTGCGGGATGAGCATAAGTTGGTTAAGTGTCAAAGTCTACAAATGACACTGTATTAGCAAACACAGGAATTAAAATTTTATCCCAGTCTGGTGTAACGCCGTATTAGTCCCCTTCTATGATACCCATGACGTTTCCAACTTTGTTCTCCGAATACACACAATTTACAACTTGGTTTTATTTATAAAAAAAAACCTACCCATACAAACTCCAGGCTGGTGCTCCATCAAATAATGCCATACGAAATCTGTTTGCTGCAAAACTGGAGCCAAAATGGGTGCAGCACCAAACCATGGCTCCCCCTTTCCAGCTTCTAGAAGCAGAACTGATGCTTTTCGCCCTTGACTTAAGCGGGAAGCGAGAACGCTTCCAGCAGAACCGGCACCTACCACTATGAAGTCGTATTCTGCTAATGGCTGTTTGAATTCTGTAAAAGTTAAAATTAGATCATAAATGCTTTTTGAAGCAATGCTTTCAAAAACTTTAGTACCCGGCGGGACTCGAACCCGCGACTACTGGTATTGCGTTCCAGCGCGATAGCCGCTACGCCACGGGTAAGCCTCCCGTCAAGCCGAAATTAAGAAAGCGTTTTCGCGTGTTCTTCCGAGTAAGACCTCGTAGTGACATCTACCGGCCAACTTTGCTGTTCAACTCGGCTTGTAATTTCCCATTTAAATGGAAAACCTACCTACCTTACCTAGTGTGGTAAACACTTAAGAAATAACGTTTAGATTATTAATCTTAGATTTTATCGTCCGTCACTTAGTTTTATGATAAGCTACTGCTTAACCTTACGAGATGGCTACCGAGAGTTTTGTGACACTTACCCCCTTACTTATAAACGATGTTTAACAACTGCATAAACTATTTGTCTTTTACTGTGAAATGAAGTTTAAAAGTTGACAAACAGAAACAAACGTAACATAGCATAATCATCTGTTAATCATCGTTTGTAAGGGGGTTAATGTTTAAGTTACGATTCTCAATCAGGTTAAAAATAATGGGTTTGATAGTTAAAAATATTACAATTGTATGCTCTTCTATAACTAAATGCTGATTAGGTCAAAGATTCAAATATAATCATTTCATTCATCAAGATTCATTTAAAACGATGTATAAATTACATATGTACGTTTTGAAATGTCGAGATTTTACTGTGGTTTCGTAACGCGCCCTCCGATGAGAAGAAACCACAAGAAACTTATGGGGTTTTTTATTTATTTTTTATCATGTGTTATATTACAATCGTCATAAATTGTTTATGCTGATTAGGTAAATTGAGAAAATAATTTAAAAAGTAATATTATTTCTATTATCTTCAAAGTGTTGAAATAATGTAAATTTGCTGTATTTATCTCGCAGTTATTTACACGCGGAAATCTCATTACCAAGACAAATAAACAGTAGGCAGTAGGTAGTAGTTACTTAATTACACGTTGGCCTTAATTTTTCAAGTTCGACTACGTGAACTTTGCAAAATGCTTTAGGCCTATATATTATAGATAGAGATATAATTTCACTAATAATAATTCTATAATAATAAAATAATATAATTCACTGTAATTTCCTTTTTTTAGAAATTATTTCTGGACTCTCGAGATACAAGACGAGTTCCTAGTTCGAGGTCCGTTGTTTATACTCAATCCATTTGTAATATTTCTTGTTTAATAAACTATCTATTTATTTTATTTATTTAGTGACCAATTGTGGCGCGTTCATAGTCACGTGATCTTTTTTCAAATTTTATCAATTTTTAATTGTTTATAATTCATTCAAAAAACATTTTTTTTAGTTTTTTACATTAAATATCAATGTAATTAATAATAAAGTCTTATATGTTTATTTAATGTTTCGATTGTGTAATAGTGCTTTTTGAAAAAATGCTTTCAAAAACTTTAGTAGGTACCAGGTGGCATTCGAACCCGCGACATGGTAATCCGAACCAACGCGTTTGACCGCTTCGCCACGGTGGCTACCCGTGGCGAAGCGGTCAAACGTGTGTAATACAATAAAAGCTAGTCGGTGGTTCGGTACCACGCAGCGCCGTTTTCACGATATCCCACTATTTCCCCGACCATCCTGAGAGACCGCGATGAGTTATTGAAACTGGCTATGGGATCGATAACGTAACGTTGTTTTGACTACAGGAATTTCATGTAATACGTGCCTGCCTACTCTGGAATTATTTAGTTGATTCTGAATAGATAGGGCCTGTGTGAGACTGTATTCCCTGATAAGTACAATTGGGGGTCTTTAAATCTGGTACCTTCTAGGTCAGCATGCTCCATCTTAGACTACATCAACACTTACCATCTAGTTTGGCCATGTTCTGACCGCCAATAAACCTCTTTCGTGTTTAAAAAAACAATAGTACCCAATAAATAATGATTCTTTTGATATCAAAAAAATATTTTTCCGCAAAAATATAAAAAGTTATCCCTTCTTTACGTCACGCAGTCGGGTAAAATACCTACCAAAAGAAATATAGCATTTGCATAAATTATATTCCAAGGTATTTCAATCAGTTAGGAATTTATTATTTAATATTATTTCTTGTAAGTATATTGTCTACTATATAAAAATAAGTCGGGTTTTCCTTCCTGACGCTATAACTCCAGAACGCACGAACCGATTTCCACGGTTTTGCATTCGTTGGAAAGGTCTCGGGCTCCGTGAGGTTTATAGCAAAGAAAATTCAGGAAAAATTTAATCTACTATATAAAAATAAGTCGGGTTTCCCTTCCTGACGCTATAACTCCAGAACGCACGAACCGATTTCCACGGTTTTGCATTCGTTGGAAAGGTCTCGGGCTCCGTGAGGTTTATAGCAAAGAAAATTCAGGAAAAATTTAATTATCTATAATTTATAAGGCAAAACAACGTTTGCCGGGTCAGCTAGTCTACTATATAAAAATAAGTCGGGTTTTCCTTCCTGACGCTATAACTCCAGAACGCACGAACCAATTTCCACGGTTTTGCATTCGTTGGAAAGGTCTCGGGCTCCGTGAGGTTTATAGCAAAGAAAATTCAGGAAAAATTTAATTATCTATAATTTATAAGGCAAAACAACGTTTGCCGGGTCAGCTAGTTCGTTATACAAATAAAGCGTACATCTATCTAACTACAACTGAATTTCACTTACCTTTAGGTAACTCGTACTTGTCCCTAACAATGTCGAAAATATCTCTTTCAGCCGGATTTATATGAAAAGAAGGTGTCTTCTTCATCACCTCTAGGATTCTACTTCTAATCGGAGTACTTGATTTCTTCTCCCTGGTATTTGGATCACAGAATTCATAGCACGGCAAAGGAATCGCATATTCATCATCCTCTATGGATACTGTTATATCTTCACTATTTGAACTGATACTTATTACAGTGCTGACAAAAAACACCAACAAAATATAGCTTGTATCCATTGCCAGTGACTGAACTTGACGGCGGGTAATTTTAGTATGGTTAAAAACTTTATTACTGTAGCGGTACAAAAACAAGAAAAAAAAAATGATAACACGTTTTCCGTTTCCTTGTATTGCCATGTAGCTTAGGGATTTGCTGTTAATATTAATATTACAAGGGCTCAGTAAATGAATATTTTGGTTTTGATGTTACAGTTTTTTTGTCTCGATTTGTGTTTGTGTTTTTATTTTGTAATTTCTAATCTACACTAATATTATAAAGAGGAAAGATTTGTATTTTTGTGTGTGTGTGTATGTGTGTGTGGCTGTATGTTTGTAGTAAAAACTACTGGACCGATTTCAAAAATTATGTCACCAAAAGATAGCTACATTTACGAGGCATTACTTTTGATCCCGATATTCTCACGGGATCGGGACTTACGCGGGTGAAACCGCGGGACGCAGCTAGTCATATTTATGTTATTGTGATGATTAACCATAACAATGAGTTTAGAAGTTCACACAGTAATTCTAATACAAGTTCCATCACAAAGGGAAAATACCTGCACACACATTTTGAAGTTCGCCAGTTTCTTGATCCAGTTTGTTGTTTGACTGTCAGATCTTTAGATTATGTATAGGCACTTAATTTGCTGTTTCTTGGGAATCGGTACCAACTTGAAGCTACTAAGTTCTTTGAGAAAAGAAAAGGATCTCAAAGGTATACAAAAACATACACAAGATGCGTAGCTATGTATGTACGATGCTATATAGGTTAGGTACTGCCCAGTCAAATAAAAAAAAAGAAAATTTGTATGAAACTATCATTTTTTTTTGCTATTTTCTAAAGATATACCTATTAGATACCTAATGAACCTGGGGCACAGAAAAACTTACCAAAATAATTTTGGTTAGTTCTTATATAATTTTGTTCTAAAATCGATATATACTACGGAAAAGTAAATCAAAATTCTCTCTTTTCGAAATAGCAACACTTTTTGAATCGAACGGTTCATTTTACTGTTTCTACATTTTATGTGAACTTCAGTGTTTGACCTTTCGAAGAGTACCTATATTTGCCTATTGAAAAGTCCACATTAGAAATAAGTAATAGTTACTTGTTTTGGTTTAATTTATGCAAACTTTGCATGATACACATTTTTGTAAAAAACCGGGGAAGTGCGACACTCGCGCACGAAGGGTTCCGTACCACTATCACAACGGAAACCCAAAATGGTTTACTACATCCACTTTTTAAATTTAATAGGAAAATGTGAAATATTTAGCTTCGATTCTCAAACAACCACCACTTTAAAAAAAATTGAAAATAAAAATTGCCACAAAGAAAATCTGAAACTTATAAGAAACTCTTTGGTAAGTGAAGGCAGACTGGTATATTTGACAGACAGGGCAGCCATTTTGAATTCCATGACCTACTCGATTTGATCCGACCTGTCAGAAGCGACCTCACATTGTAAAAAAATCCCTCATAGTTTTTGAAACACGTTTGTTGTATGGGAGCCCCTCTTAAATATTTGTTTTTAGTATTTGTTGTTATAGCGGCTACCGAAATACATCTTCTGTTAAAATTTCAACCGTCTAGCTATTACGTTTCATGAGATACGGCCTGGTGACAGACGGACGGACAGACGGACAGACAGCGAAGTCTCAGTAATAGGATCCCGTTTTTACCCTTTGGGTACGGAACCCTAAAAAGTGGTAGGTAATGTTAAACACTTTCCTAAATCTATTACTATTATAAAGCGGAAGAGTTTGTTTGTTTGTTTGAACGCGCTAATCTCAGGAACCACTGGTCCGATTTGAAAAATTCTTTCGGGGTTGGAGATTAATAATATAAAGAAGAAATATTAATTTCACACATTTTAAACTTGCACGATTTCCGTCCATATTAATTTTTAGAACTTCGGGTCTAGATCGCGTTATAGAGTTCTAGATAACTATAGTTTTAATTACCTCGACGTTTCGGCAAAGATTTATTTATTTATTTGTAACGAATAGGCCCCCAAAACTACTGGACCGATTTCGAAAATTCGTTGACCAATAGAAAGCTACTTTGAATAACATGCCATTTTGATCCCGATATTCCCACAAGATCGGGACTTACGAAGGTAAGTCCCGATCTTGTAGGAATATCGCGGAAGATGGGTGAAACCGCGGGAGGCAGCTAATTCTATGTATAATATGTATGTATTTACAAAAGAAAAATAAATATAAGTATTATATCCGTTGTCTAGTCACCGTAACACAAGCTTAGTCGCTTACCACGGGGCTAGATGGCGCTGTGTGTTGTTCACAGAATTTAATTTATTTATTTTTTTATTTATTTATTTAATTGGTAATAAAATAATAATATCACCCTTGGAGTCTTTAAATCTAGAGTGAATAAGTTTCTTCAAAACAAGCATGTCGTCCAGCAATACCGTCGACATCATCGTTGATTCCCATCAGGTGAAATAAGGTCAAATGCTAATGTATTTCTTCGAAAAAAAAAACCATAAATTGTTTTGTCTAGTTTCAATATTTTAATAATATCACTCGCATATTTTCATAAGCTTCATAATCCTCCTTACAACAAAATCCTGATAATTAATGACCTACTAACTTAAACTATTCTTAATGAAACCTTTTAAAAGCGTGTCTTCGTACATCTCTTTAAAACCTGTACTCCAAGTCGATTTTATCATATCGGCTGCTTTCTCCCCTATCATCATAGCTGGAGCATGCGTGTGCGCAGATATAGTTCGAGGTATCACCCCTGAATCTGCCACCCTTAATCTATTAATACCGTACACTCTGAGTTCTGGATCTACAACTGCAAGTGGGTCTTTCTCAGGACCCATCCTACAAGTCGCTATTTGATGATGCAATGTGGCTGTAAGCGTTCTCAAACCACATTCCCAATAATCGTCAGAATCAAACACGGTGTTCCGGCACCCTGGGAAATCAGCTCTAACTATTGTTGCACCATATCTCTGGAAAGGTTCTGTCGCTATTAGTTTCTGAACGTGTCGAATACCAGCGATAAATGTGTCGACATCTTTCCTTGCAGTCAAATAGTTACCAACCATTTTAGGGTTGCTAAATGGATTATTGTCCTTTAACTCTAATCGGCCATAAGATTCCGGATGGAGTAACATTAAAAATGTACTCCAGGTATCGATGTCACGGTTCAAGTAGTTGGTTCTTTTGAAGGTTTCGTAAAATACTTCGTCTGTGATTCTCATTCCTTTTCGGATAGCTTGACTTCCTCCTCGGCCAGTGTCTGACAGTATTGAACCTCCGAGATCAATAAGTTCTATGTCTGGTACGGGTTCAGTATCATTGGAGACGGACGTTTTAATATATCCTATCCCTTCGACCCCACCAGGACTTGCTAAATGGTTATCCCCGTACTGCAACCAGTTTAACATAAGCGGTATCTTTACTACTCTACTTTCAGCTAAGCTAATGCCTGTGACGTTGAGCTCGTATATTAATCCTGGGAAGCAAATATGGTCGTAAAGGGTCTTTCCAACCGGAAGGTCTTTTAGAACAGGAATGCCCATTTGCTGTAGATGCTCTTTAGGACCCACTCCGGACAACATCAATAGTTGCGGAGATGCTATCGGCCCAGCAGATAAAATAACTTCTTTGCGAGCTCTGACAGTATGATCTAACCCTCTGTATCTATAATTAACTCCATACGCTGTTTTAGTGTCATCGATTAAAACCTTAGTAACTCTACTATCTGTTAAAATGTGTAGATTGCGTCTTCTCTTGTGTTTATGAAGAAATGCTTTTGCTGCGCTTTGGCGTTTTCCGCCGCTTATGACCACTTGCACGGCACCAAAGCCTAACTCGTGGGGAGCGTTGTAGTCTACAGTAGGATGACCCAGAAGTGTTCCAGCTTCTAGGAAAGACGATAGTAGTTTGGTTCTGTAAAGGACATAAAATAATACTTATTTATTAAATTGAATTAATAACAAAAAAGTATCATATTTCTTAACTGTGAACATACCACAGCGCCATCTAGCGCCATGGTAAGCTATTACCAGCTAGCTACTAGCTGCTAGCTTAAAACTCAAAATTCAACTCAAAATTTTTTATTCATTTAGAACGTATATTATACACACATACGTACGTTTTGAAACGTCGAGATTTTAATTTACCGAGGTTTCGGAACGCGCCCTCCGATGAGAAGAAACCACAAGAAACTCATGGGGTTTTTTTTCCAATTATTTTTTTTATCATGTTTTATATTACAATCGTCATAATACAGATCTTAATCTGAACAGGAGCAGTTAACAATCACGTCCATGGATTCTTCTCATCAAAATATTTTGACGTGCTATAGTACGCCTTATTACACAATTTAAGTTTAATATATTTTTTGAATCTTGTAATGGACATGTCAAATACGTCTTCAGGTAGTTTATTATAATAAAGTACACTAGTGCTACAGAACGACTTACTTATTTTCTGGAGCCTACTATAGGGCACAGTCAGATCATCCTTGTGTCTCAAATTAACCTGACGGACATCACTGTATTTGTGAAATTTACTTGATTTATTCTTATGTACGTATAGCAGATTTTCATAAATGTATTGAGAGTAAACAGTTAAAATGTTTATCTCTTTAAACTTTTCTTCAAGCGATTCCCTGGGGCCCATTTTGTAGATAGCTCGCACCGCTCTCTTTTGCAAAACAAAAATGGTTTCTATGTCAGCAGCACACCCCCACAGCAGGATACCATATGACATGATGCTGTGAAAGTAACTGAAGTAGACTAGGCGGGCCGTCTCAACATCTGTGTATTCCCGGATTTTCTTAACTGCGTAAGCTGCGGAACTAAGCCTTTTCGACAGAGCTTCCACGTGTGGGCCCCATTGAAGCTTAGCGTCTAAAGTTATACCCAGAAAGTTACACTTATGTTATGGTGACTAGACATCTTATCTTATCTTACTAATTTGTTACAAATATTATAAATGCGAAAGTAACTCTGTCTGTCTGTCTATCTGTCTGTCTGTTACGCTTTCACGCCTAAACCAGTGAACCCATATTGATGAATTTTGATATAGTGATAGATAGGACCTTGGAGAAGGAGATAGGCTACTTTTGATCTCGTAAATCCCACGGTATCGGGACTTACGCGGGTAAAACCGCGGGTGCAGCTAATTGGATATATAAAATTTCCAATATTAATTTTCCTTTTGAAAATATGTACATTATTTATTAAACGTACTTAGAGACGACTTCGAATCAGAAATGAGGAGATACGTAGAAGAACGAGGGCCACCGACTTAGCCAAACGGATTAGCTCTTTGAAGTGGCAGTGGGCAGGACATATAGCACGGAGAGCAGATGGTCGTTGGGGCCGAAAAGTTCTCGAATGGAGACCGCGGAACGGAAAGCGCAGCGTTGGACGTCCACCAACGAGATGGACGGACGACTTAGTTAAGGCCGCGGGTTCACGATGGATGCAGGCCACTTATGACCGAAGCATCTGGAAATCTATGAGGGAGGCTTATGTCCAGCAGTGGACTTCTTACAGCTGAAATGATGATGATGACTTAGAGACATCCAAACCAGAACCATTTTTTTTCAAAGCATAACTACTTGTCCCGGTGGGAATTGAACCAGCAATCTTTTCCATTACAGTCGGATATTCGCCCCACGCACCACAGAGGTCGACAAATTACTTACTTTTTCGGTGGAAATTCAACAGGAACTACCCCTTCAGTATTTCTGTAAGGAAACTTTTCATAGCCTTTCAGCGAAGCTTTTTCTGATTTCATGTAGTACTTCAAAACTTCGTTGTAGGACCTGAAAAAGGAATGGACAACGTGTTACATATTTGGGAGAATGAGTCATCCTCATCATCCGAGCGATGTTCACGGTTGCATTCTTTCTCCGGAGCCCGGGGTCCGCTTTCCTACTTTCACGTCTCCACTTTGCATGACTTTGGCAACCCGTGTAGTGAGGCCATTTGCACGCATATCAGCCCTTACGACGTAAAGCCAGCACTTCTTGGGTCTTCCCAATCTACCGCGCCCGGGCAGAGGCGCCATAGCAAGACATTTGTTCCCCACGTAACTAGGTGGTTTTCTTAAAACGTGACCGTACCACCGTAAGAGGCATTCATGCAATTTATTTGGGAGACCGAATGGTGTCCTTTTTATCAAACGATCGTTTCAAGGTCATGTTATTGACCTTTGAAAATTATAGGTGTGTACGTGATGAGCGTAAAGATGAATACGATATAAGATAGCAGATTAAAGAGTAGGTTTTCTTGTGAGTTGGGTTTGAGTTAATCGGTTGGTGGGACAGAAGTCAACGGACGCTTTCCGTGTCGTTGAATTAGCGATATAATAAATCTGCCTAGCACGTAAAAAGGCCCAGTCATAAGGCTAGTTGCGGAAACACACAGTAAAAACTTTAACTTTAAACTTTATATCTGGCTAGCATACTCGGTGCCCCAAGTGCCAGGTCTTGGGGGCAGGTCTTGATTTTGACACAACTTAAGTGTCTAAATCAAGGTATGCAGCTACAGCAAACGTTAGGTTACCAAAATATTGCCTGCAAGTAGACAAATAGACATGGTTAGCATTGCATCTTGTCTTACCAGCCGTAGTTGCCGTCAGCTGCAACCCTGTCCCAGTCTTGAGGTCTACCTCTGGTGTATATCATGTAGTTGATGACGCTTGTTCCGCCTAAAGCCTTCCCTCTTGGCCAGTAACAACGTCCATTAGCCATTCCTGGAATAACATAATTATATTTGGCTTGAAACAAATATTGTAATGATTTAAGAAACTATCTCTATACTAATGAAATAAATAGGAATGTTTTATTTGTTTGTAACGAAACTATTAGACCGATTACAAAAAATCTTTCCCCAATAGAAAGCTACATTATCGAGGAGTAACATCTTCAGGCTTCTTTTGATCCCAATATTCCCACGGAATCGTGACTTATGTGGGTACAGTCCGCGAGGCCTAAGCTGAGCTTTGCATTTGTGTGAGTGATCATCAAAAAATCGTAGTAACTCTCTAGTAATCTGTGGCGAGGGGCGGGCCGCGCCTAAAGCCGATTGCCAAAATCAGTTTATACCAAGCAAAGGATGCGCCGCGCTACAAGCCGGTTATCACACCTTCACTATCTATGTATACTCACGCAAATGCAAAGCTCAGCTTACGCCTCGCGGACTGTAAAACCGCGGGACCCGACTAGTTTGTAATAAAAAAGACAAGATGCCAACCCAAAAAATTGCCTTATCGATCTATCTAAAAGAAAGCATCTCAAAAATTTGTCGTATAAATCTGTACTCGTATATGCAAATTATTTATAAGTGACCTTACCAACACATACTCCTTCCTGAGGTTCCATATAATACGGCCAAGAGTAATCAGTAGATTGGAAGTACGGTGCCATAGCAGGTATGTCTGTGAGCAGCATCTCTGGTTTCCCAGCTTCCAGCAGCAGCACGGTTGTATTCCTGTCTTCCGAGAGCCTCGAGGCTAGCACGCATCCTGCAGAACCGGCTCCGACGATTATGAAGTCATATTCCAGTTGGGGTGCCGTCAAACCTGAAAATCCATTGTTTAACCAAGTCAATAATTAAGAGGAGTATATACGCCAACGACCTTGAAACTGAAAATCCCTGTCGGGCTCATCGAAAATTGTTGATTATTTCATGACGGAATGTCGTAGAACTTTTTTTTGTGTACTGATTGTAGGTGACATTGTAGTTTTAAGACAAGAACCTCCTATTGGTGCAAAGCCTATCCAAATTTTAGACAAAAAATGTCTGATTTGGCTAAAATGTCGATAGGCTTCAATACGTTTCGACATATTTGTATGGAAACTGCACTAAAATATCGGAAACAATGTCGCCTACAATCTGTACACAAAAAAAAGTTCTACGACATTCCGTCATGAAATAATCAACAATTTTCGATGCGCCCGACATGGATTTTCAGTTTTTCAGAATAGGGCCCTTAAGTTAAGTATCTAGAATTCCTCTGTAGGTACTTATTATGACTAATGTTATCGGGTATTCCGGAAAATCAATGACAAAGAAAAACAGTTTAGTGAAATTATTGTGGAGATAACAGTTGTAAACTAGATTTTCCTGCTTTTACCGCATTTACCGCATTACTGCTATTATTATGTTGGAATGAAATTAAACTCATTTTTCGGTTTTAATCGCGTATAAATCATCCTACTAATATTATAAAGCTGAAAGTTTGTGAGTATGTATGTGTGTGTGTATCTGTGTGCGTTTGTTACTCAATCACGTATAACCCGCTGAACCGATTACCATGAAACTCGATATGTAGATAGCTGGAGACCTGTAATAACTTTTTTTTTACTAAATTTTTAAAGGCTACTTTTTATCGTGATATTCTCGCGGGTAAAAATAAAGATACTATTGACCTCAAACCAACAAACCGTTATAGGAACCAAATATTTTCACCCTGCTTGTTTTAAAGTTACGTTAACTAAATCAACTGTTATTTACCTACGCTATATTAGTAGAACCTGTACATATAAACAACATTGATACCACATTTTTTGCTACACGTGACCTAGTAGTGAAACAAAATATGAAAAGTTGAATGAACTCTATTTGATTACTATCTTTAACAAGATACGGTTTATAATGGACCTTTGCGAAGGAATTTATGTGCAGAAAAAACGTAGACGTTTATGTTAGTGCACTAGTCAGAATTTTAAATATATTAAAAACCCGGCCAAGTGCAAGACTCGCGCACGAAGGGTTCCGTACCACTATCACAATTGGGTACAGAACCCTGAAATGAACACTGGACCAACCAATTTGTGAACGCAACGCGAACGTTACAATTTATCGGGAACTACGCGGGACTCTTCTAGTGGAGAAGAGTCCCGCGTAGTTCCCGATCCCGTGGGAATATCGGGACCAAAAGTAGCCTATGTTACTCAGGGTGAATGTAGCTTTCTAATGGTGAAATAATTTTTGAAATCGGTCTAGCGGTTTCGGAGATTACCTCCAATATACATACATACATACATGTTACCAACGTTACCTCTTTATAATATTAGTAAAGATAATCCAGGATCCCAAGTACATTTTTGCAATTGATTACTATTAAGCTAAATTTCCCAACAATTTCCTATACTTACAAAACTCTCTCTCGAGTCATATTGTCCTACAAATTGCTTAGTATGTTATCCTGGTCCTACGCTCAAAAGTAGTAGTACAGATCCTACCTCTGTTATCTACCACAATCGAGAGTTTCGTATAGGAAATTGTTGGGCGTCTCATCAAAATGAAGCTACTCAGGGAAAACTAGCTTGATAGTAATCAATTTGCAAAAATGTACCACGGATCCTGGACTATATAATTAGGTAAGTCCTTAAATTTTAAATACATGTGTGTAATAGAAAAAAAATTGCAACTGGGCAGTAATTCGGTTTATTCCACTTTGATCAACTGAGTGATAGAAGTGGAAATTTTAGTGTCCTCAAATCACCTTGGAATCATATCACCCAGGTGATTTCAGTCGACAAAAGTAGTGTCCTATGATCACCTTGGAATCTATCGAAAACAGTATTTAAATAGGTAGGTATATTATGGTAAAAAAACCAATCTCAAATTTATTTACCTACCAGCAGCTCCCCGTCGTTTTACCCGCATAAGTCCCGATCCCTAGGGAATATCGGGATCAAAAGTAGTCTATAGCCTTCCTCAATAAATGGACTATCCAACACCGAAAGAATTTTTCAAATCGGAACAGTGGTTCCTGAGATTAGCGCGTTCAAACAAACAAAAAAACAAACTCTTCCGCTTTATAATAGTAATAATAGATTAAATATAGATTATAATGTTAATTTATTTTTGTTATGTTTAAGTGCGTAATGAATAAATTAGTTATATCGTTGTACTTTTTTATAAGTCTGTGCTAATTTATTTAGAATTTTTAACGAATTACCCGGATATTATTCCTATCTGCTGGACTAAATATATTCATAACAATAGCTTTTTTTGGCAATAAGGACATAATTATAAAATTAATGAAAAAGTTGTCCAAATCTTTATCAATATCTATAAAATGCTTTGTCCTGCCTGACTGACTGATTGATACAGCCTAAACCACTGATAGTAGAAAGCTAAAATTTGGAGAGCGTGTTCTCTATATGATGTAGGCATCCGATAAGAAAGGATTTTTTGAAAATTCCCACGGGATCGGGACTTATGCGGGTAAAACCACGAGACACGCTCTAGGATATCTACAAAATGCTTTGTCCTTACTGACAGATTGATCAACACATAGCCTAAACCGCTGATAGCAGACGACTGAAAATTGGAGAGTGTGTTCTTTATATGATGTAGGCATACGATAAGAAAGGATTTTTGAAAATTCCCAAGGTGACGTCAGCTTACACTACAGTTTAAATGTTTTTTTACACTTCTGTTCGTGACTAAAGAGGCCTATTGAGAGAGTGTGACAGCCACGATCACAGTATTAACAAACAATAGATCCCTGGGACGTTTGGGACAAGGTTAGTTTCGCTTAGCCAGGCTTCATCATAAGCAACAACACCGGCTAATCATTTTCTCGAGTTAGAAGCCTTAGGGCGATCTGAAAACTTTAACACTAGGTGAGCCACACCACTACACGAAAAGAAGAAGACACGGCCTAGGAATAACACTTCTTCATAACAGCTACTTCTCATGCCGATATTCCTGCTGGATTTATAAGGATTTACGCGGGTGAAACCGCGGACCGCCGCTAGTATAATGTAAAACAAATTCAAGAACGACTGGATCGATGATTATGGTGAAATATTTGTATCCGTCTAGAATAGGAAGTTTAATTTTCTTATTTTTTCATTTATTTGTATGTCATTAAGGAAAGATTTGTATTTGTGTGTGTGTGTGTGTGTGTCTGTATGTTTGTAATGAATAAACTCAAAAACTACTAGACCGATTTCAAAAATTATTTCACCATTAGAAAGCTACATTCTCTCTGATTAACATAGGCTTCTTTTGATCTCGATATCGGGATATCCGATACCGACCGATATCCGACGGGATCGGGACCTACGCGCGTGAAACCGCGGGACTCTGCTAGTTTGTACTATAGTTCTTTTTTAAAAGTACGAAAACCGGTCACAAATTATTTGTTTTTCTTCCGTATGAATCAGATGCATGTTAACGTATACTTTTTTTGTTTAACGAGAAGAAATGCGACCTTATGCATTGTCCCACCGCTCCGAGGGGAGCAGCGAGGATGTGTGAGGTTCCCTGTTGGCTAGGACGGCCACAGGTTTACCGACTAAAACTCCTCGCTGTCCTTCTCTTCACCATATTCCAGGGGAAGGTAGGCACTGTTTACACATACCACTACAGTCCCTTGGGGTGATTGGTTTTATTGACTTCCTCTCTTGAAACCTTAAAAAGGAAAACCCTCACGAGGCCTGCCATCTCGGGCCCTTGGACTGGTGGCGGACCCCCTGAGTCCATCGTTATGCTGTGTCAATTTCTTTTAATTTGTCCGTACTTCAAATGATAAAAACAAATCCCTATTTCAGTATCGATAGATACCAAACAACGCCGGATCAGCTACTTTTAAGTACCTAACATATAAATAAAAAAAATGTAAAAAAAATATCACTTCTTACTCACCGCCTGGTAAAGGGTAGGAATCTCTCAAAAAATCAAAGAAATCCCCCGCCTTATTCGGTACGTAGTTTTCAGAGGCAGTATTCATAACATAGTCGAAAATAGGATTTTGTACATGGGAAAAAAAGCGCGCAATTCTCGCGGACGGTACACTATAAGAATCATTGGTCGAGGATTCGCTCACTAATTCACCATAGTCGTTATCTATATATACTGACACTGTTAAACTGCACATATACAGTATCGAAATAAACCTTATATCAAGCATTTTGCAGTACGACTAGTAAAGACGACAGCTCGCGGTAATCTGCCGAAAAAAAAACGAAGAATCCGATGCAGGATAATATAATATGAAAGAGCATCGGAATGCCGTGTCACAGTTCCGCTTCTTACTGAACTGGACAGGCCAAGTTAACTTATTTTTTTTTAATGACTTAAGTGTAACGGGATTTTTATTTTAATCTGATTGTGCGGGCAGTCGGTCAGCAGAAGTATCGGCTGATTAAGAGGACAGTCTACCTACTCGTTCTCCATACAAACGTAGTCGATTGTATCCCCCCTGGATAAAGACATTTGAGCAAATATTTTATGTTTGTCATAAAACCTATATATATCTGCCATGACCATACCCCTACGTTTTTTTATTTTCCAAATAGAATAGAAATGAATTTCACAAAAAATATAAAATGAAAAACCAACCAAGGCTATTGTAATATTGTCGAAACGTCGAGGTAAGAGAATTTAAAAATAACTATACGCAAATAGAACCTGAGAAAATGTATTTTTATGTAGTTTGACAAGTAATTAATTTAAGTACCCAATAATGCTCAACTTAATAACTTCATTAATGAAATCTATCTATAAAAAAAGTCATGTTACACTATTTATAACTCAAGAACGGCTAAACCGATTTGGCTGAAAATTTGTAAGGAGAGCATAGAACCAGGAGAAGGATACTTTTGATCCCGCTGGATCGGGACTACCGCGGGTAAAACAGCGGGGCGCAGCCAGTTATTAAACAAAATACAACTGATAAAATGAACTGTCTTATACCTAATGCTGACTACTGACTAGTGACACAGTGAATTACTGATATGGGACAAGGTGTTGGCCAACAAGCTCTATAATATCATATAGATAATAAGGATTTTTATAAGGATTTTTTATTTTCTCCAACTTAGGTTATACAATAGTTTGTAAGTGACTAGACCCCCTTTTTAAGTAAACAATACTTGTACCAAGAGGGCCTACTCCTCCATATCTGAAGTTAGATGTGTAATGTCCTAAGTAAATTACACAGTTAAAATATACTTATATATTAATTGTAATTATTACATATATTTGAGGGTAGGTACACATTTAATCACTCATATCATATCTGACAGAAAGTAACACTGCGCAGGAATATAGAGTCGTTTTTAGTGTAATTATTGTAATAAAATATTACGAATCAATTCATGACCGTATTCGTTTTTGATTCCGGCCGTTAAGCTATATAAGCGTCCACCTTTCGGCATCGTACGCATCGGACGGATCGCATCAAACGGATCGTAATATTTTTGTATAAAAAGTAGCAGATTCGAGCGATCCGTACGATGCGGATTGGGTTACGCACTTCTGTGACTGTCTTGTCCATACAAAGAATATTACAATCCGTTAAATGCGATGCGTCCGGTGAGGTGCGTACGATGCCGAAAGATGGACGCTTAGTTTTGGTGTTAATAATAAGATTCCTATTGTTTTATTTTTAGGCAGCTATGACATTTCAAAGTTAGGAACTATGTACAGAGAAACATTAGAATACATTTTTCATGAATTTAATATTAAAGATGTGGAGTTTTCTCCTCACGGTTTGACCTGGTATAAATGAACACCCCGTCTTATTAAAATTATACATAGGTACATAGGTATACATAGATATTTTAACATAAATTATTATTTTTTGTTTTAATTTTACTTATGTTGAAATTTGCCATCGATTGCCCTCTTAAACATGATTTTTTGAGTAATTATTAAATAAGATAATAAGTTAGTGGACATTATGTTATGGCGAAGGTTAAAAGATTTGAAATATGCCCAGATATCACTCATTTGTCCGCTTCAAACCTATTTCCTTTTTAAATTTACACGATATTCGTCCATTATTATTATTAGACACGGGTCTAGATCGTGTCTTCTCGCGACCCCGGCCGGTGTGATCCGTTTGCCGAAACGTCGAGGTATTTAAAAACAATGATTATCTATAACGCGATCTAGACCTGTGTCTAATAATAATGATATGTCTATCTCTCGCGTGTATAATATTAGTTAGTAGTCATTTTTGGGTTTAAGTACAGTTATTTTTAAACTAGCTCTGAGACTTAGAAAGCCTTTATTTTTAAAATCACATACATTTTGATAAAAACCGTTAGTCTTTTTGTGTAAAAAAAAACCTTAATGCGATCTCTAATTATAGTAGTTCATTGCTCTATAAATAAGAGTTACATGTGTACGTAAATTATGTGATACTAAACCAACAGTTAGGTTTAATTAAATTTATACTTTAGTCTGCTGGTTAGTGAAAGATGTTTGTTCAAGCGTAGTTGTTATTTTTTATCAGGCGTTAAGAAAAATACATACAGTAGACAAAAAAGTCTATTATTACTTCTATAAGTTAAATAAGTAATAAGTTTGTTTGTGTTAAATAAGGGACTTCGAAATCCTCGTTAAACTTCGAACTTCAATTCTTTATAATCTATCTAGGTAATTATGTACAAAGGTCAGGCTTGATCGACTCAACTATATATCCAAACAGAGCCCAAACCGGTGGCCCTAGGGACATGAAGAGTGGAGAGTGTCTTTGTGGTGTGTAGGAATCCGGTAAGAAAGTCAACTCTCTTAGCTGCGTAACTTAACTTCCCTGAGAGGCAAAGAGGTATCTCCAGTTGTTCGGATACTTGGTCCGACCATTAGGGCTCCGCCCTCGTGGTCTTAGCCTGACTTTGCTCTAAATAAAATAGTTTTCTCTTATTAAAATTTAAAACGGTTAAATATTTACAACTTATTAAACTACAACACGTCTAAACAAAAGTTATCTCCAAGTCGATTTTATCATATCGGCTGCCTTTTCACCTATCATGATAGCCGGCGCATTTGTATGCACCGATACCGGTCTAGGAATAACACTAGAATCCACAACTCTTAGGTTTTTAACCCCATGAACCCTTAATTCAGGGTCGACGACAGCAAGGGGATCTCCTTCAGGACCCATCCGACAAGTAGCTATCTGATGATGCAACGTAGCAGTAAATGTACGTATAGCACACTCCCAAAACTCGTCAGAATCAAAATTCATATTTTTACACGTAGGATATTGTCCAGGATATATCTTAGCTCCGTAACGTTGGAAGGGCTCTGTCGCTGCCAATTTTTGCATATAACGAATCGATGCCACTAAAGTTGCCGTGTCTAAGGGATCGGTTAAGTAATTACCATACATTCTCGGATGACTGAAAGGATTGTTATTTCTCAATTCTACACTTCCTACTGATCTAGGTTGTAATAACATTGGGAAAGCGCTCCAAGTGTCTGTGTTGTCTATTGCTCCAAATATACTATCAAAAAGTCGGTCAGATATTCTCATTCCTCTCCGAACAGATTTGCTTCCAGTCGGTCCTCCGTCAGATAAAATAGATCCACCAACACTGATTAGCTCTATATCTGGTATTCCCTCTTCATCCCTTGAAAGAGGTGTTCTTATATAGCCTATGCCTTCGACTGCTCCCGGTGTAGCAACTACGTTGTCACCATAGCGTAAATACTGAATTACATTGTCAATATTGGCGTCTCTGTTCTCATTGAAGGTTACACCAGTTGTGTTTAACGTGAAAACGACGGCTGGGAATGTAATATGGTCGTATAGAGTTTTGCCAACTTGCAGATCTTGCACCAAGGATATTCCATGGCGACTGAGTTGATCGCTCGGTCCGATTCCGGAGAGCATAAGCAATTGTGGTGAAGCTATCGGCCCTGCAGATACGATCACCTCCCTTCTAGCTCTTACTCTGTATTTCAATCGATTGCGGACGTATTGGACTCCGTAAGCGGTTTTCGTCTGACGCTTTATAAGGACTTTAGTAGCGGTTGCTCGAGGTAAGATGTGTAAGTTAGGTCGTCTTTTATTTTGATGTAGAAAAGCTCTGGCTGCGCTCATTCGACGACCGTTCCTTATTGTGGTTTGGACGTAGCCGAAACCAAGTTCCTCCGGGCTGTTATAGTCTATTGTTGGTGTTCCCAATATTCTTCCGGCTTCCAAAAACGCCTCGATCATAGGAGTTCTGAAATGACATTTCGGAGATTTATATTATTTGCTTCCTTGATCAATCATCAAATATATTTTATTAGTTTTTGTTTTATTTACATCAGTTTTGATTAGGCAAGAAAATTGGTAGCAAAACTAGTTCGTAAATCAAAACAGGCTAGACAACTTGAACAAAAAAGTGTCTGGATATTTGACGACATCTGTGGCGCGTCGTGAATGGCCGATTGCAATGCAAAAAGTTGCGGGATCGATTCCCGCCGGGTGCATTTATGCTTCATTTTTTTTTTTTCTGGTCTGGGTGTCTCTCTTCGTATAATTATCATCATCCGAGCGTTGTTCCCGGTTGCATCTCTCTCGAGAGCCCGGGGTCCGCTTTCCTACTTTTACGTCTCCACTTCGCACGATCTTCGGCATCCCGTGTGGTGAGGCCATTTGCACGCATATATCTCTCTTTCTCTTCTATATATTTGTCTCTCTTCGTATAATATGTATACTTATATATTTACAAAGGAAACATAAATTTAAGTATTATATCCGTTGTCTAGTCACCGTAACACAAGCTTAGTAGCTTATCACGGGCCTAGATGGCGCCGTGTGATGTTCACATAATTTATTAAAAAACGCAATGGAACACAAAAAAAGGGTCAAAATAACATTAGATTCTAATAATGTTGAATTACCTGACATTGACGAGTTCAACACTAAGTTCTCCGTTTCTGCCTCTAAAAGGCGAGAACTCAAGACCGTCTAGTCTTGCACGTTCTGACTTCATGTAGTATTGTAAGACTTCCTCGTATGTCCTGCAAGCAATGTCCTGGTTAGTATAATTAGGATTGCGTTTAGATGACAAATACTTATGTTATGTATGTATGTATGTATGAGTTGTTTTAAGGTAGAGGAATTCACATCCCTGTAGCTTAGATTTTTCTTCTGTTTTCGCGATGTTGTATTGAAGTTAAAGACATTTTCTGGTTTTAATCGCGTGGTGTTTTTTTTACTTTTAGCATTGTTTCAACGCTCAACGTTTCGAGACCTTTACAGGTCTTAGGATTGACTGAGATGTGATTTGTCATTCTAATGTATCAAAAAGATACAGTAAAAAAATAATAATATTAAATTAATATCCCTGTAGCTGGCACACTTGTATAACCTACTTAAAAATAAAAAATAAAAATGTGGTCTAGGAGTTTTCTACGTATTCTATGTGTAGGTATATATTATTCAGGAGTACAAATAAGTTTCCGCCGTTTTTTAACACAAATTAAATATTTATTATAGAAGAACGGTAATATCAATTTATTTAAAATATTGCCCATCACTTGCAACTACTTTTTCCCATCTCTCAGGCAGCATTCGAATCCCACGTCTGAAGAACTCCTTGTCTTTTGAGGCTATCCACGAATCAACCCAATTTTTGGTATCCTCATAAGATGTGAACCGCTGCGCCGCGGCGCCGCCGCTGAGCATGTGCCATGGACCGGAACAGGTGATAATCGGACGGTGCAATGTCTGGTGAATACGGCGGGTGGGGTAACACTTCCCAATCAAGTGTTTCCAAGTACTTTTTCACGGGAGCCGCAACATGCGAGCATTGTCGTGCAGAAGAATAATTTTTTCGTGTCTAGAATAGTATTGAGGGCGTTTTTCCTTCACTTAAGCATAATCGGCGTTCAATATCTCTCGGCTTTAATTCGTACGGAACCCAATTTCCTTGTTTATGAATCATTCCTAATGATTTTAAACGATGTGAGACTGCTTGCTGAGTGACTTCTAATGTTAGAGCAAGTTCTTTTTGTGTTTGAGATGAATCTTCCTCCAATAATTCCTCCAATTCTGCATCCTCGTAAATTTTTGGCCTTCCACTGCGATCTTTGTCTTCTACGTCGAAATCACCGTTTTTAAACTTTTGAAACCACTCTCGACACGTTCTCTCACTCAAAGCACCCTCACCATATGCTTTTACGAGCAATTGATGCGCCTCAGCAGCAGATTTCTTTAAATTAAAGAAGTAAACTAATATTTCCCGCAAATGACGCTTACTTGGCTCAAATTTTGACATTTTCAACTTATAAAAATTATATATTACCAATATAAAATCAATGATATTAATAGGTAATGTTGTTCTTGAATGTCCAAACTATTTTTTAAGCCGGTTATCATCTGCGAAAGCTAACCGAAACTCCCTGCCGCGCCATCTACAATAAAACGGCGGAAACTTATTTGTATTCCTAATCAAAAAAAGGTATACAACACGTAGTATATCCGTTGTCTAGTTCCCATAGTACAAGCCTAGTGCTTAGTTTGGGAGTAGATTGCGCTGTGTGTAACGTCGTGTTATATTTATTTATTTCATTATATTTATACAGTGATTAAAAGGCCTCATTATTCACTGATTATCGTGAATAAAATAAGCTGTTCACAGTGGGAATGGTATAAAAGACTAAAACACCATATTACCAGCCGTAATTACCAGCTGCAGCGATCCGATTCCATTCCTGAGGTCTGCCCCTAGTGTAGATCATGTAGTTGATGACACTTGTGCCTCCCACGGCTCGGCCTCGAGGCCAGAAGCATCTCCCGTTATTCATTCCTGAAACCACGTTAGCAACACATCAAACAATTGTACCATACTAGCTGCGCCCCGCGGTTATTACCATATTAATATCCCTATACTATGTTTTTTTAAATTTCATACGAATACCTGACGTTTTGCTTCTTTGTATGTGTAATTTTTTTCTCAAGGAAGATGTCTCAAATCATAGATAGATAGATATTTCTATGTTGATTTGGGAACATCACCTGCTGATGAACATTGACCTGTATGTTGTGTGCTTTTTCATTTTTTTTAAGTGCTTAAACCTGGGGTTAGCTACTAAGCTAAATATTTCTAATTTTAATGCCACAATACAGCAGGGTCACTCCGCCGCTCTTTGCTTGCAGTGTTAACTCGATATTTTAGACTAGCTGTATTCCGCAGTTTTCGCAGTGGGGATTTCGAAAACCCCATCTTATTGAATATTTACATCGACATAGATAATGATCATGATTATAGAAATAATTCCTTTGTCCCTAGAGCGGCGAGGGAATTTAATGATATTGAGTCCCAGGACATTGACATCTTCAACACAGCCCCACACAAAGTCAAAAAGTTGCTGAATTCCAACTGGTTGGTTCCTGAATTGTTTTAAGCATAATTCTTTTATATCAGTTTTTTTCCTCTATTTGCTAATACAAACAAACAAGCATAACTGTGTAACCATCTGTGAAAACGTCTAAATAAATCTAAATAAATAAAATAAAATAAAATCGTACCTACGCAAACTCCAGGTTGAGGTTCCATATAATACTGCCAAGAATAATCAGTTGCTTGGAAATATGGGGCTATAGACGGTATATCGGTCAGCAGTGTCGTTTCTGGTCTCCCAGCCTCGATGACCAGCACCGTAACGTTAGGGTTTTCAGTAAGCCGGGAGGCCAGCACACAGCCCGCTGATCCTGCGCCGATAATGATGTAGTCGTACTCCCGTAGGGGTAATTTAAGACCTGAAACATTTGACCAAAAAAGTTATAGAGGCTGAAATAAGTTGGGGAGGGTTTTGCCGTGTAGCCCTGGCATAGAATAGGGTTAAAGGGTAACCCTATTCTATTCTCTTCCCGTAGATGTGGTAAAAGGCAACCAAGGGATCTAAGGGAGACTAGCAAACCTAAAGTACTCCCCGCGCAGTGGCGGATAAACTGCTTGGTCCCTAGGAATTGGCGACAGTCGGCCGTAAAAATATTGGCAAATCCATTTGCAGAAAGTATGGTCAATGATGACTTACATACTGCGCTTACCGCAAATAATTTGGGGTTTAGCGGACCCCGGGTTCTCGAGAGGGATGCAACCGTGAACATCGCTCAGATGAGAAGAAAAAGGATTCTAGGTGGATGGCGTCTCGGCCGCCTCGTTCGTTCTCTGCAATAACGAAGGAACTCCGTCTTGAACTTTCTGCATTTAGGCCACATAGCTCGAAGAACAGATAACCGCTGGGGAGTAAAAATCCTCGAGTGGCGACCACGATGCAATGCGAAACGGAGTATTGGAAGACCACCTACTCGGTGGACCGACGACATTGTAGCGGTCGGTGGGAGATCGCGCAGTCGTAGGATGGAGGTGGCTCGGGATCGCTATTTGTGGCGTATGGGGGAGGCCTTTGTTCAGCAGTGGACGGATTAAGGCTGAGATGATGATGATGAACCTTGCTTTAGAAATTATTGCCAACCTAACCCGAAATCCTAACCCTGTCGCGGGTTAGGTTAAGCTACTTAAAGAATACATTACTGTAAAAATAGTTCAACAAAATAATATGCCTTCATTTTGGTCTGTGAAAACAATGACCATGAAGTTACAGTAAAAATGCAAAATTCTTTAATTTGCCAAAAATTGTCTGAGAAATGTAAAAACGTGAAATTGGCTGAAATAAATTCTAAATTTCATTGTTAGAGGTAACGTATGCATGTTTTTAGTTTTGTACGGCAACTGATTTTCAAGTTCTGATAACTAACAAGAATTTAGTTCAATGCACTTTGTGAGATTGCAGTTAAACAAGCTTTTATTTACCTGCCGCAAAGTGTTTTTGTTATAAAAACATTATTTGTTTGAGGTAAAAAATGAAAGTCATAAAAAATGCATATAATTTTAAAGGTTCAAATTGCTGGGGTCCGTTGATTTTTGACGGCGTCTGTGGCGCGTAGGGCGAAGGCCCGACTGCAATGCAAAAGATTGCGGGTTCGATTTCCGCCGGGTGCAAGTATTTATGCTCTAAAATATTTTTTTGTTTTTGTTATGTTTCTTTCTATGTATTATTTATGTAGGTATGTATTTACAAAAAAGTGTGATATGTAGTATATCCGTTGTCTAGTAGGTACATATAGTGCAAGCCTATACTTTGTTTATTCATTGTAGACTATCATTTGACACATCTTCCTAAAGTAAAAATGTGAAATACAAAGAAACGAAACGTCAGATCGTAGTCCGAAATTAAAAAACGAAGTATAGTGCTTAGTTTGTGAGTAAATCTCTATTAAAACATAACATAGTATGTTTTAGTTACTTTATAAGTGTTATAAATAGACCTGTTAATGTATGTGTTAGTTAGAGAACAATTGATTGAATAATGTATGAAATACATTGACTTGCAAGAATGGAACTTGGTGTACCAACCTAATCATGACTTGGTTACTAAAAACTTTAATTAGCTACTAATAACTATCCTATAGACTTTAATTACTAATAACTATTTCACACAATTCTTTAATGTTTTTTGTATTTGGCTTTGGTTAAAAGAGGAAAATCTACTTACTCTTTCTCCATACAAACGTAGTCGACTGTTTCCTCCCTGGATAAAGACATTAGAGCAAATATGTTTATGCCATAAAACCTATATCTGCCATTACGACCATGCCTCTAAGTTTTGTGTCGTGTCGTGTCAATGTGTTCTCGGCAATAGCACGTTAGGTACTGTTTGAATATATATAGGTTTACTAGATAATAGGTTGTTATGTTTATAACCGAATCCTATATACTAATATAATAAAGCTGAAAGTTTGTGAGTATGTTTGCGTGTTTGTTACTCAATCACGTAAAAACCGCTTAACCGATTACAATGAAACTCGGTATGTAGACAGCTGGAGACCTGGAAAAATACATAGGCTATTTTTATCCCGACATTCCCGCGGGATCGGGACTTACGCGGGTGAAACCGCGGGTCGCAGCTAGTAAATTATACAACTCTACCTGTTCCCGAGATTAGGACTTAAGCGTGTAAAACCTCAGGGCGTAGCTAGTGCTTAATAACTACATGCTTACCATTTGGCAACGGATACTGGTCTCTCAAAATGTCGAATATATCTCCAGGATTGGTCGGCGTATAATTTGGAGCCGCTGATTGCATAACAATATCCACTATAGGGTTTTGCGGGTACGATCTACCTTCTCTCTTTCGTGGCTCGGTTTCGAAAGGGCCTGTCGAGTAATAGTCTTGGTGCCCGTAAGTTGATACTAGGTTTAAACATAACACCGTTGTTATCAGTTTCATTTTGTATGACATTGTTACGGTCAGTCGTTTGGTGCCTGTAACAGGTAATGAATTAATATATAAAAAGCCCGACTCCAAAAAAGTATAAAATAGCCTCACCTACATACATGTACCACCGACTTTAACTGTTATGATTGGTATTGGTATCCTATTTCTTACTCATATTATAAATGTGAAGTAAGTAGGTAAGTAAACCATGTTTGTTACTCCTTCACGCAAAAACTAATGAACCGATTGCGATGAAACTTAGTATACAGATAACTGGAGATCTAAATTAACACATAGGTTTATTTAAATCCGGATATTCCCACGCGATCGGGACTTATGCGGGTGAAACCGCAAGACACTGCTGGTACCATAGAAACCATGACCGCTACAGGTAAACGCTACTGCATAAGTAAGGCATGCACCTACCAAATAAAGTTTGCCATAAATTGGCAGTCAAGGTTTACCACGACCAATTTCACAATAAATTTCCTTACATAACTTTTTTGCGGTTAATTTCGTAGTGTAGAAAGAAAAGCACGTTAGTTTTACCACAATGACATTATCATATTAAATTAAACTCATTTTTCGGTTTTAATGCGTTATTACAATAAACATTTTTCAACGAATAACCTTTTTAAATAAACACGATTTAGAAATTTTATTTTCAAGGAAAAATACATTCAAAAATTTTCACTTGCGGGACTTCAGGGACTTGTGTAGTCTAGTTGGAACAGACGTTGGGGTACGACCCAAAGACGCGAGTTCAAGCCTCGCCGCAAGTGAACATTTTTAAATGCTATTTTTCCTTGAAAATAAATTTTCTAAATAAAATAGCCTTGAGCTTATACATACAAAAATTAAAAGAAATTTAACACGATTTGTTAACATAGTTACATTTTACCGGGCTTTAATCGCATATGTATTATTGCTTATATGTTCTTACCTCGACGTTACAATCATGTCTTGGTCGCGAGGGGACTAAAAAATAACAATACGCGATTAAGATTATTTAAGACCCGGTAAAATGTACTTACATTTTACCGGGTCCTAATCGTGTATTGTTCAACGCCTAACGTTCATTGCGCGACGCTTAATATAGAAAACACAACGAAAAACTGGCCAAGTGCGAGTCGGACTCGCGCACGAAGGGTTCCGTTAAGTTCCGTACCATTATCTATACAACAGGTTTTGTTTTAAAAGGTAAATTGCGATTTATGACTGACGAACATTTTTTTAATAGTTTCAGTTCTAAGTATGGGGAACCCCAAACATTAATAGTTTTTTTTTCTATTTTTGTGTGAAAATCTTAATGCGGTTCACCGAATTCATCACTTACCACCAACTGGTTGTGACATACGGACGGACAGACAGACAGACATGACGAATCTATAAGTGTTCCGTTTTTTTGCCATTTGGCTACGGAACCCTAAAAATGAGTTTAATTTCATAACAGCATCCGGAAAACCGAAGAAAAATCTGTTAGGTACTTACTTATAATTATTTTCTACATACTTCTTGTTACAAACTCAATTATTATGATTGTAAGTAATTGTAACATAACTGCGGGTCATTTGAAATGGTCGCTAAGGACGTGAGTTAACTTAGTTAGAAGGTTAGATGTATGTCTAATTATTATAGCAAGGTTGATAGAAATGTCTCTATTGATTGACATTGTTCAGGTGTTGTTTTATTGTCTGTCCAATGTGTCTAATCAAGATATCTACGTGATCGACTCGATTATGACGCCATTTAGTTTGATAACGTTTCGTGCACACGAATTTATTAAATTAGGAAATACTAGCTGACCCGGGGAACTTTGTTCCGCCTTGGAGGCAAAAAACGTGTCCTATGGCCGTCTCCTGGTTTTAAGCTACCTCCCCACCACAACTCAGCCAAATCGGTTCAACCGTTCTTTTAACACGACTTTAGTTTATGTATAAAGATAATAAACTATAGATGGATCCCAGCTCGAGCTTGAGAAGCTATTTGGCCTAGCTGGGATCGCCGATCATGTGTAATCGTGCAGGTTAAGCATAGCTTGGCGCGGTAATTACTTGGATGGGTGACCGATAATTTGTGTGGCAATAAACCCTTTCTGAGTAAGATACCTACACACTACAAAGAACACACCCTCTAAATTTGATGGCTCTTGGTTCAGTGGTTTAGGCTGTGCGTCGGTATATAGTTCAGTCAGTCAACTCAAAGTCCTTATCAATCACTAAGGAGTTTGAGTTTTAAATAAATAAATATTGCACGAAGGCTTGAAAAAATTCCTGTAAGTAAATCTGACATTTACAGGCACTTGCTTACTGGCTTCGGAAATCGGCATTTTAATCATTTAGTTAGATCATAATTTTAACATTTCCTAGTCCAAATAACTAAAAAAGTGAGTATAATAATTCAATTTATCAAATATCAATTCAATCTGTGATTTAAAATTGATTTTATTTCTGTAAATAGAAAAATATTATTAACTACACTATAAAGTCTGTTTCGCCGAGGTTAAGGAAGTTTTGTTCTTTACCCTTTACCCTTACAACTTTTTTTTGTACATGTTTTCGCTTAAACTTTTTATTCGATTTTGGTCCCAGATGTATCCTTGATCTATCGAAGGCATTGTTAGTCCAAAATAATGAGAAAATAATTAGTTATGGGCTCTCAAAGTTAAGAAAATAAAAAAATGTTGTCCGAAAGGTCAACTAAATATCATTCTAAAAACAAAACTAATAGTGATCGAGGAGTTCAAATACTCTTAAAAACTGCTCTTGACATCCCTTATTACAACGGTGTATTCCATGTCGCATAAAAATCTACCAACTTGTCAAAAATAAGGTTTATGGGGAAAATGGAGTGAAAATTCAAAGGAAAAAATACACATTTTTATTTTTTTTAATTACGAATTTTGTTCCAATACATAATGTGCGCGACAGGTGGAGCCCATGAAACGGGGCCAAGTCACCTAATCTACGAGTTTGTGAACGCTCTAGTTGGGAACGCTCTGTCTAGGAATTCTCTTACTGTGAGACCGTTTCATGGGCTCCACCTTTCGCGCACATTATGTATTGGAACTATGGGAGATGTTTTGGAACAAAATTCGTAATTAAAAAAAATAAAAATGTGGATTTTTTCCTTTGAATTTTCACTCCATTTTCCCCATAAGCCTTATTTTTGACAAGTTGGTAGATTTTTATGCGACATGGAATACACCGTTGTAATAAGGGATGTCAAGAGCAGTTTTTAAGAGTATTTGAACTCCTCGATCACTATTGGTTTTGTTTTTAGAATGATGTTTAGTTGACCTTTCGGACAACATTTTTTTATTTTCTTAACTTTGAGAGCCCATAACTAATTATTTTCTCATTATTTTGGATTAACAATGCCTTCGATAGATCAAGGATATATCTGGGACCAAAATCGAATAAAAAGTTTAAGGGAAAACATGTGCAAAAAAAAAGTTGTAAGGGTAAAGAGGTAAAATTTGGGAAAAAAATAAAAAATCTCAAAAATTATCATAAAAAAAAATGTGAAGAGTTAGGGTCTTTTCTTTCAAATTGTTTTTTACAAATAGGTCCAGCTACACGCCCACCAGGTTTGTCTAACCCTCCACCAAACACCCTGTATAAGAAGTTTGGTTAGCGATTTTGAATCTGAAATCTAAATATCGATTTTTCTTCTGTTTTCACGATGTTGCATTAAAATTAAACTAATTTTTCGGTTTTAATCGCGTGGTGTTTATTACTTTTCGCATTGTTTCCTGATGATCGGGGATGACTTGATGAGAGACCTGTATAAGTCATGAAGCGTTGAGCATTGAAACATTACAAAAAGTAATAAGCACCACGCGATTAACATCGAAAAATGAGTTTAATTTAAATCTAAATATGGTCACGTACTTCTGAATCTGACCGTACATTCTGCAATTGTAACAAGTTATATAACAACACTTACTCACTTGAGGCAACTTTTGAAAATCACTTTTCTCTTAACTGGTCCAAATTCAGATTAAAATTTTGTAACTCTTGAGTGTAAACATTATTTTAATTAAAGTAGGTATAAAAAGGTTCACGTTGATTCGCTTGGCGCACCTGTGGTCAATTGAGAGTGGTACTAAAGCGCCTTGTTGCAGTAGCCAGGCTGAATAAAGAGGGGTATTCTTGTCTTCAAAGTTAAGTAGCCTTATGCGAAAGTAGTTCAAGTCTATCTATAATAAATATTGCCCCCTGAAATAATATTATAAATACAAATAAATTTATTCAGCAAAGCACGTTTGACAAAAAGATTGATCAATGACAAAGTTATTGCTGCATTTTTTAATTGGGCATGTGACGCAGACTAAACTTAATATTGCTAATTTTTATAGCTCAACCCATTCTACTACAATGTGCCGTGAAGCCCCAGCATGTGCCGTGTAGCCCCAGCATAGAATAGGGTTACCCCATCTCTTCCCGTGGGTGTCGTAAAAGGCGGCTAAGGGATCTGAGGGAGATTAGCAAACCTTAAGTTCTCCCCGCGCGGTGGTGGATAAACTGCTCGATCCCTAAGAGGGTTGGTTTCAGGCAGGCGGCCGGCCGTAAAAAGATTGCCAAATCTAATTGAAGAAGGTATGGTCAATGATGACTTACCTACCAACTGCGTCGACCCCAAATTAAAAAAAAAAACATTTGGGGTTAAGCGTACCCCGGGCTACCGAAAGGGGTGCCACCGGGAACATCGCTCGGATCAGAACCCATTCTACTACAAATATTCAAGTACAACAGTAGTGCTGCTACATTCGGCCTTTTCGGCGTTCAGTATTATTTAGAACATTGTTGTACCTATAAAATAAAAACAGTCAAATATCAATAATATTAAATTAAGAGAAGATGCATAATCAATGTATTTACCGTGGCACATGGGATTCCGAGCGACGTTATGGTTAGCGCACTCGCCCGGCAAGCTCGGGTCACGGGTTCAAACCCCAGCACGGAGGGATTTTTGAAGGTTCCATTGCTCCTTTTAAATTATTTATAGCAAAAATAACTTATCAAATCGATCTAATCGTTGAGTAACTAAGATGCAAATTCTACTTACATATTAATAACAACTTGATCAACATTATAAAGTTTTTAGATCAATCAAGTTTTACATATTAATTGATTACATGTAAGTAGGTTCTTATATAATTTAAGTTCATGAAACGTCTTTGTTTTTTTATTTATTACTAAAGTAAGTAGCAATAAACTTAGATGAAAACAAAAATAGTAGATACGGTATATTCTAACATTGCGTATTCAAAAAATGAGCTAGAAATGAAAAAAAACCTACATGCATTTTCATAAAATTATTGTATTTACAAACATTTGTCTTTAAGAATGATTCTGGCATTTGTAAATAAGCAAAAAGTCATTGTTATGAATTTCAAATAGATAATCGCAGTGTGAGAGCACGAGCTTACGCGGTAACGGTTCAACATACAACTGAGGCTAGTGCGTCAGCTAGACGCAGTTTTATTGTCTCATTTGCCGTGACTAGGTACCGTATCTTGAGTTTTTTGTTTTAATCTAAGGCATTAAACAAGTGTAGTTTCTATTGCTAAAGTTACTTTGCAAAAATTGCTCTTATCCCTCTAAAAGTTAACTTTTTTACTGACCCCTGTACTGGGAAGCTACCGCCATTGTTCCGTTGACATCAACTCGATGCCAACGCGGTAGTTTGACATCTTTGACAGCGGGGTTTTTAATTTCAAAACCGCGCATCCATGGCCGTCAGCCGTCGATTTGAAGATTTTCTGTCAAAATCTTCAAATCGACGGAACAACCGCGGTAGCCTTCCTGTACCCCTTCCATGAGTTAACGTTACGTTAACAGTTTGATACAGCGCGTCCGCTCCGGGCACTTAGGTACTCTATAAGCGTCATTTGATTTTCAACAAAATAATTGTTGAACCAATTATTGGACATTTTGGCAGTTTCGCTAATGTTAGTAACTCATTACTAGCTGTTAGTAACTCACCGCGCGAGCTGCTATTTTGCGTTGCAGAACTTGCACACATGCCCAAACTGTAAATAATTGTTTTTAATTTTATCGTGGTTTAGTTTTACAATAGTTTATTGTCTCAGAATATGTTGATAGGTATGAAATATGTCATATTTCCATAATGACAGTTTTGTATTGTTGTAAATTAAAAAAAACCCTAACTGTTAACGTTAAAGTTTGTACGTATTTACGTAACAACTCATGGTAACTCACTGTTTCAAAGGTAAGACTGCATTTACAACTAGAATTTAAAAAATGTACGGAACTAAATTTTGAGTAAGGTTGTCGACTCATATCTGGTTCTCATCCACTGAAATAAAACTATACAAGTACGCTGGAATTGCTATACCATACAAAGTGACATTAGATCTTTTTGCCGATTTGTCGATTTTGACGCGTGTTTTCTATTGAAAGTGATGGTGACCGTCTGCGGAACTATTAGAACATGGACGGTCACCATCACTTTCAATAGAAAACACGCGACAACAGCGCAACATGGCATAGATAAAATAGGCACAAAATTCAGTGCGAGACCTCCTGTCCATATAATTCAGGTCAGTGTTCTCATCGCTATTAAAATTTTCTAAATTAGTTTATTTTTTGAATAGGACCGGTTTTTTGGCATTTGATCGATTGGCAAAAAGATCTTTTTTCGGAATAAAAGACGTTATAGTAATTTATCTAAGCTTGGACCAGATGAGGAAGGTCAAGCGCATATTTCGAATTAAATTTATGATAACACTAGCTGTGAACCGCGGTTTCACCCGCGTAAGTCCAGGGCCTCTACTTTAATTCTACGAACGATAAAACGAACGATAATTCCAGAAGAAAATCTGTCATCCATCCTTCCGTTAATATTTTCGGACGTTTTTGAAGGACTGATAGATTTTCTTACTTTGATTCGTACGTTCGTAGAATAAGAGTAGGTACCCTGATCCCACATAAATATCTGGATAAAAAGTTAGCTATCTATATTTCAAGTTTTATCGCAATCGGTTCATTAGTTTTCCGTGAAGGAATAACAAAAACAATAATTAGATTTTTTCAGTCAGTCAACAATAATAATAAATTTTATTTCCGTTACTTAATTTTATTATAATCTTATAATATACCCACCTACTTAACTTTATGACTCGGCGCCACTTAGTATCGCCATCAAAAAAAACTTCACAGCAGTTACATACCTACTTACTGGCGAAAAAAAAGGCTTCTTGGTGCCCGGTCCGGTTATGAAATAATTATGAAAATGGAACCACACGGTTTATTAAATTAATCTATTAAATTTATGTTCTATTTTCAGGTAAGCAACGCGTTGCAATAAGTGTCAGAGTTACAAATGAGAAAAAGGTAAGATAATATTTATAATTGAGACGACTATAGGCCCCTTAAACAGCCAAATCGCGAAAACAGATGTAAAATATAGTGTTACCGCGGGAATATCGAGATTAAAAGTAGCCCATGTTCTTCTCCAATGTCCCATCTATCCCTATGCCAAAATTTATCAAAATCGGTTCAACGGTTTATGCGTGTAAGCGTAACAGACAGACAGAGTTACTTTCGCATTTATTATCTAATCTAATATCTAATATATAAAATTTCCATGTCACAGTGTTAGTTACCGTACTCCTCCGAAACGGCTTGACCAATTTTTATGAAATTTTATATTCGTATTCAGTAGGTCTGAGAATCGGCTACTATCTATAATTTATAAGGCAAAACAACGTTTGCCGGGTCAGCTAGTATTAAGTAAAATTAGTAACTATGTAAATAGTAACTAAAATAAGCAATAGTAAGTATACTAATGTAAGTATTAGTAAGTCAGGATAAGGATATTTGTAGGTAAAATAAAAACTCCATTCTGTCGAAATAAAATATTGTCAAGTTCATAATTGCGGTCAACATTTCTTCACTTATGTCACTAAACAGATTCATTTTTAACCTCCTTACACTATATTAAATAATTCTCATAACTACACCGGTTTTATTTGCACTTGCACATTACAGTCGGTTGGCCAATAAACAAAAATTTGGCAAAGCGGGAAAACGTGTTTCGGTTCAAAGGGTTCCGTTATGTTGATTAGGGTTCGTTGTCCGCTGTCCGATGTGTACCGTTGTTAGGGTTCTGTAGTCGACAGGTAACCCTAATTTGCTTGGAGCTGTCCGATATTCGACTTAGTCGTCAACTCGCGCGTCTGGAATTGCAGACACACACACTAACACACACACACAACTACAAATCGTTCCTCTTTATAATATTAGTGTATTAGAGACTTAAAAATAGAATACTTACAGCCTTTAATACTTTTTGAAACAAATGCTTTCTTAAATGTTTACTTCTTGATAACAAAAACTTGATTTAGCGACATCTGTCGTGGTTGAATAATACTACGACGTAATAATCTATGAGAAGAATCAATACCACAATAACAGTTTTATAAAACCAACAGATGTCGCTTCGATTAATTCAATTATTTACTTATATTAACTTAATTTATGTACAACTAGCTACGCCCAGCGGTTTCTCCGCGTTAGTCCCGAAAATGCACAAAAGAAACTCAGAAAGACCAGTCCTTTATCGACTTCACTGAACTTTAATATGATTTGCGTTGCTATTACGTTGATTGCTATCACATTTTTAGAAGGCTTTGTTTTAGTCGCCTTAAAAATAGCAACAGCAACCGTCTATAGGTTTCTTGTTCTTTATTTGTTGTATTTTTATGTACGGGTTGTATTTGACCTCATATCACCTGATTGAAAACGACGATGAGGTCAACGGTGTAACATGTTTGCCTAGAAGAAACCTTTTCACTCTAGACTTGAAGACGCTAGGTTGTAGTTAAGGGGGAATATCGACGTCCGTCGGCAGTGAGTTCCACTTCGTAGCAGTGCGTAGCGCTTGGTACGCGAAAAGGGAACGTGCACCCTAAAGCTAAGCGTCCACCTTTCGGCATCGTACGCATCGAACGGATCGCATCAAACAGATCGTATTATTTTTGTATAGAAAGTAGCAGATTCGAGCGATCCGTACGTTGCGGATTGGTGGACGCACTTCTGTGACTGTCTATACAAAGCATATTACGATCAGTTTGATGCGATGCGTCCGGTGCGTACGATGCCGAAAGGTGGACGCTTAGCTTAATGGGTGACGTTGAGTTAGTATCCCTCGTTGACTTATAATAAAATGGACAGGAGCGTGGAGTTCTCTCCAATAAGTTAAAAGTTGGTCTAACGTCCTCTGTATGAAAGTCGAGAATCGGGAAATGTACCACAAGACCAACATTGCTGATAACCTGCAGCTCTATCATCTAAGGCAAGTTTCAGGAAAGTTCAAATTTGACGACCTCTGTGGCGCGGTTGCGGTCAGAAGGTTGCGGGTTCGATTCCCGCCGGGTGGAAGTATTTGTTTAAAAAGTAAATATTTGTGCCTGGTTCTGTGTTCCTCTATGTATATGTATGTATTTACAAAAGAAAAATAAATATAAGTATAAAATCCGTTGTCTAGTCACCGTAACACAAGCTTAGTCGCTTACCACGGGGCTAGATGGCGCTGTGTAATGTTTAAAAAACAAAATGTTCGAACGAGTGTATATTGTTGGTAATTTTACGACTCGGTTATGTCAATGATCTTGATTACGCTGTGTTAGGACTGTCCCTTAGTGGTTCAAAAAATGATTTGCCTTATACGATTAAATTGCAAGTACTCAGTAGAATAATGCCCCTGACTGACTACTACTCAGTTACTTGTTTTATAGCTGCTATAATTATTTCTCGGTATTGCAATTTGCTTTGAACTCGTTGATTCAGTGGTAATTGCTGTTTAAAGGATTTCCATTATCAATGTCATGTCAAGGCTTGGAAACTTGCGTGTACTAACTGACGTACCTAGACGATTCGGATGATTTTCGACTTATTATGTCAGAATTAATTAATTATAAATAAGAATACTTAGTGATTTCTACCAACACAATACCAAAAAAATATTAATACATCTGACAACATGGTTTACGTGAATAAATGGATAGGAGTAATATCTACCTATATCAATCAATCAATCAAAGTCTTTATTTGTAAACATAGGTAAAATTAAGTGTTACACTTTGAGAAAGAGTGGTTCGCCTGTCTTACTTTTTAGGCATACAAATATAATGTTATTTTACAATTCAATTTAACTAGGTAACAAAACTAAATTACAAAAAAAACAACGTCAAAGTTATAGTCCTATTTACACGAATGTCAAAATAAAATTAAAAATAAATGTCAAACATTTTCGTGGCTAGATGGTGATTTTATCAATATTATGTAACAGTTTCAATGTAAGTCCGGTAAATTGATGTTCGCCGCACTTTACCCATAAGCCGCACTTCCCCCTACTGACCTTACAGGATAGTTTTAAATATTTCTATCTATAAAAGGTTTTGTCCTGACTGACTGACTGATCAACACACAGTCAAACCGCTGGTACAGTAGTCCTAAAATTTGGAGAGTGAGATCTTTATTTTTAATTTTTTATAATAATTTACTAGGGCATCAATAATTAATTAAAATAACCACGATGAATAAAACACTACTTTATTTTTTTATTTAATGTAGAATGTAATTAAACTCATTTGTTGGTTTTAATCGCGTGGTGTTTATTACATTGTCTCAATGCTCAACGTTTTGAGACTTTTACAGGTCTCTTCTTCAGGCCAGATGGTTAAAGGCGATGGTAAATGGATTTTAGGATGGATTGGTTGTCTATTGAAACAATGCTAAAAGAAATAAACACCACGCGATTAAAACCTTAAATGAGATTAATTACATTTTTCGGTTTGAATCGCGCGGACCTGGAAAGGTCTCGAAACGAAACGTTGAGCGTTGTAACAATGCTAAAAGTAATAAACACCACGCGATTCAAACCGAAAAATGTCTTTAATTACAATCCAACATATTAAGTTACAGTGTGCGTAATTTTTTCATATTGATTGGAATGAAATGACATGTTTATACCTGATGTATACAAATAACAAAATACATAGTTCTATAATTTTAATATCTTTACAGAAACCCAAACAATTTGTTGTACAGTTTGAGTAGCTATTACATACATACAGACTACTGATATAATTATGATACAATCGACGTTTTGCGAAAGTGACATTATACGAAAGAGACAAACATTTTTGGGGTGACATTTTTGCATAAGTGACTTTCTGCGGCAAGACACATTTTAACAATATTGAATATTTATAATAATATTTATTATATGTATAGATAAATAGGTTTAGACATTCATTCATTCATTCTAAACTATGCACATAATTTTGTATTACTTCACACAAACACCCATTACTTACTCTATTAACATGCTAACATCACAGATATTTTAGATTAACTAAACCTTATTATTAATCTCGAGATAATAATAAATATTTCATTATAAATAAGGTTTAAACTAATAATTTTAACAGGGATCTGATGCATATTCGTTAATTCACCGTGTCACGTTAGTTACCGTCCGTGTGGCGTCGTGGTTAGCCCACTCGCCTGGCAAGCGAGGGGCACACGTTCGAATCTTATCACACATATTCGCACCTCTAGAATTACAATGACGCAAATGCAAAAATTGTAAAATTGACTTTATGATCAAAACACTTTAAAAAGTGTAACTATCGAATGCAACATCGTCTTTTGCTTAGTTATCGCAAATTCTGCTAGAAGTAGTGTAATTGTCGTTCTGAGTAGGACTTAGGTATAACAACGACGCTAGGTAAATAGGCCATTTTTTGCATTAATAGTTTGAGAAGAACATTGACTGAACTGTAACTTGTGTAATTTTTTCTTAGCGTCGTTTGAGTTTTCTTCAAACATTTAATTTAAAGGAACAATGATGCTTATATTATAATTACAAATAATTACAATTATACTTTTTGGATTACAGCGTCAAAGTTATTGATTTTTGTGCTTTTTATGTATAGACGTACGTATGTATAATTTATTTTAGTGGATCAACGACCTAACTGTAGACGCTTTGCATTTAGGAAAATTGTAAAAAAAAAACTACAAAGAACTAAATCATTTTTAATAAATGAATATTAACCTGTATTTATTCAAGAATAAGTGTACGTTACAATTTAATACCAATTATTGTTATAAAAAGGTATTCAAAAAAGAGCAATTGAAAAGTTATTTTTCTCGATTTTATAGAATTTGCACTTACGTCAATGTAATTCTAGAGGTGCGATATGATCTTTGATGATGCATTTCTCCTTGTAAAAAAATGTTTCTAACCAATAATTTACATAAAAAGTCACAGTCTTGAGCTAAAATTACCTACCCCAATCTCTTTTAATCATATCTGCTCCTTTTTCAGCTATCATATACACAGGGGCGTTCGTATGAGCAGATATAATTTCAGGCATTATGCTAGCATCTATGACTCTAAGACTTTTTATACCGTGCACCCTTAACCTTGGGTCTACTACTGCACTTGGATCATTTTCCACCCCCATCTTACACGTACCGCTCTGATGGTATATGGTGAAAGTAAACATCTGAGCCTGGCATGCGAAATATGCATCACTGCCAAAGGGACCATATTTCAAACAGTCTTCGATTGGTACGTCATACATTTTGGTTCCAAGTTTCTTCATTGCTGGCTGCCTTGCTATTTCTATCGCTACTTTGATGCCTTCAACTATCTTCTGTAAATCTTCAGGATATTCAAAATAGTTGGGTACTAAAGCAGGGTGTACTTTTGGATTCCTGCTCTGTAGCAAAATTCTGCCTTTTGATTTCGGTCGCATTAACATTGGGAATACCATGAATACTTCGGATTTTCCTAAAGGGCCATAAGTGTCTGCGTATATTTGCTTATCGAACCCAAAGTTGCTAGGTAATAAGGGATCTGAATTAAGCCCTCCACCTATGAATAAGAGTTCCATATCTGGCCATCCAGTAGAATTGAACTTATCTTTTAAATCCAAAAAGACCAGAGCTTCGCATCCACCAGGAATTGATAGAGGACCCTTATGAGTTTTCATCCATTTAAAAACTAGTTCTAAATGGTTCAAAATATACTCCGTGCTCATACTGAAATTGCTTTTCTTGACCATGAATTGTACTCCTCCAGCGGCAATGTGGTCCATCAAATTGTAACCAACCGGTAAATCTTTTACAACTCTAATATTCATAGACTCTAAGTGTTCTCTCGGACCGATTCCAGATAACATCAAAAGTTGAGGAGAATTTATGGCCCCTCCTGACACGATCACTTCCTTTTTCGCTAATATTTTGTATTTTCTATTATTCTTTTCCAATATTACTCCAATAACTCGAGTGTTACTCTCATCGAATATCAGTTTTGTTGCCATAGTATGTTTAGTAACATGTAAGTTACGTCTCCCGTTGATCGGATGAAGATAAGCTCTGCTAGAGCTATGGCGGGTACCGTTCTTCATAGATAATTGAAGGAAAGATACACCAGAAGGCGTTGCTCCATTATAGTCTACATAATTGAAACCCATCTCTTGCGCTCCTCTTACCCAAGCTTTCGCTTTTGTCGTTCGGAAGGGTGCATGTTCGATATTCAAGTACCCATTATTTCCGTGGTATTTTTCAGGATCTGCTTTTGTTGGTATATTAAAGTCTTCAATTTTTTTGAAGTACGGTAAAACTTCGTCCCATCCCCAGCCTTCGTTACCCATTTTTACCCAGTTGTCGTAGTCCGGTGGTGCTCCTCTCGTATAAATCATGTAGTTGATAACACTCGAACCACCGACGACTTTTCCTCTTGGCCAGTTACATTGTTGGTTCTGGAAACCAGCACAATATTTACTGGAAGGCTTTGTTCTGTATCCCCAGTTCGCATTAGTGAATTGAAGATAATTGGCGACTATTGGTATATCCATAATGAAGTTTTCGTTTGTCCCGGCTTCGACAAGTAGAACTTTCCATTCTGGAACTTCTGTTAGCCGATTGGCAATGACGCATCCTGCCGTGCCTGCTCCGATTACGATGAAATCATATTCTGAGAGGAGTTTTTGTTGATCGGGCGGCTCGTTGTCCAGTTGACTCGATCCGTCGTGGAGGAAATTCATAAACGATGTGATGGGGTTAGTGAACTGCGTATCCGTGGGCAGTAGAAGGGCGAAAAGCACCCATAGCACCGTCATAAACGTCGGCGCGTGGTGCTTGCGTACCATCTGGAATCGAGAAGAATAGATATTAATACAGATGTTGCGAAATTTAAGACTAAAGGTTGTATTTAAAAAAATCAGTAAAAATGCTATTTTTTTCTTTAAAATTAAATGTCCCGGTGAAATTAGATACGACCTGGGGATTAGCGCACGTTGCTTGCGCTTCTGCACCTGCGTGGGCTCAAGCCACACCGGCTTGGAAATGAGAAAAGTATATTTTCCGAAATTATACTCATTTTTCGGTTTCAATCGCGTTGCTTTTAATAGTCATTCATTTCGCAAATATGCGAAATGAAAGTAGAATTATTTTACTAGGAGAAATACATCATCAAACATTCTCCCATGACAGGTTTCGAACCTGTACCCCTCGATGCGAAATGAGTTTAATTTCGTATTAGCATCTCGAAAACCAAAACAAAAATATGGCATTTTTTCCATCATCATCCGAGCGATGTCCCCGGTTGCATCCCCCCTCTCTATAACTAAAATTGTAACAGCCAAATACAGAAACGCCACTAAAAATTTGAGGGGTACTAAAATAATTGAGCAGCTTCTAAATTTAAAATTAGTATGAAAAGTTTACAGTTTGAGAGCTGCTCAATTGTTTAAGTAGAACTCAGATGTTGAGTAGCGTTTCTGTATTCGGGTGTCAGTCTCTAGAAAGATACATACAATGTCTCTAAAAATATGTAATATGCAGTAACTAGGTAAAGGCAACTAATATCAAATTTAATCTTAATTGTCTATTCATACGCAGTTGGCCATGCCGATCAGGTTATTCTACTAATCCAAACTAATATTATAAATCCGAAAGTTTATGTGTAGGTAAGTTAAGTACGTAAATAAACAATTATGTTTGTTAATCCTTCCCGCAACAATTAATGAACCGATTGCGATGAAACTTGGTATGCAGATAACTGTGGATCTGGATACTTTTAATTCCGATATTCCCACTTAATGGAAATTACGCGAGTGAAATCGCAAGATGCAGCTAGTATGCATACAGTACCAGGCAACTACATCAAGCAAGAGTAATCCTAATTGTCTATTCATACGCATTACGCAGTTGGCAATGTCTATCAGGCAAGCAATTCGTGTCCGTGTTTTCATGCCAAAGGTCGTCGGTATAGGATCGGTCCGGTTTTGCACTATTTCTGTTTCAGTAATCGGTTGAGTTCAGGTAAGCGAGTGATTAGCCCACTATACCCTAGCCCATAGGTGGGGGTGCCACCTCTGAGCCAATGGGCAGGCTCGGTTTAGTTTCGGGTATCCTCCCTGTGAGCGGGTTCTGTTTAGGCGCAGAATCGTCGCCGGCGCCCTGCATCCTCAGCTCATCTGCATCTCTAGGTGGCGGTCGCGCGAGTGCGCGGATGCAGCAGTTTCCAGGTGGACGAGCATGGACGTGGATGACTCGGACTGGCTAGGGCTCTGCTTTTTAAAGGTGTGCCGCCACTGACACCGCAGAAAATTACATGGCTTTTACGGGCAATGCGGGCCTCACTACCAGCGATTCCCACCAAGACTTATACCCTAGCTTCCCACCCAATTGTGACATCCGAAGGGCAGCTACGACGCTGGCACGAGCACTTCACGGATATCTTCCGCACCCCCGATGATCCCACCACTACACCGCCTGCAGGAGCCCTGCCTCACAGGACCCTGCTAGAAATTGACTGCTCCCCACCGACTGGAAGTGAAGTGCTTAACGCACTCCGCACACTCAAGAATGGCAAAGCCCCAGGAGTCGACCTCATCGCCGCAGAAATGCTGAAAGCAGACTTGGCTTCAGCTGCAAACGCCCTAACGCCCTTGCTGCAGCGCATCTGGAGGGACGAGGAGTTACCGGACGACTGGAACAAAGGCCTTCTCATCACCGTGCCAAAAAAGGGAGATCTCAGTCAATGCTGCAATTGGAGAGGCATCACTTTGCTTTCGATTCCGTCCAAGGTATTCTGCAAAGTTATCTTGGATAGACTATCAAAGGCCGTCGACCCTCTCATTCGCAGTGAGCAGGCAGGCTTCCGCCCAAACCGATCGTGCACAGACCAGATCAATACTCTGCGTATCATACTCGAACAGGCATCAGAATGGCAACGAGAGATGTATCTCACCTTTGTAGACTTCGAAAAAGCCTTTGATACGCTGAGATGGGATAGTATCTGGTCCCGCTTACAAGAAATCGGCGTCCCCGAGAAGATTATTAACATCACAAAAGCCCTATACAGGAACTATTCTTGCAAAGTGACGCATGACGGGCTCGTCTCGGAGGACATAGCGGTACATGCGGGCGTCCGACAAGGGTGTCTTCTTTCTCCTCTTCTCTTCCTTGTCGTTCTGGATGGTATACTGCATAAGATCACTGACAACAAGCGCCGCGGCATAGAATGGGGCATAACCAACATTCTCGAGGACTTGGATTACGCCGACGACATATGCCTCTTAAGCCACACACGCGCAGACATGCAGGCCAAGTTGAACGACCTACGTGAGGAGGCAGCGAAGACGGGGCTCAAGATAAACACCCGGAAGACCCAGGAAATGAGGTGCGGAGCAACGAGTACTTTCCCGTTGGTCATCGGCACAGAGGCAGTTGAACGCGTCCACAAGTTCGCATACCTCGGAAGCTGCGTGTCCGAAACAGGAGGAACCGAAGATGACATCACTTCGCGGATCGCCAAAGCCCGAGCAACCTTTGCGCAGCTCCGACCCATATGGCAGTCACGGAAACTGACACGGAGAGTCAAGCTCAAAATATTCCGGTCCAACGTGAAGACCGTTCTGCTGTATGGGTGCGAGACGTGGAAGGTCACCAAGGACATCTCTCGCCAGCTCCAAGTCTTCGTCAACCGATGCCTTCGAAGGATCCTCGGTATTTACTGGCCCGACACAATCTCCAACCAACAACTCTGGGAGCGCTGCAGTGAGAGTCCGATCGACCAGCAGATCAAACGCCGCAAATTGAGCTGGATAGGCCACACTCTCCGAAGGGACTCCAACCACATCCCGAGGCAAGCTCTAGACTGGAACCCCCAAGGAAAGCGCAAACGTGGTCGTCCGAAACAAACCTGGCGGCGGACAATTACTGACGAAGCGAAGGCCATCGGAAAGACTTGGAGCGAAATAAAACGAGAAGCTCAAGACAGAACGGGATGGAGATGCACTGTGGACGCCCTCTGCCCCAGCTAGGGGACATAGGACTATAAGTCAAGTAAGTCAATGTCTATCAGGGCACGTATTCTTTAACTAAATCGTCTCAACATCGCCTCAGGATTGTCTCGAAAACGGTTCAACAATTTGTGCAAATTTCGAACGGTTTTGCTAAAGCTTTAGATGTGTTGGTTATCTAATGTCTTGCAAAGTTTCCAAAAATTGTAAAGAATAAAGTCCACTTACCTACTCTTTTCTCCATACAAACTACACAAACGTAGGAGATTGTTTCCTTCCCTGGATAAAGAAATTAGAGAAAATATGTTTATGCCATAAATTATATATCAGCCATGGCCATCACAAAATAAAATAAAATCAAAACGCATGGTCGTAGCAGATATATTTAGCAAATATGTTTATGCCAGATATTATGGCATATTTGCTCTAATTTCTTTATCCAGGGAGGAAACAATCGACTACGTTTGTATAGAAAAAGAGTAGGTAGACTTTTCTCCTAACAGTTTTCGAGAAAATCTAACAATGCTGAGGCGATGTTGAGACGATTTAGTTATAGAATACGTGCTTAGGTTGTAAATAAATAAAAGATTAATCCAGGTTGAAGTAGCGTGTCGTTGCATTTAAATCAAGTTCGTGGGACCTTCGTATTGAAATGTGTGAGGGCTCTTCGCGGGTAAATGCAAAGGTTTTCCTATTATGTCGATAGCTGGTAAACTACTAATTGTTGTTGCACAATTGACTGTAATTTAACTAATGGATTATTAGCTTTCTAGAGTTTATTGGTTTGAACTGATTTTTTTAGAAATTAAATATTTTTCGGTTTTAATCGCATTTTAGTATAGATTATTCCTTTATTACTTAAACCTGTTTGCTTATATAGCCCGCCTGCTTGTAACAACGAGAAACTGAGAACTTCTCGAAACTCCGTCAAACATTTTCCGATAACAGTAATAATTATTTAAAAAAAACACAGATTTTTTTTCCTATTCTGATAGAAATTAAACTCATTTTTCGGTTTTAATCGCGTGGTGTTTATTACTTTTAGCATTGTTTCAATGTTCCAGGTCAGCCCGAAGAAGACACCTGTAAAGGTCTCAAAACGTTGAGCGTTAAAATAACGCTAAAAGTAATAAACACCACACGATTAAAACCGAAAAATGGGATAACTAGTTGTTACATTTCCAGATTTCTCAAAACTTTTTTAAGAGGAGTATATACGCGAGCGACCTTGAAACTGAAAATCCCTGTCGGGCTCATCGAAAATTTTTGATTATTTCATGACGGAATGTCGTAGAACTTTTTTTTGTGCACAGATTGTAGGTGACATTGTTTCCTACATTTTGGTGTAGTTTTAAGATAAGAACCTCCTATTGGTGCAAAGCCTATCCAAATTTTAGACAAAAAATGTCTGATTTGGCTAAAATGTCGATAGGCTTCAATACGTTTCGACATATTTGTATGGAAACTGCACTAAAATATCGGAAACAATGTCGCCTACAATCTGTACACAAAAAAAGTTCTACGACATTCCGTCATGAAATAATCAACAATTTTCGATGCGCCCGACATGGATTTTCAGTTTTTCAGAATAGGACCCTTAACTATTAGTGATTGTCAATAATCCTTCGTCTTTTGTTTTCCGCGATGTTGGATTGAAGTTTAAGACATTTTTCGGTTTTAATCGCGTGGTGTTTGCAACGCTCAACGTTTCAACGTGCCAATCCTGAAGAAGGGTCCTGTAAAGGTCTCGAAACGTTGAGCGTTTAAGCAATCCAAAAAGTAATAAACATCACGCGATTAAAACCGAAAACTGTCTTTAATTTCGATAACACTTCTCTTTGTCTTCGCCGTAGTATGCATAAAAAACGATTAAACTATGACAATTAAAACGCAGTAACTTACACGTATCGCTTTAAAATGATTCTAGTTCAAACCAAACCGACGTAGTTTGTTTAGTTGTAGACTGCAAAAATGCTCACCTATTAGTTTAAAAACATTTCTGGTACTGATCCTCAAAACACTGTTTCCACCCACCTCTTCCAGATATATTTAATTCGGTCCATTTACACCATATTATGCAAAAAATGCACCAAGAACACTCTAACACTAGACTCTAACACACGAAAAAGAAGATGCAAAAAAACAATTTACGGGTCGAATTGAGAACCTCCTCCTTTTTTAGAAGTCGGTTAAAAATAACTATGCTTTCCTGTTATTGAATTAAACTCTAACAATAAAACGCAGTAACTTACACGTATCAACACAAATCACGAATAAATTTGTTAAAATGATTCTAGTTCAAATTGACAACATTCATTTACCTAATTAGACCAGCTTTTGTTACGTAAATCACGTAGAAATAACCACTTATCGATGACATTTTTGTCATTTAATTTTGATAAATATAAATAGAAAAGTATCGTAATATTTATCTGAGGATTTCCTCATATTAATATTACATTATGTATTGTTACACTCTGATTTATATTACTCACCTAGATTTCAAAATGTAGTTACCTAGTTTAATTTTCTCTAGCTATGTTTTCTATCTATACCTATCTATAAAATAATGTGTCCTGATTGACTGACTGATGAATCAACGCACAGAAAAGATATAGTATATCTGTGATAGAGCTGAAATTTGGAGAATATATTCCTTATTGTATGATATCCCGATCTCATGGAAATATCGGGGTCAAAAGTGGCCTATGTAAGTCTCTGATAATGTAGCTTTCTATTGGTAATTTTTTTTTTGAAATTGGTACACTAGTTTCGGAGATTACCTCCAATATACATACATACATACCTACACGTTACCTCTTTATAATACTAGCTTTATTACCACGGATCATCCAAACGACTAGATGGATTATTAGGATTCCGTTCCCAAAGGGTAAAAACGGGACTCCGCTGTCTGTCACCAGGCTGTATCCAATAGACCGTAATAGCTAGACGATTTTTTTAAAATTACGTAACGCTTTGTCATCCTTTGTCTCGAAATGACGACACCTGTAGACTGACATATAAGGCATTTGGCGAGCGTTAAACACCGTTTTGGAATGAGGAACCTAAATCTGTCCTAATGCGTTTTGTGATAAAGGCGTAATGACCTTACGATAGGTAGTAATTTAGGTTTTTACTGAGGAAGTAGATAGACTCAAACGTTGCCTGTTTTCCTATATATGTTTTAAATAGGTACTTACAGGCAATAAATCGCAATAACAGCCGACTACAGAAACGCTACCTAAAATTTGAGGCGCACTTAAATAATAAAAAAATTGAGGCGTACCTACTTAAATAATTGAGCAACTTCTAAATTTAAAAATAGTATGGGAATTTTTGAATTTGAGAGTTGCTTACTCAAATTTTTAGTTGCGTTTCTGTATTCGGCTGTTAATCTTTTATTTCGGTACCTACGATACCATTACTTTAAGTAATTAATAATTTTTAGTTTGTTATTCAGTTTTAATTTGAATTCTTTCGCCATTTTTAAATTTGTCATATTTTAATAATGACACTTTTTCTTAGTGTTTTACCACTAAGGAAATAACTGCTTTTTTGGAAAAATGCTACCAAACTTTTTTTTAAACATTTTTTCTAAAAGCAATGATAGTTTGTTTTGTTTTAATAAAAAAAATACATATCGATCGAATAATATACGACTAATATATATGCTCCGAGGACGAGGTATTAAGCCGAAAGGGGGTTGTTCTAGAGGTCTAGGCAAACAACTTTACTATCGCTTTATTATCCTCACCAAAACAAAAGAAATATAAAACAAAAGAAATTTAAATCTAAAGTGGCACAATAGGCGGCCTTACCGCTGAGAGCGGTCTCTTCCAGGCAACCTTGGGATAGAGAGAAACATACGAATGATTAAGGGATTTAAGGGTGAGGTTAATCTGTCAGTCAGTGGAAAAGTTCAAAGGAAAAAATGAGTCGTTCAAATAAATACACTTCTAAGTATGTAAACATTATTTCTTAGTGTTAATCCACACTAAGGAATACTGCTTTTTGAAAAAATGCTTTCCACAGCTTTAGTACCCGGCAGGATTCGAACCCGCGACTATTGGTAATCCGAACCAACGCGTTAACCGCTTCGCCACGGGTAGCCCTCCAGCCAGGTCGAATTTAAGAAAGCATCTTGTGTAAATTACTGTAATTTTCCTAATAAAACTAATGTGGGTATTGTTTACACAGGTATGGAAGACCATCTGTCATTGACATCATAATTCGATCAACAAGCCACCGGAAAGTGTAAGTATGTTTTTATTTTTACACTAAAATGCCTAACCACATATAAAATTTACTGACCCTTCATTATTATTAGAAACACGGGTCTAGATCGCGTTATAGATAATCATTGTTATTAATTACCTCGACGTTTCGGCAAACGGATCACACCGGCCGTGGTCGCGAGAAAACACGGTCAGTCTTCTCGCGACCACGGCCGGTAATGATGGACGGTAACCGTGTAAATTTAAAAAGTGTGTTTATCTAAACCATCTAAAGGTTGCCTGGAAGAAATCGCTTTTAGCGACCAATCTTCCAGGCAACCTTTGGATGGAAAGGGTCAGGGTCATGGAAAGTATACTGAAAAGTGAGACTTCACACGAAGCAAAAAAGACAAAAATGTATTCAACAATTTGGGAATTATTTTAATATAAAATATTGTAGTCAACAATGACGATACGAAGTCCGCCGGGTCAGCGAGTTAGTTAATAAATAAATATCCAATAAAAATAAATAATTATATTGAACTTGAAACGTTACTAACACTAGTATTTATAGTAAATTCTAAGTAAAGTGACTGTCACATTTTCGTTGACGTTAAAAATCACTAATAAGAGCGAGATAGGGCATTACTTAGCAAAAGTAATCACTTTTAGCCTTATTAATAAACGTGGAATAAGGTCGGAGCAGTGAGAACATGTTTTGTCCTTTTCCGGAACAAGAACTATCAAAGTTGACAGACAGAAACAAAAGGTGGTAAAATTATTCCGACCTTACTCCACGTTTATTAATAAGGCTTTTAGATTCGTCTATAAATACGGGTGTTAGACTCCCAAATATGTAGGTATTATGTCAATAAAAAGCAAACACTTTTCTTCGTCAAGGTTTGACATGTGTTGATCTTATTATTTTAAAAACTGGTTTGGCCAGTATTTTAATTTTTGTTAACTATTTAGGCTTGATTCGTCCAAACTGGAATAAACAACGAATAAGCAATTCTACGCCTAAATCGTCTTTTGCTCCGCTTTTACTTCGCTATCGCTCTTCTGGTCACCTATACTGAGTGTGATCTGTTTGCTGACAAGTGGAAAGATTTAGGGTCTAACGTAACTTTCCCGGACAGGACGTGCCAATTTCTACATACAAAAATCCCGTCGGAGCGACGGAAACGTTACGTATGCAGAGACCCTTAATGTTGATATGTTTGAGTTTTTGTGAGAGATATGTATGATTGGTTGTCTTTAATTATGTTAATTAGTGTGTAACCGTTAAAATAAAAGTAAATAAATAATTTTGTAATCGATGTAGTACCTTTTATAGATAAAGACTTCTCTGGGTAGAAGTCGAAAAGTGTGCAATTTACAGTTTTTAGAAAGCTTCTCCTTATCTAAGGATACTTTTCAGATCGGTCTTGACGTAGAAAGTCACTTTTGCAAAAATGTCACCTAGCACTTTCGCGAAATGTCAGTTTCGCAAAAAGTCACTTTTGCGGAATGTCACTTTCGTAAAAAGTTACTGTAGCAGAAATTATAAAATACTTGTCAATTAGCCAGGTTTTAGACCGGTCCTTAAACACCAAATCTATCTTAGTCTCGGTCTTAGACTGCAAAGAGAAATAAACTTCCGGAATATTATCTACATAACAGCATTTTTAAAAAAACATTGGTGTAAAGAGGAAGTACGTATCTTAAACTTTTAATTAAAAAACTTATAAATAAACATTTTGGTACTTAGGTATGTAAGTAGTGTCATTCTATTTTCGTACTGAATTATTTATTATAGTATTATTCCGAATTATTTATTATAGTATTTTTTGTGTGTGTGTAATAAATTGTAGACATGAAGGGTGCTTCTATTTTGAAATTCTGTACGATTTATATTTTTAACCGACTTCGAAAAAAGAAGTACCTACCTACTAATCCTACCTACCTACTACCTACTATCTAATTTTTTTTTATAGTCGATAACCACTCATCACCTGATTTTTAATATTTACATTGGTCTGAAGGAATACATGATCTTGAATTTGAATTTGATAATAAGGGATTATATGGTCTAAGATGTAGCACGCATATAGAAGAAGGAAGACGGCAGTGAAAGTCTTCCGACCTGACTTCCTTAGTGGCTGCATTTAGACTGTTCGTTCTTCGACTGTGGATATTTATATTTTAAAAAGTTTAGAGGTTATTTCATATTTACCTTCGAAAATCAGCTGATTAAAAAAGAGATCATTAAGACTTAGAGCAGTTTATAAAACATTAAGAAATAAGAAGTAGGTATACATATAATCTTAAGGTCAATGAAGTCTCCGCGTAGTACCTACCTTATTTCCGTGTTGTAATTGCCTTAAATTTTTGGAAAAAAAATGACGGTTTTTTTTTCAAATGTAGTGCAATTAAGTATTTTTTATGTTGTTGCAACTGGACTGCAATCGAAACGTTATATTTGGTTTTTCATACATTTTACAATGAGATTCGATTGATTTAGGCGCCGAGTGCCGACTTTCGCACTTTGCCGACTTTTGCAATATTCTATGTATGTAAGTATTAGCGGAGTGCCGACTTTAAAAAAAATCTTTGTATTTGTTCGCTGATTGCCGACTTATTATAAATTTACGTATTTTATTAGTACTTTACCTACTATTATAAACTTCATTACTTCTGGAAGCACGATACCGACTGTGGTACAATTAAGTTAAAAAATGTTGGGGGTTCAAGTGGCGCGCACCCGTTACTTCTTCAGTTTTATACTTAGACTAGCTGACCCGGCAAACGTTGTTTTGCCTTATAAATTATAGATAGTAGCCGATTCTCAGACCTACTGAATGCGTATGTGAAGTTTGGTGAAGATCGGTGAAGCCGTTTCGGAGGAGTACGGTAACTAACACTGTGACATGGAAATTTTATATATTAGATAAAACTGAAGAAGTAACGTAGTAAAAGTAAGAAGAAGTAAAGAAGTACTATAGATCAGACTGTAACCTTTTTGTTATTTGATGCAATATCAAAGATAAATAAAATAGGTAATTTTAAGATTTAAGGTCGAGACAGCTGGCGCGGCGCTACTTTGGAGTGATCCCAAGATTCTGTCAACTTCATAGTTTTTTCATAAACAAACTAAGTAATTTTAGATAAATTTACAAAATGAAGTTTTGTATAGCTCTGGATTGCAAAAACACAACAAATTATGTATTCCCCAAAGATGCTAAAAGAAAAAAACGTATGTTTTTGCAATTCACAGCGTCACTTTGTAAAATTATCTCAAAATAACTTAGTTTGTTTACGAAAAAACTATGAAGTTTGACAAATAGTATATATTTTTTATGTATTATGATTAGTTAGGATCACACAAAAACTTGTTATTATCCTGTATCTTAGTCATGGAATCTTCTAATTGGCTCTCTGTTGTTACTTTATAGAGTGAGATCCCAGAAGTGGCAGACATCACGTATTTTCTGACGAACGAAATGTGGTCGATTGAGTAGTGTTAGTATGTACTAAGAACGCATGCCTACTTGCTAGCCTGCTGCGACGGCCAATTCTGAGATATCAGGTCATCAAGATACATAAAAAAATTACTTACCTCACGTTAATTCTCCGAGCTGATTTTCACGTATATTTTAGGTTTTAAAATTTAATTTAGGTTTTACTATTTTAAAACTTTTTACAAGAAGACAGACCGATCCAAGTGGCCAATTACCCCCTAAACTCAATTTTAATGCATCTTTGGTTAGGAGCGCGAGGGCATTAGGGGGTTAAGGGGATGATTGGCCCCTTGGATCGGTCTGTCTCCTTGTAAAGGGTTTTAAAATAGTTGTCTGGTGGACATATATAAAAATGGAGCATCAGAATTTACGTAAAGTCGAGTAATTATGTTGGGAGCTTTAAAGCGACTGCAAAGCAATACGGCCGACGGAAAGTGGATGGGAGTATTGGCGACTTATTTTTAAGTATATTACCTAAAATATACGTGAAAATCAGCTCGGAGAATTAACGTGAGGTAAGTAATTTTTTTATGTATCTTGATGACCTGATATCTCAGAATTGGCCGTCGCAGCAGGCTAGCAAGTAGGCATGCGTTCTTAGTACATACTAACACTACTCAATCGACCACATTTCGTTCGTCAGAAAATACGTGATGTCTGCCACTTCTGGGATCTCGGTCTATTAGTTTTGTCTAATTTTAAGGAATACTGGATTTTCAAATAAATAAATAATCTTTTTTATTGCTTGAATTTTTACGTGAAATGTTCTTGACTGTACTTTTATTTGGCAAACTGCGAAAATATACACGACACAATTTAATAGTCTACAAAACGCTACTGACTGCCTAAACAAAACAAAAATCGGCACTACGCGAAAGTCGGCGATAAGCGATTAGTTGCATAGGACTTTCCAAAATTCGGCAATCCGCTATAACCCGATTGAATATTGCAAAAGTCGGCAAAGTGCGAAAGTTGGCACTCGGCGCCCAAATCATTCGATTGCAGTTACAATAGTTGCAAATCGAAATACAATCGAAACTTTATTTATTTATTTTGTGTGACGGTCGCACACAGAAACTACTAGATGGCGTTACTAGTATGAAGTTCTGAATCGCACTATTACATTTTGTCCGGCACGAGAAAAAACACGTTACGTATGTAGCGACTTGACACCCAGTATTTTCGTGCCAGTAAGTAGGTATCTATTTGATAGAGCGGCGTATATTTACGTAGCACGCAAACCACAAAGGGTTTGCGTGCATTGTTGTATAAAACATGGCCGGATTTTGTATTTGCCATATTTGGACTAACACTCGTAGTTATAGTCAACTCTAAGTATCTAATAAGATCTTATCTTGTCTAAGTAATGTGTCTGTCCCATTCTCGTTGACGTTAATAAGAGCGAGACAGGGTATTTATAATATTAGTAAGGATTTACGAATTCAACTTTCAGGAGACAACAAAAATTCAAAGGTGATAAAGAAGATACTTAAAACCGATAATTAAACCAAATTTTAACATATATCTACATACGCCTGGCGCAGTCATTACTTGGACAGGTGACCGATAATTGATGTAGAAAAAAAAAAACAATTTCTCGAGCTCCTTTGTGCTCCGTTGAGCAGTTGGTCTTAGTTGTTATCTCTGATATCAGTCGTGGGGCAAATTAGATGCCACAGCTCTAAAACTCTAACACTCGTATTTATAGTCAATTCTAAGTAATTACTTGTCTTAGTAATGTGTCTGTCACATTTTCGCTGACGTTAAAATCACTTATAAGGATTTAGTAGCGAGATGCCTACTATCGGCCTTGGTTGACTTTTTTACGTTTTCATACAATTAGTAGCATAACGACTACTTTAGAAAACCTTCAAACACGTAGTCGCACTATGCCTACTTTTTCGTGGTTGTTACTGTCATATCGCAGTTTGCTGTATTTTGTGAAATATAGTTTCGGTTATATTATGATGCCTAATTTAATACAGTAAGAGCGAGACAGGGCATTACTTAGCCAAAGTAATCACTTAGATTCGTCTATAAATACGGGTGTAACACTAGGTGAGTCACACCACAATACGAAAGAATAATAACATTATCTCATCTACCGAAAGCCTTCCGTAACTGGACTTAAACCAAGTTTATACTAAGATTTTAGATCTGTAATAAGGTGGAATGCGTGAATATTTATAATAATGCTCGATATAACCATTTTTTTTTTGCATTTTAGATTGAAACTGTCAACATATTTTGTATGCAAATCAAATGCTATTTTTATAAATTTATATCGGAAAGCCAACACAACATTCTTTAGATTTATAATTGAACTTATCTAATTCTGGTCATTTATTTATTATAAAATTTCACCTAATTGATCTCAACCTTAACATAATCCCACTTATAAACGACTAGCTGCGTCCCGCGGTTTCACTCGCATAAGTCCCGATCCCGTGGGAATATCGAGATCAAAAGTAGCCTATGTTACTCCTCGATAATGTAGCTTTCTTTTCGTTAAAGAATTTTTGAAGTTTTGAAAACAATGCTTAATAAAGCAAGCAGCATGTCCCCTCGCGACCACGACCATTGTAACATCGTTAAAACATCGAGGTAATACGAGGTTTAAAACTCGGGAAAATGTAATTTTGTTAACAAATCGTGTGACTTTAATAAGTTTAATGCTTAATAAAGTTGAGGATATTTACTAGGTCATGTATGGTGTGAAAACACGACAACAGAAAATTTTCTCGATAAAATAAAATCACAAACTTCCCTCTAAATTTTACAAATAAATAAAACCAATGGTCAAAATTTAACTTATACTAATAAAAGTTTTTAGATGAACTGATCTTAGTTCAATTGGCTCATGCGCAAAATGTCTCTTTTGCTAAATTTAACCTAGTCGTAAAACGTCTCTTTCGCAAAATCACTCGACAGGGACATAGAATAAAATTTCGATTTTATCAGAAATATCATATATTAAAGTTACAATAAAAAGTACAGTGTGTTTCGGGGGCGGTAATTAAATAAAAAGGTCATTGTTCTAGAGGTGTAGGCGAACTACAGTTGTTCGACGACTCTTGAAAAATCTAACTTTTTTTTCGGAAATTTTGAAGTTGTTGCACTGTAAAAACAACTGTTTATTTGAATTTTCATTGATTTCGACCACATTTCGTTCGTCAGAAAATACATAATGTCTGCCACTTCTGAGATCTCACTCTATTAGGTATAACATTTCACAGATTGATTTTTGATTGATAAATGTATTCATTACTATAACCCCGCGGATTCACTCGCGTATGTCTATTTATGTTTTTGATTTTTATTGTTATTATTTTAAATCGAAATATTATTTTGTTGGGTAAAAAGTTTTCGTTAACTATTTGAGGGCCTTTGTGGAGCGTCGAGCGAATCCCCGGTTGCAGCCCAGAAGGTGGTGGTTCGAACCCGCCGGAGACAAGTAGTTATACCTTAGGTTTGTTTCCAGATATTGTTTTCAAATTTAAAGGTAATTAATGTTTAGATTGTTACTACAATCCAAACTACTGTCCAAACCGAACTAAAGGATATTTTAAGGTCAATGGCCCGAAACTCTAAGAAACATCTGATTTTCAAGTAAACTTTTAACTTAAGGTTTTCGCAAATTTACACACCACAAAGAACACACTCTAAATTTCATGTCTCTAGGACCACACCGGTTTGTGCTCTGCGTTGATATATAGATCAGTCAGGACTTTGAATTTTATATACTACTAGCTGACCCGGCAAACGTTGTTTTGCCTTATAAATTATAGATAGTAGCCGATTCTCAGACCACCTGAATACGTATACAAAATCTCATAAAAATCGGTCAAGCCGTTTCGGAGGAGTACGGTAACTAACACTGTGACATGGAAATTATATATATTAGAAGATATAGATATTACGCCTTGCACCTAGCAATAGATCTTCTTTTCTATTCGTATTGTGTGGCTCACCTAGTGTTAGTTTTCAGGCCGCTCTAAGACCTAACTTGACCTAACGACTGCTATCAGATATAACAACCGGGACCAACTGCTTAACGTCAAGCACGGAGGAGATCAGTATTATAATAACCTAATATAATAAATAAGACTCGTGTAAGTTTAAAAACAGCTTAAATATTTGTTTTAAGCAAACTTGCAAATATTTATTTAAATTTTTATCGAGCTCAAATAATCATTAAGCATTAGCTTTTTCAAACTATGAATAGAATGAATCATTAAAATTTATTGTTTTCGAAAATTTAGAAATTTCTAATAAATGAACCTACATATTGCGTACCTATTAGAAAATAAATTAGATGAATTGCCTGTTACTCCATACCGTACGAAAATCCAAGATTAAATCGATGTAACAACTCACATTGTAAACACTGTCAAATGAAAATAACATAAGAAGCACTACACAGAACAGTTCACTTTGCACATGGGTTCACACTGTAGTGATGAGTGTCGGGAGCAGTCCTTGCGCCACTGGCACGGCTGATAAGCGACCTTCTCATTATATTTACAAGAGGAAATCCGAACAGCAATCTGCGCGAGCGCCGCTCAAACACGCGCCCTGACCTTTCTTCCGTTCGGGTAACAAGTGCGTTAGTCCGCCTTAAACGTTTCACTGCTTACGGTCGTCTGCGCCCGCGACCGCGTCTTCGCCTCGTTCGATACCGTATCACTACTGATATCGTTAAAGATTTTCGTGCACTAATCTATCATTGAAAATTGCGGAATTGAAAGTTTAACTTCATTGAAATCAATTGCTGATACAATATTCGTAGGTCAACCAGATATTTAATGTAAACGCATAATATTTAAATAACTTGTTAAAAACTATAAAATTGGTAATTAATATGGAAGTAAATAATTATGTAATAATTATTAATAAATAATTATTATTATTGAATTATCCATTGAATCTTATTTGGTTGCTGTATGGTTAAAACCATTATATCGAATCTTTTTTGTGATCGTCTCAGATTCACACGCGACTTTAAAAAATACATCATACATCTCATCATCATAATATCATCATCATAATATCATCACCATAATATTATCAACATAATCTCATCATCATTATAATATATTAATATTTTGAGTCCAGAGTGTTGGGATAGAAACATTCTTTTCTATCTTAGAGTTCCGTACTCAAAGGGTATATACGGGCCCCTCTTACTAATTTTACTGATGATTTCTATTAAGCTGACTAAACTGTGGATCGTTAGGAAATAGTTTTACTATGTTTGAAACCATGTTATCGATAACTCAACAGTGGCAGTTAGGAAAATAACTTCCTCGTCGTCATATTCAGTGCGACGATAAATCGGTCGATCGTTTTCGTATGCCTATTTTTATTTATAAAAGGCTTTGTCCTGACTGACTGATGAATCAAAATTTGAAGTGTGTTCTGACGTAGGGATCCGATAAGAATATCTCGTATCACATAAATGTGTGTTTGTTTTGTTTGTAATAAAAACCTGAACTTACTGGATCGATTTTGATCACACTTGGCACGCAGGTACAGTACAGCTACCTTCACCGTGTATCCCCGGCGTAGAATAGGGTTACCCCATTTCATCCCGTGGGTATCGTAAAGGCGACTAAAGGATTTGGGGGAGACTAGCAAACCTTGAGCGCTCCATGCTTTATCTTAGACCGCATTAATAGTTACGTGTGAAAGTAGTCAAATGCTGGGCCTTACTCTATTTTTGATGTGAAACATCTATAGGCGCTGGTAAACCTAAAAATTGGCGTGGCGATACAGGCCATGGCGACGCCTTGCCATGCTATATGTATATTTTGTTACGTGCTAGAAGTGTTAGTTAATTTCTAGTGACTTTCCAATGGCTCGTTAGCCGGTACCATAGAGACTCGGACTTGTGTTCCGAAGAGGACGGCGTTTGAATCTCGGGATGATGAAATATTTTTGTTGACTTAAAGACTTTGTCAAAGACATCGACAAGTTCTGTTTTGATGTTTCACATCTGCCAGGCGTCCCGTGATGGCTCCTATTTTTTTTTCCCTTATATAGTTAAATTCTTTGGTCCATAAAAAAGTTATCAATGATTCCGGACACACAGTTTAATACGTTCATTACACTAATGATTTTCTAATTTGAATTTTACGAACTTTAGTGCAATAGGTAGGTATATAGGTATCTGACGTAATTGACATGGTGATAAAATTAAGGGTAATGAATATTTATGAATTTATACCTACCTATCTATTATTGTTATTTAATCTGGTTGTAATTTATTAAAATTAATAACCCCTAATTATAAATTATAAAAGAAACATATACAAAAAAAAAATCAATTACAAAAGAGACGGAGAAAAATAGAGAAACTAAATAAACACATTATCTGTCCTTGTCCGGTGGTTATAGAAATACAACTGTATGTACCTAATGTAAAATGTTGTTCCACTAAGAAGAGAACTTATGAAATATAATGATAATCTAAAAATAACACGATGAGTTAAACGAGCAAATAAAATCATCCCCCATTTTACAATATCTGGGGGACATGTTTTAATGTTTTAATTGGTAGCACTTTGTCGGTGTGATTTTACTCATGCAAAGTTACAGTTTCCTAATACAAAGCGTATCTGAGCTAAACCGCGGACAGACAGAAATGACGTAACTATAAGGGTTTCTTGTTGACTACGCAACCCTAAAAATCAGGTGTTTTGTGGCTCATTTTCGAGTGTAAAAATTGTATCTAAGATCGTCATTTCACATCACTCGCTCGCTGAAGAGCATCGTTCGATGGGTTTAAGAGAAGGATGAAAGCAAATACGATGACAGCTTGAGGTATCAAATAAAAGATGTTACAGCCGAATACAGTTTGCCATACTTAAAATTTGAGGGGTCTCCTTCTTTTCGAGACAATTCCGAGTCCCTAAGGAACTAAAATATTTTAACCCCCCCAATATGAGGCGATCTCCACAGCGTTGTCTGATGCGCCAAAAAGATTTTGCATTGTGCAGGAGGATGGACACGAAGAGTAAGCCAGTAGGTGGGACATCGTTTGCTCTACTTGCCCAGGGCTACAGTGGCAGTTAATATTTGACGGTTCGGTATAACCCCAACGGCTCAGGTTAGTCTTACAGCGGCCAACCTGAGTTCTGTGCCGGTTTAGTGTTTTCCGTGTCACCCAGGGAAGCTTATAGCCTGAAGGCAGTCTTTCCGCTGGTTTATTGTAACCACTGGGAGGAGGGTGAAGTTCGCGCCAGAGCCTTAGCCTGCTTTATTTGAGGTGTACTTAAATAATTGAGCAGCTTCGAAATTTAAAATTTGATTGAAGCTGATTATTTGATTTAGTAGAACCACAGTAGAACTTAAATTTTGAGTAGCTTTTCTGTATTCGGGCGTTATAAAAAGTCAAAATTCATAAAATGTTTAAATAACAACGGAACTTAACGAGGTCGAAATATAAGTTTTTAATAACTTTAGGAAAAGATCTAGGTGCCTATATTACAATTCGGAAATAGTTATTTTATACATATTATTGTAATTTAGATCTTAACTCTTTAAACGCATTAAGTGAATTGCTTTACTTGATCTTGGGTTTTCTGGTTTTTAAATGTTTATTAATAAAATAACCCCATTTTGCATAAAAGTTTCTTTATTGTTAACGTTATTAAGTGAAGATATGTTTTGCGCCAATTTGCGCCGTCAGCGCGTCAGTATTTGCAAAAGTGCGTTATGGACATAACTTAACGACCTTACCCCTTCCACGGACCACGTCAGTATTTTTCGAGATATTTCCCGGCACATGTATGTATACAGGAAGTAAGCGGTTCAGTACAAAGTTCCTAATGTTCGTTCAAAAACGTAATTAGTACCAAAAACTCCAAGTAACTCCTAACTAAGTAGGTACTCTCAAAATTTTAAGAATATACTTCCTATGATTCGGCTTGAATGAAAAAAAATCTTAAGTGTTTCTTAGCATCACGAAATCAGACAAACGAGTGATCTTAAAGGGATCCTTTTTTCCTCTTGAGGTACGGAACCTTAAAAATTATTTACGTTTAATTCAAAAATCCCAACTTCATTTGAAATTGGTAAATTTTGGATTAAAAAAAAATTGGATAGTATGTATGTGGTATGTATCACGCACGGCTTATGAGATACAGTCCGGTGACAGACAGACAGACAGCGGAGTCTCAGTAATAGGGACCCGTTTATACCCTTTGGGTACGGGACCCTAATATAACAGTATAACACTATAGATATAATATAATATAACACTATAAAGTCAAATCGTTATTTATCAAAATCTGTAAACCACAGTTTTTATTCCCGCCTTTATTGTTAATTATATAGTAGAAAAGTGCCGGAAATCAACTGAATAGACATACACAAAAAAAACCGTTTTGCACCGAGGTTGCCTGTAACCCGACATGTGTAATTTTCTTACATTATGACTAGTACCAAATGCTTTAATGATTGGAACGTGAAACAATTCTACTATAAATGTAGGTATACCTACTTATATTAATATATGTACCTATAGCTATGTAATTGACTATGTATTTCTGTAATAAAAATGTTCAATTCATAAAGTTTCGAGCTACACTGCAACTTAACTTTACATAAAGAGCCCACATCTACAGCCCACATGCAAGAATTTCTTTATATGTGTGCTGTAGGTGTGATCTGTTTTAGGTAAAGTGTCAGTGTCGTCGTGTATTTGAAGCTTAAAGTTTCTAGTTAAGGACTTAGCCGGCATGGCGTTTCCCCATACATACCTACATGTTCCCCTGTTTAATATATGAATTGTAGGAATACCGTTATTCAACTTACAGTAGATTAGAGTAGATTTAAAGGTTGTCTGCATAGAGATTGTAGGAAGAAGTGAGGTTAGAAGGTAAGAAATGAATGAATATTGAAAATCTTTAAAAAGGGAGATTAAACGCTGGCCTGGGGTACGCCGAAAGACAAATCACACCACGATGAATAAGTATCATCGACAGGTTAACGTTGTCGGTGTCCACAGAGGGAACCACGAACCCAATTAATTAACTTCGGAGATATGTTAAGTAAGCATAAAACACCGAGCAGGATGTCTTGGTCTACATTGTCGAATGCATTGCTAAAGTCAAGCAGTGAGAAAACTGAAATTAAACTCATTTTTCGGTTTTAATGCTTAATGCTCAACGACGCTCAAGACCTGTAAACCTTGATTTCAATCCAAAAATCTAGTGACAACACAGTCAATCTGCGTTCATCCATCTCCATTCCATGTTCTGGCACAGGAACAGGAAATACGCGGGTTACAGCTGGTTCTTTATAAAAAGTACTCACACGAAGGCGAAAAATTAAAAGATCTCATACCTGGATATCGGTTGATGTTTCTAAACATAGACTTCAGCTACGAGCTGTAACACCATGAGGCAAACGTACGAGAATAAGACAATATTTCTGATGTTGTTGAAGCTTTCTTCCAGAGATACTGAAGCTAATGTAGGTATGCCCAGTCGTCCTACCGGCGGTTAAATATACGCTGAAATTTAACTGTAGAAATTGAATTAGATGCGGTTTATAATTAACTGCATAAACCATAGCTTTTGAATTAGCTCACATTTAATTTAATTAAGCGTTTCTGCTACTATACTACTATACCAACTTTGCCCGCTTTTTATATAAAATCGCACAAAACATCCTTTTTTTCTATGGAAACATACATATATATTTTATTTGTTAGGTTTATTACGATCATATTATTATGCTGCATAACGATTTGAATCAATATATTACACTTTAAAACTATTTTTTTTCTGATTTTGATGGCGGGCAAAATTATCCGCACTTCTGACCAACATTGCCCACGCCTATTTTTTGACGAAATATGAGTCTTATTAATACGTAATTCAGATAATAACTAGTAATTTATATTATCTAGGTATAGTCCTTAAATTTTCGTTTGTAGCATAAGCAGTTTTGCAGTAAAATCAGTGGGCAATATTACCTACCGATTATTACTCTTTTCCATACAAATCCTAAAAAGCTGTTGTAACTCTCTAGGGTTGTCACGCATCTATTATAAGTTTCGAATGTTGCAGAATATCAGAAATGCTATTTAAATTAGAATTTAGTATTAGAAATAGAAATGTATTATCAAAGTTTGACAAACTAAGTAACTAAGTATGTATATGTTATATTTTTTAAGAAAAACAGGGTTTTTTTTTAAATTATAACGAATACACTATATTTTGCGAATTACACAGTGACTGATGTTTGTGATTGTTTAGTTTGTTTCGAGAAAACAATCTAAATGATACATAAAAAATCGTTAAATTGGGATCCTCATTTTTTTTGTGTCGGTTAAAATGAAATTTTGGCAACCCTATAAGCTTTTTGATGAAGGGCAAAGTTGACAAGAATAGGTCTGAACAGTTCAGGGTATCTTTGCCCATTACTGTTGTACTTTAAGGCTTAGAATACTGAAACCTAATTAAAAATGCTTTAAAATTGGTATTCTATAACATACAGTAAACTCAACTTTCCTTCGTTTTCGCCGTGACGTAAAATTCTCTCTAAAATATCTGAAAAATTTGCCCGCAAAAAACACATCACATTCGACAAGACCTGACAGGTGACTGAACGAAGTTGGGAACCAAGGCAATGCATCGTGTTGTCAGATACATAATCTACTTTTCTTCCAATTAGTAAATATAACCATAACGCTAAAATATTTTTCAATATTAACAGATTTGCTTAGAAACTGCTTTTTGGGCAATGTTTTAGTGGTTGGCAAAGTTGGTATATTTTACGTATTATGTATAGTACTATATTATGTATAGTACTGTATTATGTATAGTAGCATATTATGTATAGTACTATTTTATGTATAGTAGCATACACTGTGACCAATATTGATTTCGGTCTGTTAGTAAATTTGTTTTATTTGTTGGTACGCCTATACCGTTATCTATATCTATACTTCTATACTAATATTATAAAGAGGTAACGTTGGTAACATGTATGTATGTATGTATGTATATTGGGGGTAATCTCCGAAACTACTGGACCGATTTCAAAAATTCTTTCACCATTACAAACCTACATTCACCCTGAGTAACATAGGCTACTTTTGATCCCGATATTCCCACGGGATCGGGACTTACGCGGGTGAAACCGCGTTACATACAAAATTCTAAGTGCTGACTGATTTATTGACTGAATGACCTATAGGTAGGTATATCAACGCAGAGCCCAAACCGCTAGTCCTATACCTAGACATGAATGTTGGAAAGTGTGTTCATCGTGGTGTGTAGGTATCAACTAAGAAAGATTTTTTTTAAATTCCACCCCTAAGGGAAGAAAAGCGGTGTCAAATTTCGTATGAAGCTTTTTATTATATTCCCACGTATCGTCATTTCGTGACTTACGCGGGTTAAACCGCGAGGCGCAGCTAGTTTATTTATACATATATTTGAATTATTTATGATTAATATATATATTGCAATGTTTTTAAAACACGTTTCTTTATAGTAATATTTATCTAAAGTAACTAATAATCATTAATCATAATGTATTGCATATCTAACTTGACTTCCTGGTGATCGCTTTCCTGATTCGCTTCTTGGCTTGTATTATCTCTTAGTGTAGATGTAGAAAGAGAGACACTCAGATCAGAAACAAATATTTATTTTCAAGCATAAATACCTGCACCCGGAGGGAATCGAACCCGCCAACTTCTACATTGCAGTCAGGCATTCGCCCGACGCGCCACAGAGGTCATCAACTGTCATCAACAAAAAAAGGAACAAAGCCTTTTGTAATATGGTTGGGTCTAAGGAAAATGCCTTCCTGATAAACTAGTATTCTCTAGTACTGGTTGGAATTGTTCTACATCTATATATATAAAAGCGAAAATCACTGACTCACTCATATCACGAAATCTCAGAAACTACATGTGCTAGGATTTACATTGTACATGTGCTGGGGGTTCCTTTTAGGACTAAAAACGGATTTTTGGAAATTCACCTTCTGAGGGTGTAAAATAAGTTTTTCCACCCTTATTTTTTGGGTTGAATGAAACTTTTTTGTTTTTAGAGTTAGATCTATGAAAGTCGGGTATTAGGTTTATTGTTAGGTATCGATAGAGGTGGATAAAATAATTTTCGGAAATTCGTCCCCTAACAGGGTAAAATGGGGGTTGCATTTTATAAGAAAACGCTGACATTATCGTTTGTAGATGGCGTTACTGATAAAATTAGATCGCGCTGACGTTGTGTTTTAAAAAGGTGTAATTTTACGACGGACGACGCTGAACATATTTTTCTTACATAGTCTTGATTCCCCAGGCTTACCACAACATGACTTGCTTCTTAAAGTAGGAACACCATTATGAATAATGCTGCTGCGTAACCCTCATCCTCCTAATATTATTATATATTAATTAAAGATTAATTAATAGACATAGATATTTATATTTTATTTTATACGATAAGTTAGCGAACGGAACACCTTACCTACCGCTGTGCAAAAAACCACACTGTCGCGCCTGGCAATATCTGTACTTCGATGGGCGACCGTTTAAGTGTGGTTTTTTGCACAGCGGTAGGTAGGTGTCTGAGCAACGCGAACGTAGTCGCGGGCACAGCTAGCTGTTAGTTACACTATTTATAACTCAAGAACGGCTTAACCGATTTGGTTGAAAATTGATGGGGTCGTAGCTTAGCATGAAGAAGGGGGTCCGTAATTTTTATGCGAAAAACATATGCTCGATTCATGGATGGTCGACTGAACGATTGTTCGAATGGACTTTAGTGCGAAACAACTTTTTGCCGAAAATCGCTACATCGAATGAACAATTTATCGAAAATTTATTGATCGAGAGGGACTGTTTTTTCGAAAGTTGATACAAATGTTGTCATTAAGACCAAAATGTTGCCTATCTAAAACGTTCAACAACTGTGAAGCTGAAATTGTGAAATTTACATTAATACGTAGTTTTAGGAATGTAACTAATACGTCCACAAACACTGCCATATCCTTAAAAGTGTCTCCTCCCTAAGGGTCCGTTCACACAGACCGGTTTGAAGAGGAGAGTCGATTTTTTATGCTTTTTAAACAGAGTTTTGAACTATTGTAATAATGTTTATTTTTACATGTCACTTCTTTTATTATTGAGATTGCTTGAGAGCAAACCCTTACAATAATACAAAACTCTGTTTTAAATGTCATAAAAATCTGCCCTCCTCTCCGAGCCGGTCTGTGTGAACGGACCATAACTCGCCTACGGCGTTACGTTATTGTACATCGCAATAACTAACGCAATAGACGAGTAATCTGTGTAATTCTGGTAAAATATTAAACAAAATAAATATCCCGTTATTAAATACTATTTGCAGTTATTTGTATTAAATACTTTTTAATTTATTTTTAACTGGATTTTTTTTATAGATTTACAACATATAAATAAATAGGTGTACATGTTTGTAACTTGTTATTAATTATTTTAAATATGGACGAGGTCAATGGTTTTCGATACATCGAGATTTAAGACTTCACAGTTGTTGAACGTTTTAGATAGGCAACATTTTGGTCTTGACAACATTTGTATCAACTTTCGAAAAAGCAGTCCCTCGATCAATAAATTTTCGATAAATTGTTCATTCGATGTAGCAATTTTCGGCAAAAAGTTGTTTCGTACTAAAGTCCATTCGAACAATCGTTCAGTCGATCATCCATAAATCGACCATATGTTTTTCGCATAAAAATTACGGACCCATGAGAAGGACATAGGATCGGGTTTCGCTTACGCGGGTGAAACCGCGGGGCGCCGCTAGTAATATTATATTCTTGTTGTTGTGATCATTTCTAGATCCTTGTCTGAGCCCACGTATAATAATTATGCCCACGTTTATTATTATTATTATTAAGTCTTAGACCTTAGTATTTTTTAGATATATACTCGTAAGTACCTACCTACTTTTTTAGTATGTTTCATACTTGATATCAATTCCTATATCTCTTCTAAACATTATTTCTTATAGCCTTATTAATAAACGTGAAGTAAGGTTGGAATATTTTTTCCACTTTTTGTTTCTTTCTGTCAACTTTGAAAGTTCTTGTCACGAAAAAAGACAAAGCATGTTCTCACTACTCCAACTTTACTCCACGTTTATTAATAAGGCTAGTGTTTAGCACACATAGGAAATACCGCTTTATTGAAATCATCTCTTCTCTGAATTGTTGTAAAATAATATAATTGTATGATAATTTATCGTCCCCGAAATACACTGTAGAACTATGTATTTTTATTAAGTCGTCACCGCTGACTCAAGATTTTTTGACGAAGACAATACGTGATAGGTAATCTGTCCACCGTACACAAATATCTATAAGTACTAGATCTATACTAATATATTATAAAGCTGAAAAGTTTGTTTATTTTTTTGAACGCGCTAATCTCAGGAACGGCTGGTCCGATTTGAAAAATTCTTTAAGTGTTGGATAGTCCATTTATTGAGGAAGACTGTGGGAAGACTCTGTATTAAATTTTCAAAAAAATTAGGCGGACGAAGTCGCGGGCACTGCTAGTTTTTATTATAACTGCAAAAGTGACTCTGTCTGTCTGTTACGCTTTTATCCCTAAACCGCTGAACCGATTTCGATATCTTTTGATATACCTAGAGATAGATTAGACCTGGAAAAAGGACATAGGCTACTTTTGATCTCGATATTCCCGCGGAATCGAGACTTAGCGGGTGAAACCGTTGCATATAAAACAACTTATAACACCCCTTCAAATTAAACGAACCCTCTGTTTGCGCCAACAACCCTAATCTGTTGACGTAATCATGCTTCTTCTTCTCATCCCAGCGATGTTCCCGGTTGCATCCCTCTCGGGAGCCCGGGGTCCGCTAAACCCAAAATGTTTTTTTTTATTTGGGGTCGACGCAGTCGGTAAGACATCATTAACCATATCTTCTGCAATTAGATTTGGCAATCTTTTTACGGCCGGCCGCCTGCCTGACACCAACCCTCTTAGGGGTCAAGCAGTTTATGCGCTACCGCGCGGGGAGAACTTAAAGTTTGCATATCTCCCTCAGATCCTTTTACGACATCCACGGGAAAAGATGGGGTAACCCTATTTTATGCTGGAGCTACACGGCTAACACGGTTGACGTAATCATGCACCTAAAGCATTTGTTAGAAGCGTTTTTATTTAGCTTTACAAAAAACCTTTGTAAAACACCATCAGGAATAGAAAAAAATACGTAATTTTATTGCGGATTTTGGCATCGGTGGTAAAAAATTTTGCTCAGCTACTAATTTTTGATTAAGAAATCACGAGGAACCAGAAAAAAGAACCGCTAGTACAAAATAGTATAATAGAACAAATGATTTATAGACATGAAGATGATCTGAAGGACATTCTGATTTTTTTTATTTTAGCACATGAAAACAATGTTTTATACGTAATGAGAATGCAAATTTAGATTCCATCCAGTAAAAAAAGGTAAAAATTAAAACTGAATTCATTTTTATAGTCTCAATCGCGTTGCTCTTATTATGTACCTATTTTTCATTTTTCTAGTGCCAAACGTTTCGAGGACTTTATAGTACCTACCTCCTTTAATCTCACAGTAATTGTTCCATTGGCTGATCTGATGTCAGCCAATGAAAACGCCAAAGATCTCGCAACATACTGGAGTGGACGGGTTTAACCACATTCCCCTGACAATTTTTTGTACCATCGACACGAAGAAGTAGAAGAAAAATCTTACAGGAGGGGGAGAAATTGTCGTTGACTACACCCTCTCGAAACATCGTCCCTAAAGATGCTGGAGGCATTCCCTCTCTGAATAGCGAGACTAACTCGCTGTGACAAGAATCCAGCTTTTGGATACTTGGATCACCGGTCGCGTCGTCGATCAGACTCGAACAAACCCACACAAACACAACCAAACATAAGAAAGAAAAGAAAAAAAGAAAAATATAACAAATTCCCCATTCACACACAATAATCCCCATATCACAGAATCCCATTGCACATAATTATATGTAATTCCCTTTTTACGAAGGATGTTGTTTTTAATGTACCTACTTACCTATTTATTTAATTCGTTGCTTATAATTTCGCAATTTAATTTGTTGTTGTAGATACCTACATGAAGATGTTAAACAGATCATCAAGAATAACGACTACCATTTCTGATTAAAATCAGATTCCGCGTTGGAATAACTTTAATTCGTTTTTGAATATTGATTAATTACTTTCGCATTTATTATATGTATAGAATCGGGAGCCTTCCGGAGACAAGATTTTTTTGTATATCCTAGACAGGCGGCACTGTGAATTGTGGGCATGTGTTGTGCGCTATTAACATCGCTCTTACGGTAAAGAACAACATCATCGTAAGGAAACCGACATGTCCTATGGTTCGAAGACGTGGGACAGTAACCTAACTAGGACAGACTAACCTAACCTAACCTGACCCCGCTAAGAGGAGGCCCTTGCCCTATATTTGGTCAATTTTACTGGGCTTCCATTATTATTGTCATTCATGAAGTGTGGTGTTGGTTTAGAAGTAGATACCAGTAGTAAATACCTCGACTTTCATTCCGAAGGTCATGCGTTCGAAAAACTTATCTATCTGGTGAAGGAAAGGATGTCAGTGCATCGTGAGGACATCGTGAGGAAACCTACAGCTTAGTTAGCTCCGAAACCTGTTCTTTCCTCTGGGTATGGCTGATTAAACTGGGAGGGTGGTGTAGGTGCTGGGCATAAAAAGCATGGATTAAAAGTTGCTTGCAGTGTATGAATCATCTAACAATTACATGGAAAGGCCATGATGCGTATGCGTATAGGTATGTAGACCAGTTAGGCCTTCGTGGGTCCGCACCCGAACCACTTCCATATGTATTTTCCATTTTAGTCTGGATTTAAAAATAAAATTGCGCACACAATATGCTTTTTACATTATGAGGTCAAATGTTACTTACGTAGATAATAGTAACTTAACAAGAATGATTAGCAAAAAGTCCTGGAAGTTGTTATCTTAAGCTTTAAATAGTAAATGATGACTCTCATTATATGTCAATCAGGTTTTTTTTGTGGTATCCAGTTTTTTTACAACACTGATGTGTATATGTGGAATAGATTTGCTAATAATTAATATTAAGTAGTTAGTTTTCTTTGTTCGTTTATAGCCGTATTTGGAAACGTTACTAAGTGAAATAATTTTGTTGTTTTGTTTTTATATTTTAGTTTTTCTTTATTATTGTATTTTTTCTTTTCTTTCTTGTATGTCTTTGATCATACCTAATTTGTTTTTACCGTGTCCTTGCCCAAATAAATGATTTTTCTTTCTTTCTTTCTTTTAAATATTAGCTACGAAATGCTTTATTACATTTTCGCTGACATTGAATGTCATTAAGAAGTATGACATCAAGAGTTCCATATCATTTTTCTCTACGAACGTTTCTAAGGACTCTCTGTAGTGTGGGTTTCATACCTCAAAAGGTTTAAAATAAGGAACCCTCATAAGGTCACTTTCTTGTCCCTCTGTTTTTTGTATTTATCATTACCACTACCAACCAGTATTTATGAATTAAATGATTGGTATTATTGTATTTTTTCTTTAAAGTAAATATTCCAAAGAGTACAATTACTTTTGTTAATTTAGGTAAGTACCTACTTATTTCGTTTTCAATGTAGTGCGTTTTAAGGAATTTAAATCTAATCATATATTTTAAGTATCTTCAACAATTACGAACTGCTAATTTATTACTAAGAGGTGTGACATTTTGGTCTCCTATACCTAATATCGATTTTTACATTGTATGTACTTATTGTCATATTTATGATTCATTACACGAGTCATGTTGCTAATAACCACATTTTTCTTATAAAAAGGATTTAAAGGATTTCCCTATTTTTAAACCAATAGGAAGTGTCAAATCCGCGTAGGGTTCACTATTTCTGACGGACATGTTAAATAAAATATGACTTATTGTGGTTTTGTTTTGAAATCATACATATTTATTCAATGATAAATAATTTTACAACTAGTTGACGTTTATTACATCACAACTATTGCCATTGTCTCTATTTTAGTCAATTTTACGTTTCTTTCTAAAACTTGATCTATTAAACAATATTCTTTGCCAAGTCATTTATTAATAGCACCCCAGTTTTCCTTAATCATATCAGCAGCTTTCTCAGCTATCATCATAGTCGGAGCGTTAGTATGAGCAGCTGGTATATTTGGCATGATGCTGGCATCAACTACTCTAAGGCCTTTAATCCCATGAACCCTAAGCTGCGAGTCTACGACTGCTTCTGGATCATTTACAGGTCCCATTTTATTCGTACAGCAATGATGATATATCGTATTTGTAATAGTTCTCATTGCGCAGAACCAGTACTCGTCGCTGTTAAACCTATAATGCTCGCATTGAGGTAGAGGTATGTCATGGAGTTGACTGTTATATTTTTGGAATGCTCTGGTTTGCGATAGTTGTATAACTTTTCTTATTCCATGGAATATAACTCTTTGGTCATGGCCGTCGTCTGTGAAATAATTTGCATGTATCAAAGGCTTGTGATATGGGTTCTTATCTCTTAACATTATTCGACCTCTTGATTTAGGAAGTAACAGCATAGGAAACACCATCCATGTATCCATATCGCTTATAGGTCCATATACTTTTTCATACACCTTATCGTCTATTGAAAATGCTTTTTTGTACGATGGTTGTGAAACTAAAGATCCTGCAATGAAGAGTAGTTCTAAGTCTGGATGACCGGCTTCGTTATTAGGATCACTCGTGTCTATAAAAGCAAGTGCTTCTGTTCCACTCGGTGCAGACAACGGTCCTGTATGGTGGCTAAAATATTCAATCATATTATCAAGTGTTATCACTCGCTCAGATCGTATTGAGTCGGTAGTATTGATGACAAACGTCAAACCTCCTTGAGCCCAGTGGTCTTGAAGGTTGTAACCTACTGGTAAATCCTTTATCGTAGTGATGTTCTTCTGCGTCAAATGGTCTCTTGGTCCAATACCACTGATCATTAGTAAATGCGGTGAGTTGATAGCTCCTGCTGAGAGAATTACTTCATTTTTAGCGTAAACTTTGTACTTTTTGTTACCTTTTCGGAATTCTACCCCGTATGCTCTTTTATTACAAGGATCAATGAGTATTCTGGTTACCATTGTGTTTTTAGTTACGTCAAAGTTTCTCCTATATTTTATGGGATGAAGAAATGCTCTGCTAGCACTTACTCTTGTTCCATTTTTTATCGTGAATTGTATGATAGAGTATCCAATTTGGTTTTCTCCGTTATAGTCTACGATTTTGCCTCCAGTCTCGACGCCAGCCTTCAAGAATGCATCCGACAAAGGTGTTCGCCAATTCGGATACTGCAAATGCATTTCACCTTTTGTAGAATGATATTTTCTGTCTTGTGTTAATTCTGGTATCTCTATATTCTCAGACTTCTTGAAATATTTCAATATTGATTCGTATTCCCAACCTGCCGAAATATATAAAGTATAATGAGTTTCATAAGTCATATTTCCAAAAAAATATTCTATAAGAATAAGCTTTTCACGTTTTCATTATTAGGTATAGAGAATAGAGAAGTATAATATATTATAGAGAATCGTAGATGTACTTAGTAAGTTGAAAATCCAATTATAAATTTAATGTGAAAGTAACTCGTGTCTATCTGTATGTCTGTCTGTTACGCTTTCACGCCTAAACCGCTGAACCGATATTGATGAATTTTGGTATAGAGATAGATTAGACTGGATCTGGACTTACGCGGGTAAAACCGCGGATGAGCAATGCACGATGACGCATAACACGTGTAATGCCAATAATTATAAGATTAATCTTATTTTTCCACGTATCTGTTGAAAATGCAACCACATAACATTTGCGGTTTTCTTCGTAAACGTGAATTTTGTTCCGGGGTACATAGTCATAAAATTAACTAGATTACAGCCTACCTGGGTTGCCGTTCGCCGCCCATCTGTCGTAGTCTCTACGGTTTCCCCGGGTGTGCATCATGGAGTGCAGGACTGAAGAGCCGCCCATGCTCTTGCCTCGAGGCCAAGCGCACTTCCCTCCTTTCATGCCCATACAGCCAGATTTCTGTAAATGATCATAAATTAGTATTAAGCGGTTACAGTACTCCTAAGACTGTTTGTGTGCAGTGTTTGTATATTTCTGAAAGTACACAGTATATTTCAGAATTTACGAAAATAAAACCCTAAGTTCAAATCATGTAGTGCCGTTTTGAACTAAGTTAAGTTTCAGGAATCGTGTTTTCACATCATATAGGACTTAGTAAATATCCTCGACTTTAATAAGTATTATTTCTTTATCTATGTCTTTACTGTATTTTCAAAAAATAATTTTTTTAGACATTCATCTAGAAAAATCAGTTCTGGGGTAGTGAAGAGGCTAAATAATCACTAGGTGTGCCCCACGATTTTACCCGGATAATTCCCGATCCCGCGGGAATTTCTAAATACCCTTTCTCATTTTAAACACCCTTTCTTATTGGATGCCTACATCACATAAATAACACACTCTTCAAATTTCCGTTTTCTACTATCAACGGTTTAGGCTGTCCGTTGATCCATCAGTTAGTCAGGATAAAGCATTTTATAGATATCTATACTAATATTATAAAGCTGAAGAGTTTGTTTGTTTGAATCTCAGGAACCGCTGGTCCGATTAAAAAAAATCTTTCAGTGTTGGATAGTCCATTTATAGATGAAGGCTATTCTTCAATAAATGGACTTTTGATACCGATATTCCCACGGGATCAGGACCTACGCGGGTGAGACCGCGGGACGCAACTATAGATAATACAACTGGACTATAAAAGCAGCTAACTAAATGATTACCTACTGCTTATTACTTGGTTGCATTAATTATTGAGCATTACATAGTTACAATGCAGCTATTAAAGAATTACTAGGCCTGGAACCTCCAATTTAGTATGTATAGCTGCGTCCCGCGGTTTCACCCGCGTATGTCCCGATCCCGTGAGAATATCGGGATTAAAAGTAGCCTATGTTACTCAGGTTGAATGTAGCTTTCTAATGGTGAATGGCACAGTAGTTTTTGAGTTTATTCGTTACAAACATACAAATCTTTCCTCGTTATAATATCAGTGTAGATATTCATCTTTATTAAGGCTTTGCGTTGTAAAATGCCTTGATATTGTTAAAGTACTAACATAACTTTATAATTTTCATATCAATTTCATACGTAATAGATAAACGTAACGTATACTTTGATGTTCATAACCTTATGGAAAATATAGTCAAGTGAGCGCAATTAGATGACATTATTAAAAACAGTACCTACCTATCTATAAGTTTCCATTATACCGCGTGCGCGCACGATTTTATTCCGTGTCAATTGAAAAATGAAGCATTGTATTTGTATTTCATCAAATGCTTTGTCCTGAGTGACTGACTGATGAGTGATGGATGACTGAATCGCTGATATTAGATAGCTGATTTTGAATTTGTAATTTGGGGAGTGTGTTCTTCATTTATGATGGAGGCATCCGATAAGAAAGGGTTTCTCGAAATTCCCACGTGATCAATTTTTACGCGGGTAAAACTGCGGGACACAGCCAGTATATCCTACTAATATTATAAAGCTGAAAGTTTGTGAGTATGTATGTGTGTGTGTTTGTTACTCAATCACGTAAAAACCGCTGAACCGATTACCATGAAACTGAAAAAATCATGAGACCTGGAATAACACACATGGCATAGGCTACTTTTTATCACGATATTCCCGCGGGAACGAGGGTGGTACCGCGGGGCGCTGCTAGTTTAAAATATATGTGATTTTCCCAAACGTCTAGTTATTTTTCTTTTTATTATATCTTTTTTATTTTTACCGAAATATACCTTGAAAATAATATGAAGTTGCACGTCGTATAATTTTCTATGACATTGAGTCAGTTGTGCTCGATTGCGTGGTTTCGTGCAGAAAAGTATCGTAACTATAGATCTTCTATTTTTAACTTAATCATTAGTTTTGATTATGTCTAGTTTCTTATTTTACATCAAATCTATAGATGTAACGGTTACTACCTGTACAAAACTAAACATATTGTTTATTTATTTCTCATCATAGCATGCATGTCACTTAGAGCTAAGTAAGTATACAACTTTGTATAAGAAATCCCTATTGATATGCGCCTTGTTCAGGCATTGTAGAGACAGAGTTCAGGTATTGTTATACGTACCTACTTCACGCTGTTAAAATGGGCAATATTTATAGGTTAGTTTTTTTTTGTTTTTTAGGCCTGTCTGTCTACCGCCGCGCGATTGAAACCGAAAAATGTCTTTAATTTTAAGGCCCCTATTCTGAAAAACTGAAAATCCATGTCGGGCGCATTGAAAATTGTTGATTATTTCATGACGGAATGTCTTAGAACTTTTTTTTGTGTACAGATTGTAGGCGACATTGTTTCCGATATTTTAGTGCAGTTTCCATACAAATATGTCGAAACGCATTGAAGCCTATCAACATTTTAGCCAAATCAGACATTTTTTGTCTAAAATTTGGATAGGCTTTGCACCAATAGGAGGTTCTTGTCTTAAAACAATGTCACCTACAATCTGTGTACAAAAAAAAGTTCTACGACATTCCGTCATGAAATAATCAACAATTTTCGATGAGTCCGACAGGGATTTTCAGTTTCAAGGTCGTTGGCGTATATACTCCTCTTAATACAATACCGCGAAAACAGAAGAAAAATCTATCAGCCTGTCTGCCAGCAATATAGGGCAGTTTGGGCCAGTTTCACGGTTTAATAATGTGTATCAAATTGTATTAAAGAATTGTAGCAATACAAAATTCTATGGCAACGACTACTGTCATTGACCCAATGTACCGAAATCTGCTCTAATACCAGCAATTCATAAAAAAATCTATAATCTATAAAAATCTACTTATAAACTCAAAGTTCTGACTGAACTATATATCAACACACAGCCTAAACCACTCGTCCCAGACGCATACAATTTAAGGGATGTGTTCCTTGTGGTACCTATGTAGTTATTTACTAAGGAGTCTTTGAAAATACCCAGGGGATCGGGACTTGCGCGAACGAAACCGCTGAACACTAGTTGTTGTATAAGGCAATTTTGGAATATCCCCAAAAGAATGTCGGAGTAAAATATGTAGTTCCATAATGGAAGCTTAGTAGTTTGCGGTTTAGGATTAATGAACTTAAGTGATAGAAAAAATATGTGGATTAAGATTCCGTAAACAAACTTAAATGGAAGTGTAGATGTGGTGTGGTTCATATTTTAATTGTGTTTTATGCTAATGAGGTGAATTAGTCTCCCTTACTTATATAAACGATGATTAAGACTAACAGCCGAATACAGAAACGCCACTTAAAATTTGAGGGGTACTTCAATAATTGAGCAGCTTCTAAATTTAAAATTAGTATGAGAATTTTTGAGTTTGAGAGCTGCTTATTTGATTAAGTAGAACTCAAATGTTGAGTAGAGTTTCTGTATTCGGCCGTTAGTTATGTAGTAATGTTTGTCTCTATCTCTATCTATCAACTTTGAAACGTCATGTGACAGTAATAAACAAAAGATACATAGTTTATGCAGATGTTAATCATCGTTTATAGGGTGTAAGTTTAGTAGCTAAGTATTTTGTAACTAATTGTTATCCTCACTGATAGATAAGGAAGCTTTTGGGGGCGTCCATAAATTACGTGAGGTGTTTTTTGAAATTTTATGTCCCTCCCTCCCCCCCTGGTGAGATGTCGTGAGATTTTATTCAACCCCCTCCCCCATCCTCCAATCTCACGTGAGATTTTTCAAAATGTGGGTTTCTTACGTAAACGCGTTGAATTATTATTGTAAAAAGAAGAAAAAAATTGCTTCGTGCTTTTATTTACGACTAACAAACTGTATAGTGTGTTCAGTTACTGGAGCAGTAAAATACAGCTCCTGTAGCAGAATTTTTTTTCAGTGTGTACAATCTGGATTAAATGGACCAAAATAGTATAATTTTTTTTTTGTTTCAATCAGAAAAAAAATTGCGTGATATTTGCCGAGACCCTCCCTCTCACCAACGTAACATTAGATGAGATTTGACTCGATCCCCTACCCCCCTTAAATATCTCACGTAATTTATGGACGCCCCCTTTGGAATCTAATCATAATAAAGCTTCTTTGAAATTAAGGACATTTTTCGGTTTTAATCGCGTGGTGTTTACAACTTTTAGCATTGTTTCATTACCTGTAAAGGCCTTGAAACGTTGAGCATTAAAACATTGCTAAAAGTAATAAACACTTGATTAAAACCGAAAAAAAAACACGAAAACAGAAGAAAAATATAAGCTTCTTTGTATTAATTATCCTTATTTAAGATTTAATAAGTTTCCTTATTATGATGGATTCCTTAAAAAAATAATGCATAATTTGCATTATTCTGAGTTGCGGGCCAGTAATTAAACAACTTAAGATTTTTTCAAAATAAGTTGTAAAACAAAAAATAGTGTAGCCCCGGCATAGAATAGGGCTACCCCATCAGAGTCACCGCCCTACCGCTCATCTCTCTCTGAGCGGTGGCGGGTTAACTGCTTGCTCCCAAGGAGGATGGGTGTCAAGCAGGCGGCTGGCTGTAAAATTATAGCCAAATCTATTTGCAGTAGGTGTGCGCACTTATAATTTGGGGTTTTTCGCGGACTTCGGGCTGCCGAACAACCGGGAACATCGCTCGGATGAGAGAAAGGAAAGCGTTTAACCTCTAGGCATCTCACCAGATCACAATTAAAGATGTGGTCTATGGTGTAGCACGTGACTTAGAAGGTAAAAGGTGAACAGGTGTTTGTAGTCATCGTGACTTGTTGGTCACGACTAGCCACGAGTAAAAAGGCGCCGGTAGTGGTTCGACTTCCTGTTTTATGACCGAATACTATCATAAATATCGTAAATATCATATCCAAATTCATAATTTAATTTATAATTATTATTATTAAAAAAAAAGGTAATAAATAAATATAAAACCAGTTGAACAGTTAATGAATCTAGAATCTAGACAACCGTTGAATGTAGCATACCTACGTTTAATGAACTGGATTAAAGTAGGCAATTTAGGATCATGGTCAATAAAATCAAATAAAAAAGCACTTACATAACAATATTATGGTAATTTTGTTGAATGATAAATGTTTTGTAGGTAAGGATTAGAGATTCAATAAAAATCGCGATCCGTTTAATATTATTGTGTGTGTCACAATATTCAATTTAAAGTAAAACCTAACATCTAGGTATATCGGTATCGCACACTGCACCGTAATAAATAAAATAATCTACACTAATATTATACAGAGGAAAGATTTGTACTTTTGTGTCTGTGTCTGTGTCTGTATGTTTGTAATGAATAAACTCAAAAATTCTTTTACCAATAGAAAGCTACATTATCGAGGAGGCTACATTGGATAGTAAGTAGTAGTTTTTAGTCACAAAACAAAACCTATTTTGTCTCTGACTGTACGAAAATTTTCGTTTTGGTATTCGTTGGGAATAGAACATTGAAGACGACAATAAACAAATACCATTTGCATTCGCTTTTGGTATTAGAAAGGAATAGATCATGACATAGTTCAAATTTAATTTTCAAAAATCCGGTATAAAATTGAATCAATATTTAACTTATCTCGATGTGGAACCGACTTAGGTAAACACAATATGCCTATATCGCGGATGTTTATAAAACTTAAGGGGACAGTTTACCTTTTCTTTCTCCATACAAACTTTACAAACGTAGTCGACTGTTTCCTCCCTGAATAAAGATATTAGAAACCTTCTTTTTGACAAGTTGGTAGATTTTTATGATACATGGAATACACCGTTGTAATAAGGGATGTCAAAAGCAGTTTTTAAGAGTATTTGAACTCCTCGATCACTATTAGTTTTTTTTTAGAATGATGTTTAGTTGACCTTTCGGGCAACATTTTTTAACTATATCATAATAATGACAAAATAATTAGTAACCCATAACTAATTATTTTGTCATTATTTTGGATTAACAATGCCTTCGATAGATCAAGGGTACATCTGGGACCAAAATTGAAAAAAAGTATAAGCGAAAACATGTTCAAAAAAAAGTTGTATTGGTAAAGAGGTAAAATTAGGGAAAAAAAAAAATTCACAAAAATAATCTTTAAAAAAAAATGTGAAGAGTTAGGGTCTTTTCCTTCAAATTGTATTTTACAAATAGGTCCAGCTACACGCCCGCCAAGTTTGTCTAACCCTCCACCAAACACCCTATATATAATAAAACAATAAAAATATAAATAACACCTACGGCCAATAACAGGTTTGCACTATTTATGTAAAACATAAATAGTGCAAACCATCATCTTCTTTCTTCATTTTATTTCTATTCTAATTATTAGAAAATGCAAAAAAAAACCAAAAGGTTTTGGTAGGGCATGGTCATGGGCCATGGCAGATAAAGGTTTTATCGCATAATCATATTTGCTCTAATGTCTTTTAATCCATGGAGGAAACAGTCGACTACGTTTGTATGGAGAAAGACTAGGTATCCATGGAGGAAACAGTCGACTACGTTTGTATGGAGAAAGACTAGGTATCCATGGAGGAAACAGTCGACTACGTTTGTATGGAGAAAGACTAGGTATCCATGGAGGAAACAGTCGACTACGTTTGTATGGAGAAAGACTAGGTATCCATGGAGGAAACAGTCGACTACGTTTGTATGGAGAAAGACTAGGTATCCATGGAGGAAACAGTCGACTACGTTTGTATGGAGAAAGACTAGGTATCCATGGAGGAAACAGTCGACTACGTTTGTATGGAGAAAGACTAGGTAGACTGTCTTCTTAAGCAATTATCCCAAACCTACTAATATTTTAACCATTCAAATTTTCTTTGTAAGTAAACTAGTATGTTTGTTGCTTCTTTACGCTAAAACTCCTGAACCGATTGCGATGAAACTTAGTATGCAGATAGTTGGTCTTGATTAAAACATAAAAAAATTAAATATTAAAACATAGGCTATAATTTTTCCCTCGGGATCGGCACTTACGCGGGTGAAATCGCGATGCGCTGATAGTTTTACATAAATAAATACTTTTGATAATATATTCAGTGGTTATCTCGTGTTACTGCATCAGTGTAATAAAATTTAAGAAACCGGTGGGGGTGTGGCAGAGTTTGAAGTTTTCGTACGAACTTTATACTAAATTCTATTTGGAAACATGATCCTTACATAGATTTTTCTTCCGTTTTCGATACAATGTGATTAAACCCGAAACATGAGCTTTATGATCCTTGCACCTTAAATATCCAATCCTCTCTACTTATATAAAGTATTTGTATAAAATAATATCTACACTAATTTTATAAAGAGGAAAGATTTGTATTTTTGTGTGTGTGTCTGTATGTTTGTAATGAATAAACTCAAAAATTTTTACCAATAGAAAGCTACATTATCGAGGAGTGACATAGGCTACATTGGATCCCACGGGATCGGGACTTACGCGGGTGAAACCGCGGAACGCAGCCAGCTATTAATAAAATTTTAATTGTATAGGTACCTTGTTAAGTATTTTACGATTATATACTTATTGAATGAAGTCACCGAACCGGTTTTATAAGTACATATAATATACTAGCAGAGTCCCGCGGTTTCACCCGCGTAAGTCCCGATCCCGTGGGAATATCGGGATCAAAAGTAGCCTATCTTACTCAGCGGTGAATGTAGCTTTCTAATGGTGAAAGAATTTTTGAAATCGGCTCAGTAGTTTTTGAGTTTATTCATTACAAACATACAGACGCACATTCACACAAAAATACATTTTTTTCCTGTTTATAATATATATAGATTTATTTAAATGTGTACCTTTACTGTTTTAATTTTATTGCATTTTATACATAAAACAGGCACTAAACTGCATTAACTACTGCATTTATTTTCGTATTAACCACTATTTTATTGTTAAACAGTGTATAATCAATGAGATTGTTGATTGTTGTTGTTATTGAGACCTTTGTTCTAATACTTTTGGTTTTTTTTATTTGATCAATGATCCCTAATTGCTATATTTTTTAAGTCTTGCTATGGATTATATTTTAACTAGCTGCGCCCCGCGGTTTTGCTTGCGTAAATTCCGATCCCGCGAAATTACCGAAACCAAATGTTGCTCTCCATCACTTAAACTATCTTTATGCAAATGTTCATCCAAATCGGTCGCACCGTTTGGCCGCGAAGAGGGAACTAACAAACAAAGTTTCTGATTTATAATATTAGTGAGATGTGATTAGTGTCATGTGATATGATTTCTCACTTTTTTGCCTACCTATCTTGTCACGTGTATTTTATTATTTTTCTAAGATAATTAGAATCTGTCGATGAATATGTATTTGTCGCAAAGAATTTTTGCCTACCTATCTTGCCACGTGTATTTTATTATTTTTCTAAGATAATTAGAACCTGTCGATGAATATGTCAACTTATCGCATAGAATTTTATTTTAGCCGAAGGCGACTGTCACATATCTCTGACTTATCGATATAATAATACTTAAACACGATATATTATTTATTGTCTATCGATTTGACAGTTTGATAGCCGCCGAGGCGTACCAACTATTAGGTAAACTGTGGTTTGATCGATACTCGTTATAACTGGTGTGCAAATTTGTTTTCCTGTAAAAAATGCAAGAATCTTTTGTTAACACTGGACTAGGAATCGATAGCCTCACCGAAGCGAAGGCTAACTACTCGAACGACATATTCTTATGAAGAAAATGTCAACTTATCGCATAGAATTCCAACCGAAGGCGAGACTGTCACATGTCTCTGACTTTATCGATTTATTATTATAAAAAGGTAACGTTAGTAACATTTGTGTATATGTATTTTCCGGATAATCTCTGAAACCCCTGGACCGAGGACCAAGGAGTAACAGGCTACTTTTGATCCCCATATTCCAACGGAGTTGGGACTTCCGCGGTCGAAACCGCGTATATCTGCCTGTATAATAATATTAAAACACGATATATTATTTATTGTCTATCGATTTGACAGTTTGATAGCCGCCGAGGCGTACCAAATATTAGGTAAACTGTGGTTTGATCGATACTCTAATAACCTGATGTGCAAATTTGATTTCCTGTAAAAATGCAAGAATCCTTTGTTTTAACACTCGACTAGGAATCGATAGCCTCACCGAAGCGAAGGCTGCTGCTCGAACGAGAATGTTGGAACCTATTTTTGGTATACTCGTCATACGAGATGTAGGTAGGTAGGTACCTCCGCATTCCTTGATCATGTCCTTCAGTTTGAACTTAAAAGTTTATGTGCGTACGTGAACCTAGCTTTGACTGCTTTTTTACATAGTTTGACCACATCTCGTGAGATAACAATTGACGTTTACCTGTAAGATAAGTGTATACGTATCTTCTTTGCAATCTATATTATGTAAAATGCTTTGTCCTGACTGATTGGCTGATCAACGCACTGATTTAACCGCTGATACAAAAGAGACATTTGTGGGTGTGTTTGTTCGCTATATGATGTGGGCATCAAGTTTGGTGGTGACGTTTCATCCGAAGATTCAAATATTGCGGGTGATTTCATACTTAAAATTTGATTTATCGTCGGGTGCAATATTTTACGGCTAAACTGTCACCTAGGTCAATCCCTAATACAACTGAACTAACTATATATGTTATAGCATCCTCACTTGGCGGCCAACATTTAGATTTACAACCGGGGCCCGGTGTACCACCATGCCACTCCCAGATGTAACCGTCCGGGATCAGTTATAGGCAGATCGTGTCCCCAAACGCAATCCACCTAAATGTACCTAAGTCTGGGTTAAATGGGGAGGCTCGTAAAGACCCGTATGCAGTGACTGCAGTGATTCAAACCAAGACATGACACATTCGCTTTGCTGCCCATTGTGCCACTTCACTTGTACAAGGGATGACCTCATGAAAGCCACGAATTCCGCTAGTTCTAGTTATTTATTAAGCTTTTTTTAATCCAACGACTCTACCGACTTTAATGTAAAATGGCAGCGAGAGCATGTTGTGTCGAAGAGTCAAAATCATTCAGGATATCCTTACGTACAAACGCGGCAAGTGAAACCGCATGTGACGTAAAGCTTCTATATTATAAAGTGAAGGGTTTGGATTGTTCTGCTTTGAGAATGTGTTTTTAACAAGTTTATTAAAGGTTTCCTTAAGGTACCTTCCTATAAGGCAGTTTTTGAAATTTTATTTTTATTTATATGAAAGGTAAATGGACCTTGTAATTCAGTTCACGATCATTCTTTTTCCTGTTTAGACTTTGTGCGATGGTCGAAATGTAGCAAATCATTTGTTTTGTCTATATAGGTGCATTTAGACCAAACGAAAGAATGCTCATTCTCGCCGCACTACGTTATATTCTTTTAATGTAAACGTGGAGCATTCTTTCGTTGTTCTGTCTATGTCTATTTCACTAAACATTCACGATAGAATGCTCGTGTTCTAGCTCTAGCTCTGTGTTCGTTTGGTCTAAATGCACCTTTATAGTACACAGTCTAGTCTTCCTCATCGGTTTTGAGACGTCGACCCTGACTATGTAATTTCGAGAGACATACCTGAATAATTTTAGTTTTTAGTGTAACGTGTGTGGCTTGCAAGATAGAACTTGCTTTTATGTCCTGATATAGTTGTAACTTACATTGCGTAATACCTTTGGTCCTTGGTATTCTATTGAAAGCCTAGCAGCGTCCTGCGATTTCACCCGCGTATGTCCCGATCCCGCGGGACTTTCCAAAAACCCTTTCTTATTGGATGCCTACACATCACAAAGAACACACTCTCCTAATTTCATGTTTCTAGGACCAGCGGTTTGGGCTCTGCGTCGATATACATATTGATCAGAACATAAAATTTTATATATCGTCTGCCTAATATGTTAACCTGCTTATTCCAATTTGACTCAAAAGATTTAAGCAGGTTAACATTTTAGGCCGACGATATATAGATTAGGTCTCTATTTACTAAAATGGCATTTCTATGTTATGTAGGTATTTGTAGATCGTCAAAAATGTCTTTTTCAGGAAAGCTCCTCCAAATCCCACTAATCCTATCCTACTGATATTATAAACGCGAAAGTTTGCAAGTAGTGGCTGCACCGGTCTATATAAAGATAATATTAATCGAATTTGGCAAATGTCCCATGCCATCTGCCTTAAAACCTAACAAGGTAAAGAACGTTACCTCATCGCAGCGGGTAAACCTATATGTTATTGTTTAGCCCAAGCAATTTGAAGCAAAACAAGCCTCTTTTAGTAACAAAATGGTATAGTTTGCATAGATTTATCATTGAGCGAAACGAAAACAAATGCCTGCAGAATATTAAGAAGATAAGAAGGTCAGTTAACTCTACAGTGTACCTAATATTTCAGCTGAGTATAATAGGTAGGTATAATTATGTAGTATGCATAGTAGTTTATTATTCAGAACTAGCTGCGCCCCACGGTTTCACCTGCTTTACAACGTGCGTGGGCGGGTGGCTGGTCTGTCTTTCGTTGATTACAAGGGTTTTACTTGTTTTATTTTGATATAAATTATCTCTCGACTTTTTAAATAAAAAAACCGGCCAAGTGTGAGTTGGACTCTCGCACGAAGGGTTCCGTACCACTATCACAATTGGGTACGGAACACTAAAATGAAATCTGGACCAACCAAATTCAACCAATCCGTGAACGCAACGCAAACGTTAAAATTTATTTTACTACTAGCGCACGTCTGTACTTCACTAGAAGGCGCTAGTAGTAAAAATACATCGTGGTATCGTTGCGTTTTTCAGTCCCTAAATCACGTATGTTGTATGGGAACCCCTCTTAAATATTTGTAATATATTGTTTTATTTGTTGTTGTAGCGGCTACAGAAATACATCTTCTGTGAAAATATCAACTGCTTAGCTGTTACCGTTCATGAGATGCAGCCTGGTGACAGACGTACAGTACAGACAAAATCAAAATCAAAGTACGTTTATTCATTCGGATATTAGCAAGATATCTCTTTGAAATATCAGTTTTTAAAAATAAATGTCAGACAGCGAATTCTCAGTAATCTCAGTAACAGTAATAGAACCCTAAAAAGAGCTATGCAAATGTTTATTGCATAAGTAACAGAGAAACAGACAGACATGAGTTAAAAACTATAAATTCATGTTCCACTGCTTTTACTATTTGACCTAGATTTATTTTTCTAAGTACAGACTTTTTTTAGCACCTTGCTAGAGTTGGTATGTAGTATAGATTTTTGTCAAAAAATATATTGTCTACTAGCTGCGCCCCGCGGTTTCACCCGCGTAAGCCACGATCCCGCAGGATTTACGGGATTAAAAGTAGCCTATGTCCTGCTCCAAGGTCCTATTATCTCTATACCAAAATTCATCAATATCGGTTAAGCGGTTTAGGCGTGAAAGCGTAACAGACAGGCAGACAGAGTTACTTTCGCATTTATAATATTATATAGTAGGATCGGTCGTATGTACATAAGGGCGTGTCAATCAATGTACCTATACGAAAATGTGAGAAAAAAAAACCTTGATCACGTCTCCAAGTCCTTTAGCACGTGTCAGAATGGCTATTAGAAAACCGGAGTTTAAAAATCTTATAAAACAATTTTAATTAATTAATCAACAAATAAAAGTTCCAGTTTCTCTACTTTACCAGTTTCTTCAATCTTTTATGACAGTCCTTTGAGGGGGTCATAAAAATTGTTACTGAATTTTGAATGCGAATGATTTGAATTTTGAATGTAAATTTTATGTAAAGGAAGGTAAAGGTCAGAAGAAATTTGCATAACGTTTATGTAAAAAATGACAATTTAAATTCTGCCCATCATCGCCTAAACAGGAGGTAACTAACTGTTTCTATGTTGGCTACAAATTTTGCCGGTCAGATCACCACTTGACAACACAAATAATTTATTATTTTATTTGATTTTTCTTCTGTTTTCGCGATGTTGTATTGAAATTAAAGTCATTTTTCGGTTTGAATCGCGTGGTATTTATTGACAATAAATAAATAATAACATTTAGCGCTTAGGAATAAAGTCCACCTACTCTTTCTCCATACAAATGTGGTCGACTGTTTACGTAGTTCGATTGATCGAACTAGACAGTCGAACCACGGGCCAGAGGCGACTGTTTCCTCTCTGGATAAAGACATTAGAGCAAATATGTTTATGCCATAAAACCTATATCTGCCATGACCATGCCCTGCTACTACGTTTTGAATTTCTAATTTTCTAATTAGATTAAAATAAAATTTAGAAAAATTAGAATATGCAAAGGTTGCCTAGAAGAGATAGCTTTTAGCGATAAGGCCGCCCATTGTACCTTCATTATAATAAGCTGTGAGTTTTTGTGTAAGTACCCATGTAATTTATTTATTTTGTAAAAGTCTCGGATACGTTGAGCATTGAAACAATGCTAAAAGTAAAAACACCACGCGATTAAAAGAATAAAAATCGAAATGTTGCCTAGTGAAGACATGGCCATACCTATATCGTTAGACAATAGGTATGTAACTGACTTGGCCTCTGATTCTTGTACTATTACACCCAGTCAGGGTAAACACCATGACCTAGAACGAACATGACCTGCTGTCTGTCTTATTAGCTGTTCAATTCTGGGACACAGATAAAACAGTGATTTAGTATTAGTTTCACTTAGGTAACATGTTTTATTTTGTAAGAAAATATATTGACTTGGTGGAGGCCAGCCAGTGACATCGTTGGGATTTTTTTTAGAATCTGATCCTCAAAAAAAAGTAAGTGCCATTTACACTAAAAGAAACACGAGAAGAAGAATTCCCACGTGCTCGCGTAAGTCCCGAGCACGTGGGAATATAGTAATCAAAGAATTTTTGAAATCGGTTCTGTAGTTGCCTATTTGTATAAAAAAAAAACAAATAAATCTTTCCTCTTTATAATATTAGTATACATATGATTAGGACTTTAGGACTATATGCTCTATATTAGCGCCTATTAGCGCATAATTCTTGCCGCATTGTCTTCTTTGATAGATTTTTTTTTTAAACCTACTGACACATCTATACTAATACTAGCTGACCCGGCAAACGTTGTTTTGCCTTATAAATTGTAGATAGTAGCCGATTCTCAGACCTACTGAATGCGCATGTGGAGTTTGGTGGAGATCGGTGAAGCCGTTTCGGAGGAGTACGGTAACTAACATTGTGATTATAAAGAGGAAAGATTTGTATTTGTGTGTGTGTATCTGTGTGTGTGTCTGTATGTTTGTTATAAATAAACTCAAAAACTACTGGACCGATTTTATTTAATAACCCGTATGGCGTATACATACAGCGGTTGATCCTGTAAGTCATTGCAAAAACCAAAATATTTTCATCTTCTTTCGTCCATAAATTCAAATTATGTAACGAAAATGAAGTAGTACCTAATAACTGGTATTTGACAATTATGTTAATAAATTGTATACAGGGTGTTTCGACGAGGGGTATTAAGCCGAAAGGGGGTTGTTCTAGAGGTCTAGGCGAACAACTTTTATTCTACGACTTTTGGAAAATCGAACTTTTTTTTCGAAAATTTTAAGGTTGTGTCACTAATAAAACATCTGTTTTTGTAAAAAAAAAGGCAATTAATGTTTAGATTGTAGTGGTCCAAACTAAATAAAAGGGTACCTTAAGGCCAATGACCTGAAACTCTAAAAATCAGCTGATATTCATGCAAACTTTAAACTCAAAATTTTCGAAAACTACTTCGAATTTACAAAACTTGTAAAACAGAAGTTGTTCGCCTAGACCTCTAGAACAACCCCCTTTCGGCTTAATACCCCCTCGTCGAAACACCCTGTATAATCCTACCTACGTATTATATCTACATAATAAAAACAACTTCCTCATAACGAACCCTGCCGTTTAATAGCATTATTGAAATTTCTAATTTTCATTTAAATTTGTTCATTATAAGGATTATCGGTTGATCTGGTTTATCTAGTTTATCTGGTTTATCTACCAGTGATATAATTCTCGTCAAACGTTTTATATACCTAGGCTGAATAAAAAAACAATATTATGTCGTTTAACGGAAGTTGGGTTAATTGGTACCTATCGAAAATCTAGAACAGCGGTTCTCAAACTTTTTCGGTGATGAAACCCCTTTAGAAAGCGACATTTTTGACGGAGCCCTGGAATGTAGTTACAGAAATTTCGCAAATCGTAATAAACTATCGCTATAGATTCTGTACTAAAATCAAGTAGGTACCTACCTACTGAGAAAATAAAATAAATCAAACCAAATATGTACTAAAATGAATTGAATCAACATTTTTATTCTCGAATTCCTTTTTAAATTAATTAATTTCTTTTTCTTGTTCTTTTGCGAAACTCCAACAAAGGCTTTGCAGAGTCCCAGGGTTCCGGGGAGCACACTTTGAGGATGGCTGATCTAGAAAGATGTAAATATCTTTTTATAATGCACAGATGAACTGTGCGAGAGTGATGTCGTGATGAATATTTACACAGGAGCGATAAGGACACGTAATGGGGTTAATGCACGAAATTCTTATTGGAACCTTGCCAAGGCTTACTATAAGTACCTGTCTAATTTTTTGACCGAGCGAGCGAAGCGTCTCTGCTTCAAGTCTGCCAATTTTCAATCATTATGTTTGTCCTCTCGCGACCAAGACCATTGCAACATGGTTGAAACGTCGAGGTAAGAAAATAAATAACATTACGCGATTAAGACCTGGGAAAATGTAACTGTGTTTGTTCTCCTCTACATGGAGGTGGCCAGGTGGATGCGATTTCGGATTCACGGATTACCGCAAGGCATTTGACCGAATTGACCATTCTGTCTTGTTGCGTAAGCTTCTCTCCGCCGGAATCCATGGTAATATTTACAGGTGGTTTTGCTCCTATATTGAAAACCGTTCACAGAAGGTTGTTGTCAATGGCTTTTCGTCTTCGTGGAGCAATGTCCCATCAGGGGTGCCTCAAGGGTCTTTGTTGGGCCCATTGCTGTTTAATATTTTTGTCAACGATATAGGTTCTTGCTTTCTGCATTCCAAGTTTGTTCTGTATGCAGATGATATGAAAATTTACAAAAAGATCTTGAGCATTAGTGATTGTCAACATCTGCAGGAAGACTTATTAAGGTTTGAGAATTATTGTCTAAGTAATAAGTTGGATCTAAATGTGGACAAGTGTTACTCAATCTCCTTTACTCGGAAACCTAATGTAACGTATCATGCTTATCTATTAAAAGGTAGCCAATTACGTAGGGTGCATGAAATTCGAGATCTGGGTGTGACTCATGACTCTAAACTGACATATGATGTCCATATTGACAAAATTGTCAAAAAAGCCAATAGGTCACTAGGATTTTTAAAAAGGATTTGTTCCCAATTTTCCACCATTAAGCCTATTAAAGTCCTGTATTGTTCTTATGTCCGAAGTGTCCTCGAATACTGTTCCCAAGTATGGAACCCACATTTTAATATTAATATAGATCGTATTGAAAACGTGCAAAAACGTTTTTTGAGATATTTGCAATTTAAGTGTAAACAGTATGATGATGATGACTACGAAGCTAGATGTAGAAGACAGCATATTTTACCTCTTCAGTTGAGACGTGAAATAGCTGATATTGTATTTTATGTTAAAATAGCTCAGTCTAGGGTAGATTCTCCAGAGCTTCTATCCAGGATTGTGCTTAAACCCCCTAATTTACCTATCAGAGAATTATCTAATTTGAAAAATGTTGTGTTGTGTGTGCCAGTGACTGCGACTAAATACAGAAGCAAATCATTTTTCTTAAGATCTGCTATATTTGTGAATGGACTGGCCACCGATCCGGATCTGGACTTATTTAGTTCCTCTCCTAATTGTTTTCGGAATGCATTGGCTAGGAAGTGGTTTAAGGCTGCTTCTTAGATTTGTTTGTGTTTTCCTCATTGTTTTTTTTTTATATATTTTCCTTTTTGTTTATTATAGTCGATGGAGTCAATATTGGTGTTTGTGACTAACAAGTGTTTTAGTTATTTGTATGCGAAAGCTTTGAAATGGTGCTTAGTTTTAATTATTTGTTATGTTATAGTGCTATATTTCACTGTCTGCTTTCCGAATAAAATAAAATAAAATAAAATAAATAAAATACATGTCGTATTTCTGAACCGATTTTCACGAAACTTGGGGATATAGGTAGGTACTTCGGGGTTACGTATAGTTTTTTTGTTTTGTGGGATTTTTGATCAGTGGGGTTATTTCGCCCAATGTAGTAGTATGTAGTAGGTATACTATTTTAACCGCCAGCCGCTTATATTACCTAGATGGTGGGTATTCTTAACAACTACATATTCGAATTTTTATCCATATTATTTAAAGGTGTGTGACTAATTTCCCGAACAGTTTGACTTTCGAACAGGTGAAGCTAGTCCGTCAGAGACAGAGTTTGAAATGGATCACTATCAGGTGATCTTTCTCCTTCAAGTCTCTAATAGAGACCAGTCCAGTTATATGTCCAACCGTTTAGTTTCGTCGATCCTAGTATCTTCACCTTCACTAAAGCTACTGCACATGCTGTAATAACCTTCTCCATCCAAAGGTTGCCTGGAAGAAATCGCTTTTAGCGATAAGGCCGCCCATTTGTGCAACGTTTTAGTTGTAAGCTTTCTGTGTATTTGTCTTACATAATGTGAGTTATTTTGTATATTGTTTATTGTGCAAATAAAGCGTACATCTATCTATCTATCTAGTAAATTATCACGAATTTCCTTCTGATAAACAAAGAATACTAATACCAACTTGTCCATGTAGCCAGTCATAGAGTATACCTAACCTAGGTACATTTCGCCTTCGGCGGTTCTTCATGATCTGCATTGTAATGGCTAACTATCTGAACGAGCGTGCGTAGTTCCGTCTCGATCTTCCTGCTATCTGTTTTCGGTGAGCAAGGTCGATTTTAATGCTAGACACGAGTAGTTCTAAAATGGACTAACAAACACAATGGAGATAGAAATGGACTGGATTTGGATCGAATTTAGTTCCTTATGGCGGTTTGAACTGATTGAATCGTAAAGTAACAGTGTGCTGTGTGTGTTCGTAAGGCAAGCGGAGCCTCGTTTGTCTTACGGCCAGTTTCTTAATAAAAAGTTAAAGTCTTAGGTACAGTCAAAGTTTTCTTTTTGACGTCATTTCGGCTGTTACATTGACTTTGAGTTTTGATAAATAAATAACAAATATTTGTTTTATTTATGCTTAATACTTGCACCCGGCGGTAATCGAAACCGCAAACTTCTTTGCAATGAGGTCGTTTAAAATGAAGAAATTGAAACTGTTTGACTTGTTCCCGAATCCAACCCGCAACCTTCCTCAATGCAGTCGGGTATTCGCCCACCGCGTCGCAGAGGTCGTCAATAAATAATGATGTGTAAAACAAGGTGAACTATATGACTTGTTTTTGAATCCATCGTTCGTGTGCGCTATCACGTAGGAATTAATCTTTATAACTGTCACGTTTCGCTACCTGCTCTGTTTTGTAATGAATTGGTATTTGATATTGTAATGTTGAATAATAATGGTGTCATCGTTTGCTCTATCACAGTATCACTAGCACAGTTTAGACCAGGGGTTCCTAAGTAGGGGGCGCGCCCCTGAGGGGGGCAGAGACCTTTACAGGGGGGCGCGATAAAAACCTGCGGTCGATGAGAGAATGCATTCCATACTGCTCGATACGACTTGGATACGAACAATGAAATTATGTGAAATTGACGCCCCCAAGAACATAATATTGTTTCCTCAGTGGGTTGTTAAGAACCTTATCGGCCTCTAAACTGGCCCCGCGGCCACCACACCGGCGCTAACAAATACCTTTTGTATGACTTTACTTTAATGAGCAAAAAATTGTTGTTTTACAAATAAATACTTTTTTATTCTGTCCTGATAATTTGGACTGGAGGATGGGGGGCGCGGTATTTTTATGTTCGAAAGGGGGCGCGTCTCAAATAAGTTAGGGAACCCCTAGCTTAGACGATCTCTGTGGCCCGTCGGGTGAAGGCCGGAATGCAATCCAGAAGGAACATTTGTAAGCTTCCTCGCTTGTCTTAATTTATGTAAGTCGTTTGTGTTTTCTACAAACTCTTAAAAAAAATGACTTTTTTTGCTTTAACACTAAATTGTGGTCTACATTATGTTAACATACAAAACCGATCATAAATTTGAATAAAAAACAAATAAAAATTAGAAGGAACTAATAAAGTCTAAACGTTTTTAACAAGTCTATGTTGATTTGGCCGCAAAAATGAGCTCATCAGATAGAAAATTTATTTGGTGTACCTACTTGCCTGATTCGTATTATATGTACTATAAATATTATATTTTGACGACCTCTGTGGCGCGTCGTGCGAAAGCGCGACTGCAATGCAGGAGGTTGCGGGTTCGATTCCCGCCGGGTGCAAGTATTTATGCTTATAGAATAAATATTTGTGTCTGGTCTGGGTGTCCCTCTATGTATAATATGTATGTATTTACAAAAGAAAAATAAATTTAAGTATTATATCCGTTGTCTAGTCACCGTAACACAAGCTTAGTCGCTTACCACGGGGCTAGATGGCGCTGTGTGTTGTTCACAGAATTTATTATTATTATTTATTATGTACATTATGTATGTACCAACTATCCGGGTCATAGGACACACAACGGAGGAAATTTAATTTATATTATCAATTTAAACAAATTTTATTTAGCGAAATTAATGAGTTTTGAGATTTAAATTTTTAACTTTTTGTGTGAACAAAAAGTTAAAAAAATTAATCCCAAATCTTAATTTACGTTGAATATAATTGTTTAAATCGACAATTAAAAATTTCTTTGTTGTGATTCCACCAGTGAGTCACACACAGTGTATCCAAATCATTAATGGACCTAACGTAAAATAAAAAGTAGCCAATGTGTTATTCCAGGTTTCCAGCTATCTACATACCGAGTTTCATGGTTCAGCGGTTTTTACGTGATTGAGTAACAAACAGACACATACATTCATACGTATTCACAAACTTTCAGCTTTATAATATTAGTAGTATTATTTCGAATGTTCTATGGGTGGGTAAGTCATGCCACGATGACTTCACAGTGCGCGGGTCAGTCGGAGCAAACAACTTTTTCTTCAAATACTTTAATTAGGACTACACAATAACATTGTATAGTTTTTTGAACCGTTCGTATGTATATTGGGAATCCCTGGGTAATAAACTTTCCGATGGTTTAGATGTTAGTTTTTGTTGCATTGTTGCTTAATATGTATAATTTTGGTCATTAGAATTGACTTGCAAAGGTGTTCTATGTTGTATCCTCTATAGAGGACAATACATGCATCAGTACCTTTTCTTGAAGAAAATATGCCAAATGCAAAGAACCACGTCGTCGGATTGTAGACTAGAATTGAAAAACTTAGTTATACATTTTGTAGAAATAGCTTACTTAACATCAACAACATAAACAAAACTTAAAATCAGTATCAGTAGGCCTCTGAGTCAAATGTGCGCCCTTATAATAGGAGGGTCTTTGATTGCTGGTCACCCACATGTACAACCGTACGGAACCCTCGACTCGCACTTGACCGGTTTTTGAACTTACTTGAGGTTCCGTGTGGTAGTTCCAATTTGCGTCAGTAAACTGGAGCATGGTTGCCATCAAAGGGATGTCCATGAAAACTTGCTCATTTCCCCCAGCTTCTATTAGAAGGACCTGAGACCAAAGGAAAAAAACGTTTTATACTTATATACTTAAATATGTTATTTTCTTGTTCCAGGTAAAACTTTGGTGTTGATGCTGCATTGTGACAGAAAGCTACATTTATGTACCTATGTAGGTGTTGGTGGATTAGGTATTGTATACAGCGTGTTTAGATGACGGTGATTTAAGCCGAAAGAGGGCTGTTCTGGACGTTAAGGGGAATAACTAATTTTAAGGAAAAAGGACTTATTATAAGGACTCCTCATAACAAGGCCTTTTTAACCTAACCCCTTTGAGAGGGCTAACCTCCCAAAGAGATTAGACATATGGTATTTCTAACCACGTGCCATCGGGGTATGGAGCCCCGAACCTTTTGGACGCGTGCGTGATGCCGAAGCTAACACCTAGAGGCCCTTTTCAATGACAATTTAATTCATATGATTATATCATAGTCTTGGTCGCGACCAACACTATGAAGAAAAAACCCGAAAAATGCCAGTGTTCATTATTATATAGTAGTATAATTATTATTATACTACTTAACTCTTTGATTGCTGAACACACAACGTGTGTGTTTTTCTACCATGACCAGTGCGGTCGGCACACAACAGGTGTGTTATTTTCCCCTGGCTCGCTTAACCCTATAGCAAACGATGCTATTTGTCGTTTCGAACTCTGCAGCCAAAGTGTTAATTGAGGAAATAAATCAAAAACCTCCTCTTTTCTAGTTTCTGATTAGTGACGGCTTTGATGTCTTTTTTACAATATCCAATATATCACACCAATAAAAGAACAATTTCCATTCAAAAACTAGGCTAGATGTTTTTATTTGTTTAAGTTCATTGATCTACTTGGAAAGGAACCGGCTTCGAATAAAAAGATATACACGTTTCAAACTGCAAACCTGCTCCTTTATATATTACCTAAATATCTATATATTTCAATGCATACACTTACATAATGCATGCAAAGTCTAACACCAGGTGAGCTACACAGCTATACGAAAAAAAAAACATAAGAAAAGTCAAATTTCATTATTTAAGAAGGAAGTCTACCTACTCTTTCTCCATACAAACGTAGTCGACTGTTTCCTCCCTGGATAAAAATATTAGAGCAAATATGTTTTTTGCTATAAAACCTATATCTCCCTTGACCATGCCCTAAGAGTCCAACTTTCTTTACGTACTGCTAAGAAGTAGAACTAACAGAAAAAAATAGCCCAATTTAAAGAGTTCTATTTGAGGAAAACCAGCCCGTAAACGATTCCCCCTCAAGGGGACAGTCTACACACTCATTTCTCCATACAAACTTCAAAAGCGTAGTCGACTGTTTCCTCCCTGGATAAAGATATTAGAAAAAATATATTTATGCTATAACTTCTATATATCAGCCACGTTTTGATTATTTTCATTTTCTTATTTTTCTGAATTTTATTTCTAGTCTAATTAGAAAACGAAAAAAAAAACAAATCGTAGGGGCATAGTCATGGCAGATATAGGTTTTATGGCATGAACATATTTGCTCTAATGTCTTTATCAAGGGAGAAAACAGTCGACTTCGTCTGTATGGAGAAAGAGTAGGCAGACTTTTCTCTTAACAACCTTGGAGTCTAGAAGAAGTTAAGTAACGAAAATTATGCGCTAAGAACCCTTTATTAAAGGCACCACAGTGCTACGATTACCTTAAAATCCTTAACTTCAGTAAGTCGGTTGCTCAGCACGGAGCCAGCCGTCCCAGCTCCTATGATAATGAAGTCGTACTCCGACTGGATGATGTTAGTGTCTGGTGGCTCGCCATCGTGTAGCTCTTGCGCGTCTCTGAGGTAGCCATCGATGGCTTGGAGTAGAGATCCTCGTTGGGCGATGCAGAGGTTGCAGCTGGTTATGGTGTAGATGATGCTGTAATATTGATAAAGTTTAATAGCCTTATTAATATACGTGGAGTAAGGTCAGGATGTATATAAAATGCAATGTCCTGACTGATTGACTCGACTTTTACATCGACGCAGAGCAAAAATTACTGGTCCTAGAGACATGATATTTGTAGGGTGTGTTCTTTGTGGCCTCTATGGATCCAGTAAGAAGGGATTTTTTGGAATTGCGGGACTCTGCTAGTATGAAAAAATCAAAAAAATCAAAGTACGTTTATTCATTCGGATATTAGCAAGATATCTCTTTGACATGTCATTTTTTTTTTATTTAATCTACTCTACTATGTATTCGGATCGCAACCTCCATGACATGAGAAGAAGACACAAGAAACTCATGGGGTTTTTTTTTGTATATTTTTTTTTTTGCAGTAATCATGTGATTTACATTGTCGCATATATAATATTATTGAAGAAAAGTGGAACTGGAGCAATAATCTATACTTACTATAATAATCCTTACTAGCATTACAAAAGCGAAAGTAACTCTGTATGTCTGTCTATCTGTTCAAATAAGTTATAATATACAAAATAATAAACATAAAAAAAAAAAAATTACTTAAAACACTATCTCATCCACAAACACACAACCCGCCCAACACCGCCCAAACCGCCCCGGGACCCACCACCAGAGTTCTGTGGTGCCAACCTTGCATTCCTTACCTACACTCTAGAATTTTATTATAAAATTCGTAGGTAGAACCATCTATTTACTCCTTTCCATAACTTATCCTGCTACTTTACCACAGAACTCCATGAATACGCCCCAGGACGAACCGAACCGAGCCGAACGAACCAAGCATTCGCGAACGCGACCGTGCCCCTGTCTGTCCCCGTCTTTCAATAAAGTATTCATTTCCATGGATTTTTATCGTTAATATAATCCGATGTATTATAGTATGCCATCCTGTACAGTTTGCTTTTAATATATGTTTTAAATTTATTAATGGACATGTCACACACATTCTTGGGTAACTTATTATAGTAGAGCATAGATGAGCTAGAGAAGGACCTGTTTATTTTCTGGAGCCTACTCCAGGGCACAGTAAGATCATCTTTATTTCTTAAATTAAATAAATGTATGTCCCGATTTTTAACAAGCTTGTCCTTATTTTTATGGACGTATAAAAGATTTTCGTAAATATATTGTGAATATACTGTTAAAATATTTATTTCTTTAAATTTTTCTCTAAGTGATTCTCTAGGGCCCAACCCGTAGATAGCTCGTACTGCTCTCTTCTGTAAAATGAAGATATCCTTAATATCTGCAGCACACCCCCACAGCAGGATGCCATATGACATAATGCTGTGGAAGTAGCCGAAATAGACCAGGCGGGCAGTCTTAATATCTGTGAATTCACGAATTTTCTTAACAGCGTAAGCTGCAGAATTTAGTCTAGCGGACAAAGCTTTCACATGTGGGCCCCATTGAAGCTTAGAGTCTAGAGTTATACCTAGAAAGACAGCCTTCTCAACCTTTTCGACTTCCTCGTTATTAATTTTCACTACAGTTTTAACATGTTTAACATTAGGAAGTGTGAATTTAATACATTTTGTTTTGGATCCATTCAGTAAAAGATTATTGGTATTGAACCAATATACTATTTTAGAGAGAGCATTGTTCACGTCGTCTATATTTAATTGGCGTCTTTTAACTTAAAATACCAATGAGGTATCATCTGCAAACAATACTATCTCATGTTTGTCCCTTACTAGGTAAGGTAGGTCATTAATATAAACTAAAAACAGGAATGGTCCTAATATGGATCCTTGAGGAACCCCATTGTTACAGGAGAGCCGGGGGATCGTTTTCCGTTGACATCGACACACTGAACCCTATTGCTCAAATAGGAGGAAATAAGATCCAGAGCGCTATCTTTAATACCATAGTGATGTAGTTTCATGATCAATGTATCATGTTTAACGCAATCAAATGCCTTGGATAAGTCACAGAACACCCCATAGGCATCGTGTGACTCCTCCCAGGCTTTATATATACTTTGAAGTAATGCAATACCTGCATCAGTAGTTGAACGTCCCTTACTGAAACCGAACTGTTTATTGTGGAGAATATTATTATCATGAAAATGTTTTAAAAGTTGGTCTAAAATAATTTTTTCAAAGATTTTACTAAGTGATGGTAGTACAGAAATTGGTCTAAAATTAGTGGGATCTGACGTACTACCCGATTTAAATAAGGGAGTAATTTTACTTAATTTCATTAGATCAGGAAATACACCACAGTCAATACACCTATTGAAAATCATGACTAAATCTGGCACAATATGTTCAATAATAGACTTTACAATAGGCACGGAGATCCCCCATAGATCTTTAGTCTTCTTCAGATTTATTTGCTTAAGGCTTACCATAATATCATGATTTCTTACATGTTGAAATTTAAATTTTGTGTTGCATTCGAGTACATGACTTTTTAACAAAGATTCTGCAATGGGGGTTGAGGAGTTCAAAGTTTTTGTCAAAGTAATAGGTATACTTGTGAAAAAGGATTCAAATTCGCTTGCAACATCTACATCATTAATGATTATCATATTATCTATCTTTAATTTAAATATACTATTTTTAGTTGTGGTTCTCCCTGTTTCAGCGTTTATAATTTTCCAAGAGTCTTTAATTATATTATTGCTATTTTTGATTTTTGTTTGAATGGAAAATTCCTGGAAAAATTCCCTGGAGGAGTCCGTTCTATATTAGAATATGGTTCAGAAAGTTGCGGGTTCGATTACCGACGGGAACAAGTCGTATTTATGCTGATCATAAATGTGTATTTCTGGTTTTGAATGTTTTGTATTATGTATTTACAAAAAAAAGTAATAACATCTAGTAAATCCGTTGTCTATTACTCATATTATAAGCCTAGTGCTCAGTTTGGGGCTATATTGCGCCTTGTGTAACGTCGTGCAATATTTATTTATTTATTATTTATTAGATAATTATAATATCGAGCAATTTTCCAGAATAATCTCAGTGGAAAGTTACTCTTACCTTTATTCTTAACGCTCATATACGAGTATAACCGGCTCCTATCGATGCATTGACGTCAGTCAACCGCAAGTTTGATCCCTGCGATAAAATTATTTGAGGAATATTCCGTCCGTGCTTTATTAAGACCAGTCTGATGCAAATACGCGGCACGAGTACCTAAACTTCGTTTTGACGGTTCCGTAAACAAACGGGACCCTTTTGCCGGCTTTCCACTGCGAGCGGAGCGGAGTTAAAAATGTGTCAGTTTAACATCCGACGATTGTTTCCATAGCGGGGAAATGTATGACTATGAAAACAACCGTTGTATGTTGAACTGACACATTAGTGACTCCGCTCCACTCGCAGTGGAACGCCGGCATTTTACTTAGACTCCGCTGTCCGTCTGCCTGTCCCACTGCCACCAGGCTGTATCTCATAAACCGTGATCGCTACACAGTTGGAATTTTCACAGATGATGTATTTCTCCCATCTATACTAATATTATAAAGAGGAAAGATTTGTATTTGTGTGTGTGTGCGTCTGCATGTTTGTTTTGAATAAACTCAAAAACTACTAGACCGATTTCAAAAATTCTTTCACCGTTAAAAAGCTACATTCACCCTGAGTAACATAAGCTTCTTTTGATTTCGATATTCCCACGGGATCTGGACTTACGCGGGTGAAACCGTGGGACGCAGCTTCTATTTTATATTTTAATTTCACATTTGTATGTAAGTTTACGTTTTCTAGTACACATAGTACAAGCCTAATGCTTAGTTTGCGCTGTGTGTACTTATGTAACTTCGTCCATTATTATTTACACAAAAACGTGATTTTTCAGGATAATGGTACGGAACCCTTCGTGCGCGAGTCCGACTCGCACTTAGCCGATTTTTTGTTTAATTAGAATTTAATAAAAGAAAAGCGCTTACATCACTGTACAGTGAAATAGTAGTTTTTTATTAGTCGTATACATACGATAGTTAATTATGAATTATTAGCAATTTTTTGCGCCTAGTTTTTGCTAACTTACCTAAACTTAGTAATTCTATTGCCCCTAAATAATACTATTATGTAATTTTATTAACCAATGATAATTAGTAGAACCAATGTGCGTACATTAAGAGGAGTATCAACGCCAACGACCTTGAAACTGAAAATCCCTGTCGGGCTCATCGAAAATTGTTGATTATTTCATGACGGAATGTCGTAGAACTTTTTTTGTGCACAGATTGTAGGTGACATTGTTTCCTACATTTTGGTCCCTTAAGAAAAACGTCGAAAAAATGACTATTTTTAATTTTTTTACTAAGGTTAATTTGAAAAGGCGCAAATTTTTTAAATGTTTTTTTTTTTCAGCTTTATAATAATAGTAAGATTTTTGAATAGGAGAGTTAATATATTACCTACCTTAAGATAATCTTACAGAACTGCATATTTTACGAAGAAATCACCGCACTTGTTAAATTTCTCACTAATGAGGAAAAACTAAATCTGTATTAAATTAATAAATGTCTGGAACATGGAATTGTTTGCGCCAACTATACCAACTTGTTGGCGTTATAATAATCCACGTTGCATTTGAACTAATAACTATTAACACGTACGACTGTTTATTTAAACCGAATTTAAGAAACTGATTTTGTGATTTTACTATTTTATGAGAATTGAAGACTGCGAGGTTATATGTTATAAATTAACAATTATAAATTTAATTACTTATAAAAAAAAGATTTTAATGAATATAAAATTAATTTAATATTATCTTAACACTAAGTAAATGGATTAACATTTTGTTAGTACAATGCACAAGGATATTAAACTTACCTATAAACAAGAATCAGAAATAAAATGCATATTGTGTATGAAAGTTTATAAAATAAAATATATAAAAGTACCTATGTATTGTAAAATAATGTGTGGTGTTGGTCTAGTGGTAGATATCTCGACTTTCATTCCGAGGGTCGTTGGTTCGAGTCTAGGTCTTGTCAATGTCTTTTTCTATAAAAAATGTGCGCTCATAACATCGCTTTTGTGAATGAAAACAACGTGATGAAACCGACATGTCCTAGGACTCACCACGGTCCGAAGGCATGGGACATTCGCCAATCCGGAGTATTATAGACTCTCGTGGCGTCTTTCTGCCTAACCCCTCTAAGAGGAGGCCGTTGCTCTGCAGCGGGACAAATTAAAGGGAGTCTCCGATACATTGTTCGTATACATGTACTAATGAACTTGTTCCCTGAAATTACGGGTTCCAAAGAGTTTTGATCCTTATAACTTAGTTCGCATAGTTAAACCAGTTTTTCTCGATATCCTCCCTGCTTCGAAAGGCACGATATGCAGTTGGTTGGTTTGTTTCTCTGATAGCAGTCGTTAGGTCAAGTTAGAGGCCCCTCTTCTTCTTTTCGTATAGTCCTCTAACTTGACCTAACGATTGCTATCAGAGATAACAACCGGGACCAACTGCTTAACGTTCCTTCCGATGCACAGAGGTGCTCGAGAAAGTGATTTTTTGCCACAGAAATTATCGATTAGCCATCCAAGGGTGACCTGTAAACGTGTCAAGTTTACCATACTATTGGAAAATGTATGCTTTGTTTACAAAGAAATGTCTGATACGCCGGTTATACAGGTTTTTCCTATATTTCCGTATAATTAACCGCAATAATAAATTACATAGTTCATATAATTACCACTACAACGATGGAAACTTTATAGGGTTTGCTTTCGGATTTCCCCGCGCTTTTTGTAGAGAAGCCACAGACAGTTCTAATTATAGATTAGGAAAAAAAAACTTGTTTGTAACGATATGAAAATAGCTAACCTACTGTTTTTGTTTTTATTACGTATGTATTTGTATTGTTATTTTACTGGGAATATTTTTTTTCTATTTTGAATAAGCTCGTAACAATATAGCCTGGTTTTATGTTTACTACTAAAACTATTAAAAATGATATTATGTACATAGTTTACATTAAATACATTTTAATTATGTATAGATTTTGCTTCTGTTTTCGCGATATTGGATTGAAATTAAACTCATTTTGCGGTTTTATTCGCGTGGTGTTTATTACTTTTAGCATTGTTTCAATGCTCAACGTTTCAGGATTAGGTACTCATTATTTTAGTTAATCCTGAAGACCAGTAAAAGTCTCGAAACGTTGAGCATTGATACAATGCTAAAAGGCGATTCAAACCGAAAAATAAGTTTAATTATATTATTTCCCAGCTGCGTCCCGTAGTTTCACCCGCGTAAGACCCGATCCCGTGGGAATATCGGGATTAAAAATAGCCTATGTTACCCAGGATGAATGTAGCTTTCTAATACTGAAAGAGTTTATGAAATCGAAAGTTTTTGAGTTTATTTATCACAAACATACAGACACACACTAAAATACAAAACTTTACTCTTTATAATATTAGTATAGACTATGTTATTTGATATTGTTGCCAAGTCCTAGCCAAAGGCAACGAAAGCAGAATATAGCATATACTCTGCATCGACACGAAACAAAGTCTACGGCAAGTCCTCTGCACATAATTATTGCAAAAAATCATGACAAGATACTTTTTATATCGGAGGTCAATTTCCTTTATACTTGAGGTAATATACCAAACACACTTTTTACACTTTTACATTGTTTTGCAACTACCTACTTACGTATTTTCCTCAATGATAATGCATTTACATGAAACTGTAGGTGATGTGATGACAAGTTAGCAATTAATGTGACACTAATTAAAAGTTATTGCATGCATACTGCAATAATTGCAATATCGATGATAATCGACTAATTACTCCCTACATAGTGCTGGTTCACGTTGAACGGACAGGGGCGAAATATCAAATCCTCAAATATCTCTTGATCTCTTCAAAATATCCGGATACAAATTAATATATCAAGTTTCATCTAAATCGCTTTATTAGTTGTTTTAAGGAAAAAATAATTACTTTATTAGATTTTTCTTCTGTTTTCTGTTTTTACTTTATTATCTAGAATTTTTTAAAGAAAAATACGCATTCAAAATTTTTTTCTCGCGGCGCGGCAAAAGATTTTTTTTGACTGCGTATTATTCTTTAAAAAAAAATCTAGTTAAAAGTGCCATGAGCAATAAAAACTAATAAAGAAACACTTTACTATTATAGTAATAGTAGGCCTTATTGTATAATAATGGATTAAGGTTGTAATGGCGTATTATCTATGCCAAACATTAAATTTGGTTTTGGTGTGATTGAGCAAATATTTCCTAGGAACGATTATGCCCTATCTACAGGATGCAAAATTAGGCAGCGTCATTTTGAATTTTCTGTGGTAATTAAGGTAAGTGAGTTATCTACCCATGGTAAGTGAGTGGTAAAATCATTGACGTAGGTAGTGCACCGTTCCGAGTATATAACAATTAGGTATTTTATGTTTATGGCTTGAAAGATAAAAGTTGGAGAGGAAAGTTTTTAATAAAAACACGGTGATTCAAAAACATTTTATTTTCATTAAAAAAAACAACTGTGACAATCGTACGTAACTAATGAACATAACAGCCGCACTAAGGAACGTTTTGAGTGAGTTTTGAAAATATACTTTTTTTTCAAAAACCAGTAATGCTTAGGTCACGGGTTCGAGGCTCGGGGGCATTGAATTTTTGACAAATCATTGAATGAATTCTTAAGGAAAATGGTTAATAAAACTTAACATCATTTCTTTGTGACATTTTCGCTGATGACGTTTAGTCACTCGCAAGAGCAACGCAAAACTTTATAAACGAATCGAGTAATTACTGAGTAAGTAAAATCTCTGTTACATTTTCGCATTTTTACATTCACTAAGTAATGACTTAGCCAGAGAAATAACTCGACTTGTCTATAAATACGGGTGTAAGACAATTCATTTTCTAACTTATTTTGCACTCAGAAACATTTCTGAGTACGGCATTCGATAATTATTTAAAATGGCAACTCTTTATTTAATATTTTCCAAGTTAACAAACGTAATCATTAAAAAATATTAAATCCGACAAGAATACAAAACAGGGTTATTGATAATTAAGTCAGAAATCAGCTAAGGACTAGTGCTTGCAGGAGCAAGCAAATGACAGAAATCGTCATTTTTTATATGACTTTTGAAACTTCATTGGAGCCCCCGCTGACAAATTGTTCCTCTGCCTAAGTTTGCTCATATTTTGTCATTAATTGCCTTTTATGAAATACAATAAACCTAAATGTGGAAAGAATACCTGTACTCTTTTCTCCATACAAACTTTACAAACGTAGTCGACTGTTACCTGGATAAAGGAACACATATGTTTATGCCATAAAACCTATATCAACCATGCATTTATGTTTTGATTTTATGCATATTCAAATTTTTCTAAATTTTATTTCTAATGTAATTAACAATTGAAATATAAGAAAAAACAGTGCCATGGCAGCCAATACCTACATTGGCTGCCATGCCACTTTAGAGTTTTTATGTTTATGCCTTAAAACCTATTTTATGGCATAAACATATAAGATCTAAAGTCTTTATCCTTTATTAATCAGTCGACTACGTTTGTATAAAGAACAAGTGGGTTTAATGTCCTCTTAATCTAATATTTTTCTATTTTAATTATTACAAGTTTCCTTGGAATTTCAAAACTTTAAGTTCAATGACTTGTCACGTGATATTTATTCTGTACAATTTGTAAGTGTCTGACATCTGAAAGAAATGTTGGTTGCTTCAATGTATGAAAGATGCCTTGAAAAAGTCAATAGGTATGTTAATTTGTATTTAGAAAAAATGTTTTTTGCTTGTTATGTTAATTTTTACCAATAACCCTGTTACATATTATTTGACATTTTAAAATTAAAAAGATGAATACAGCAATTTACATTTTACACGTGTTATTTCATTTTCGTAATAATTATGGCATTCAATGAAATAAATAGAATCGATAAAATGGAACCTTAATCTATTTACTTTATACATATTTACAAATTATTTAACTTTAAGATTTATCACCTGACTTATAATAATATCTATGTATTGCATCGTATTATAATAAGTTTTTTTTTGACTTCCATATGAATAACTGTTTTGTTATGAAAACATATCCCCTTATTCGAAAACGTTTAACTAAGTTAGATTTTTCTTCTGTTTCCGCGATATTGGTTAGAAATTGATTATTTTTTTCGGTTTTAATCGCGTATAATTGTATATTACATTTAGCATTGTTTTAATGCTCAACGTTTCGAGGCCTTAACAGGTCTCTTCTTCGGGATTGACAATCCTAGCTAACAAGTTAGAAAAGTTAGTTAAAATATAAATTTAAAAATTAAAATTATTTTAGTCGCACGCACATTAGTTATTTTTAAAAAGTGAGAAAAAGACAAAATATTTAATTACTTTTAACGTTAAGGAATCAGGGGATTAGTTCCTTGGTGGTCACTTTTAATCAGTAAAAAAAATGAAAAAAAATCATAACTCTTTGACTGCTGAAAACACAAACGGTGTGTTTGTAATTTTGACTCGATTGCGATGATTTGCAATATCAATTTCAGCTGTCAAATAGTTCTGGAATCTCTGTCTAAGCCTGAATTATAAGCAAGTGAATAAACCTTTATTATTTGGACGAATTACTTAAGAGATTACAACTTTCTTCTACAATATTAAAAATATCGACGAAGTAAATAGGTACAACTTCTTTGGTTGTATTAGTGTTCTAAGATTACAATTCAAAACACACTTTGATTAATTTTGGTAACTAAAATATTCGACGCACCACCTATCACCGTTCATTTAACCAATCTTCTTTTACCATGTCAGCACCTTTTTCACCAATCATGATCACTGCCGCGTTCGTGTTGCCACTCACTATTGTTGGCATAATACTAGCGTCTATTACTCTTAAACCCTTTACACCATACACTCTTAATCTAGGATCTACTACCGCTGTTGTGTCCCACTCGGGACCCATTTTAGCAGTCCCGCACTGATGGTAAATTGTCATAGATATATGCCGAACTTGACACTCGATGTACTCGTCCGACATGAACTTCAGATGCTTACAATTTGGCAAAGACTTCGTGTACAGTCTTGAATTAAACTGCTTGAAGGGCGAAGCATTAGCAACTTGTACAGCTATTTTGATCCCCTCGACTAGCCTAGCTACGTCCAATCTATCTTCGTGGTACCGTGGATTCATTATTGGGTAATGGAAAGGGTTAGAAGTCTTTAACCGCACATAACCTCTTGTGTTCGGCCTTAATAACAAGGGCATTATCGTCCAAGCGTCTTGATTCGCTATCGGCTTATAGACAGTGTCGTAAACTTCATCAGTCAACCCTAGAATTTTCCTTACCACTTGCCCGTTGTCCGAAGAAAAACCGGCAGGCGCCATATGAAACTGAATATCGGGCCATAGGCCAGAACTATTTGCATACTTTGTGTTTACAAAAGCTATGCCTTCCAGACCCCCTAATGTAGTCATAGGCCCTCTTTCATTTACTACATAATTCATAGTTACAGGAAAAGCCTGGAATCTGTTCTGGACTATGGCCACTGGCTTGTCCACCAGGAAAGTTAGTCCACCTACTCCGACGTGGTCTTGAAGATTTTCTCCAACTGGCAAATCTTTCAGTACTCTGATACCGACATCTCTCAAGTGATCCTTTGGTCCTATACCTGATAACATGAGCAATTGTGGGCTGTTTATGGCTCCAGCAGACAATATGACTTCTTTTCTTGCATACACTACCCTTTTTACTCCTCGTTTCACATATTCGACACCGTAAGCTTTCATTGTCATTGGGTTAATTAATATCCTTGTCACTTGTGAGTGCAGTGATATGTCTAAGTTCTTGCGTGTCCGAATTGGTCTTAAGAAAGCTTTTGCTGTACTGCATCTGGATCCACGCCTGATGGTGCCTTGAGCGATCATAAAACCGGTTTGTACTGCTCCGTTAATATCTCGGTTTTCGTACCCGATTTCGACTCCTGCTTGAACAAATGCGGCAACTAAGGGTGTTCGCCATGGTGCTTCTTGAATAGTGAGATACCCTCCTGTACCGTGGTATTTAGTGTTCGCGAGGTAAGGGTTTCTGTTGTCTTCGGACTTGATGAAGTATTTGAGAGCTTCTTCGTAGCCCCAGCCAGGGTTGCCGGATTGCTCCCATTGGTCGAAGTCGTTTTTGTTGCCACGCACGTAGATCATGTAATTGAGCACGCTGGATCCCCCAAGCACCTGAAATTAAATTAATGAAAATCGCGTTAACAGGTTTTATTATACGTGTTATAAATATTACCAATTTATTTTAAAGCAATGTAAGAGTATTTTCTTTCAAAAGAATTGCTCTGAGATAAATATCAGGCGCCACAAAAATTGATCTAACTAGCGTTTATATTTTAGTAGAGCTTTGCATTATTATAACTTTTTCTTAACGTTTCTGTGTTTTGTAATTAAAGACGGTCTTTTCGACAATACGTCCTATGTAGATCATTTTTGTGTTACATATGCATTAAGTGAGATATTATGTAGTACTAGTCCCTACTCAAACATATTCCATGTTCCTTTTACGCGAAATAAATACAAAAAGCCGCTGCAGCGATGCCAGCATTGTGGTATCTATCGTAAAAATGAAAATAACAGTCGCAGCGGGTGATAAGATATGACGCATAAAAACGTCAAAAGTATAATTAAATTTGAGGTATCGTTACTTCAATGGTTTGTTTCAACTGTCCCTCTGATGCCATATATACCTTTAAGGTTGAGATAAATTGTTATTTGTTGTAATTTTAGGGACAGGAACCAGTTTGCGAGAATGTTATAATTATCTAGATTTATTTAAAGGAAAAGTACGCCTTCAAAAATTTTCACTTGCGGTGAGGCTTGAACGCGCGTCTTTGGGTCGTTCGTTACCCCAACGTCGGTCCAACTAGACTACGCAAGTACATAGACGTTAGGGTACCGAACTACCGACCCAAAGATGCGAGTTCAACCCTCGCCGCAAGTGAAAATTATTGAATGCGTATTTTTCCTTAAAAACAAATTCTAGATAAAATAGCCTTGAGCTTCTTACAAAAAATAAATAAATGTTTGTTATAATTAATTTTAATTATGGTACCTTTCCTCTGGGCCAACTACACCTATGCTTCTTGAATCCGAGGCAGGCGTAGTCGGTGGGCTCTGTCTTGTACTGCCAATCCAGCTTCGTTAGCTGCAGGTATCCAGCTAGCGAAGGCACGTCGGTGATCTCGTTCTCATCTGGACCTGGAATTTGTTAATTGTAATATTTTAGAAGGCGGTTAAAATCAACTCATAACTGTTAAAACCTTTACTAAGTTATTCCGCTATACTGCTTGTTTCAAATGTTTTCATCAGCTCTTCACTAACTTTTTATACGGCCAACTGGAAGCTTAATGCCTTTCTTATAGAAAAATAGTCATTGCTATTTTTAAGTCGGTTAATGATTACAGATATGTGTTACTGTAAAAACATTATGTTAACTACTTCATATTCTGACTATCAAAGGTTTGAGAAAGATTAATAAATAAGGGTTAACTATTTAGGCATGTGGCTTAGACCTGTTTGTTTGTACTGGCAACAAAAATACATTATCTGTGAAAATATCAACTGTCTAGCTATCACGGTTTATGAGATACAGCCTGGACAGTGAAGTCTTATTAAAAGGGGCCCTTTTTAACCCGTTGGGTACGAAACACTAAAAAAAGGGCTTATTAAAAAATAGAACTTCATACTCGTAGAAAATCAATATAGTTAACATGGTGTTAAGCCGTAGGCAATCAAAGTACCTCCTACCACCTACCTAAAACCACTATAATCACCTTTATCTACAGGTGTCATACTATCTTAATTGCCTATTATTGAGATAACAATCTATTGTTAGAAAATAAACAAAAAACTTTATTAAATTATTATGAAACCGATCGGTATTGTTGCGAATGATGTTATGAAGTTTGTTTATTGTTGGGCTTGTTATTTGCGAAACAATAGTAGCGTGCGCAGGTTTTTTTTCTATTTCTTATTTAGTTTTAGTGGAAAAATTTCGTTTTCTTACGGTAAATCGAAAATAAGGCTATGATGTGTTTAAAAATAAACCTAGATAGTGTTCATAATCATATATTTCCCCGGTTTCTTAAGTACAGTAGGAGTACCTAGTTAAATCGATTTGGTTGAAATTTTTTGGGGAAGTAGTTTAGGAGACAGTCATAGGGTACTTTTTTGCCTCTAAGGCGAAACGAGGTTCGCCGGGTCCCCTAGTCTACATCTACACTAATATTATAAAGAGAAAATATTTGTTTTTTTGTATGTATGTGTGTCGTATGTTTATAATGAATAACCTGAAAAACTTCTGTACAGATTTCAAAAAACCTTTTACCATTAGAAAGCTACATTCACCCTGAGTAACATACTACTTTTGGTCCCGATATTCGCACGGGATCGGGACTTACGCGAGTGAAACGCGGGACTCTGCTTATGTTATGTTAAAAAAAAGCTTATGAAACCTACCAGTTTCCAACAGCAGCACATTCCAGTTGCTAACCTCTGTGAGTCTATTAGCAACCACAGCACCAGCAGAGCCACCTCCAACCACGACGAAGTCATACTCCTTCCGCGGCTCCTTATCTAGCACCCTCGCTTCCGGGTCGTACGAATTATAGTTATGATACGTCAATGCACCTAGAAGCAGTGGTATCAACCACAGACCCGTCACACTGACTGTCTTTAAAGCAGTCGAAGCCAATAGCACATGGACACCCATCTTTTAGACTACTCATTAATTAAATGAATGTTTTGCTAGTGATATGGAGCTTGGTATTGTGGTCCAAGTATCACAGCATGTTTTGTTAGAGTTTTGTCAGGTTGTTTTGTGACGGTCTGGTGGTCTGCTCCTGCGCATGGGGTTGTTATTGTTGGTTGGTTGACGTCGGCGAGGAGGCATGTTAAGCCGCATCGCAATTTGTTCTTCTTTTCTCCGATTTTTGTATCTGAAATGTAGAAAGGGTGGGAATTAAAAATTGTGAAGTTAAATAAAATTAAATACGGTCGAGTATGTGGGAAAACTGGGGTTATTTAGCCCTAAAGTCTACGGGTAGAGTAAACAGTGAAGAATATTGTAGAGTTTCTCCTACGTATGTCAATGAAGACATCATTGGTAGAGTACCTTCTAAAATCTACAATTCCAATTCAGTCTACGTTGATATAATAGTTAATACTCTACCGTGATACTCTACCGTGATACTCTATTGTGTTACTCTAACATTTAGTCTACTTCTAAACACTGGACTTAAAGTTGCTTAGGAAGGAAGCGTCCACGTAAAAGACTTCAACGGGTTGCCGTGGTCGTTGATATCTTTTCTTACAAAAAAGAAATATATTTTCTATTTATATATATATTATATATAAATGATATTTATTAAAGGTATTCTAGTTTAGGTTATTAGAAACGATATTTTTTGATTTTATCATACATTTTTTTTATCGATGTTGGATGGATTGTATTGATTGGCGTTAACCAATCAATAATTTACATTAAGGTATTTTGAGTTTAGCTCGTATTATAGTAAGCGGCAGCTTAGTTGAAACAAAATGGCGGATGCGCAAAAGTCGATTTTTCATATAAAGCGCATGTAAAATGTACTGTTTCCCCTTCCACGACAAAACTTTTCAACTTTCGTGCCGGTCACTATACAGGATTTAACGTATTTACGTATTTAACGCGATTAACAATGGAAAAATTATTTTATATTTATCAAGTTAAGTATTTCCATCTTTTAGTGGATAAAAAAGACATTTACAATCTATATATTACAATAGGTAGTAAAATTTATAAGTACCTAACCGCTAGGCAGTTACATCATTATTTTTCATTTTTTCTGATGTTAGAATAGTCATTAGCTTTGTCTGTTTACATAAAGGTATTGTGTTAGTTGCGCGCGCGCAAGCGTGGTACCTCGGTTATTATTATGTCTAATGCTAGCTTTGGTTTAACTTCATTAGGAACCCGGCATCAACCTCCGTCGAGCTGTCTTCAATTAAGTAAACATATCTAGGTCCCGCGGTTTCCCGCGTAAGTCCCGATCTTGTGGGAATATCTAAAAATCCTTTCTGATGCCTATCTATACATTTAAATTCTCCTGACTGACTGAATGACTAAACTTTGAAAGCACTGGTCCTAGAAATTTAAAATTTCGAGGTTGTTTTCTTTGTGATGTATAGGTAGTAAGAAGGTATCCACTGTTATCCACAATAAATGAAAAAAGGTTAGGACAATTAACATTATCTGAATCCAAAACGGTATGAGGTAAAAATACCTCATTTTTTGTAGTAGGTATTTGTTTGTAATCAATAATCAAACTATACGCATATATCTGTCAACTTCATAATTGTTGATTGTTATTTCTACAGGTATGATGGAGAAAGAAACAATAAAGATTAATGAACAACAGTAATCGGATTCGTAAGTATATTGCATGAAATAATAAAAGCCTGGCTACATACACCAAACACAAGGAATGAGATGCTACCCTAGAAGCGTCACAGGTATGGTACGCGTACACGCACGCAACGTACCTACAATGCAGGTGCATCGACTGTCAAATTAAATGCGCACGTGTGCAAGCGCACTAGAAAGTTATTTTTTTACTAGATTATTTTGCTTAAGGTACGTGCGTACATGTGCTGTACCCACAGGCGAGGCCAATGAGCTCATCCGTGCTTCGGAAGGCACGTTGGTAAGCAGCTGGTTACAGTTGTTATCTCTGTTAGCAGTCTTTAGGTCAAGTTGAAGGCCTTAGGTTAGAACTCTAACACTAGGTGAGCTACACTACTACTCGAAAAGAAGAACCGCTCTGCAACGCTCTTACCGGTGTGACAGCATTTATGCGCGTACAAAATACGCCACGCCACGCAGATACACGCCGCGTTTGCTGTGCCCCGGTTTTTAGACAATATTGGAAACTTAAAGATGTTATTAAATTAATGTACTTCTCGTAAAATTTTAGGTTAAACTTATTGTAAGCTTTTTTAATCATTTTCAGACTACAATCTGACGTTTTGGTTTTCTGTGTTAACATTTTTTCTTCAAGAAGATGTGTCAAATCGTAGTATACCTACAATTAAAAACGAAACACAGCTATTATGACTCTGCCAACATAAATTGCTTTATCACTTGGAAAATTCAATATTACGTCTCTATAAATATAAACAAAAGAGACAACACGATCTCGATATATTTGAACTAGAAAGGGACGCAGTATTTCCTAGTGTACGGAAGATATGATCCACTTCCTGACTATATAATACATTTACTCCCGAAGCGTTGTCGTGAAAGTAAAGTAATCATAGAACTCAATCTATACCATTGATAAAGTGTTATGCGGTAACTGTCAACTTTTGTGGACATAAATCTGATATCGGTAAACGATTTTAATAGTAAATTGTGAAGTGTCATGGTGGGAATATTTAGAGGGGACGTAGTTTAATTGAATTCTGTCGGAGAAACATAGCCCTTCCTTTTGGCTTAGCTGTTAGAGGACCTCATTGACCTAGATGCACTTGGCGATTTTGAATGGTCGTGCGGGTTAAGCAACACTTGGTGCGGTCATTACTTGGATGGGTGACCGATAATTTGTGTGGCAAAAAACACTTTTTCGAGCTCCTCCGTGCTTTGGAAGGCACGGAGGAACTCGAGAAGCAGTTTGTCCCGGTGGCACCCACGTAAGTCCCGATCCGGCGGTATCTCTTTCTTAGTGGATACCTAAAAATCACAAAGAACACAATCTCCAAATTTCATGTCTCTAGGACCAGCGCGGTTTGGGCTCTACGTTGAGCGAGGTCAGTCAGGACTTTGATATTTTTTAATGTATAGAAGATAATCTTCTTCTTCTCGTGTAATATTGGGGCTCACCTAGTGTTAGAGTTTTCAGTTCGCCCCAAGGCCTCTAACTTGACTTAATGACTGTAGTCAAAGATAACAACTGATGGTAAGCCCACTTAAGCAAATCTACTAAGGACTCCCCAATACAACCCATTATTTTCGTTCAGATACTTATCAAATGGAACTAATCATTGAACTGTATTGAAGACTGCCTAAAAACTTCACCGCGTATGAAGAATTGTGTCTGAGGCAAGGTAAACAGAGCATGATATGTTTTGGTAACATACTGGACTGTTGCATCAACATTGTTATGGTAACAGAGGCAACAGGTTTTTATTGAAATAAAGACGGAAAATACGTATTTTTAGACAGGTATATACGGCTTACACGTAAGAAGTAAATAGATTTGTAATAGATAAAACAAACAGTCATCTATATATACTTTTCCAAAAGTATTGGACCGATTTTCATAATTCTTTCACTAATAGAAAGCTATGTTATCCAGTAGTAACATAGGGTAGGAGTAGGAGTAGGAGGTAGGAGTAGAGCGGTGTTGGTCTAGTGGTAGATACCTCGGCTTGCATTCCGAGAGTCGTGGGTTCGAATCCAGGCCGACCGCGCACCAATGTCTTTTTCTTTAAGAAAAAGGTATGTGCGCTAATAACATCGCTCTTACGGTAAAGGAAAAACATCGTGAGGAAACCAACATGTCCTAGGACTCACCACGGTCCGAAGACATGGGATATTCAGTGTTTTCTATGTATCATATGTATGTATTTACAAAAAAAAAAAAAAAGGTATAATATGTAGTATATCCGTTGTCTAGTACCCATAGTACAAGCCTAGTGCTTAGTTTGGGGCTAGATTGCGCTGTGTGTAACGTCGTGCATTATTTATTTATTATTTATTTAACTTTTGATCCCGATATTCGTACGGGATCGGGACTTACGCGGGTCAAACCGCAGGACTCTTCTATCTACATCAACACTAATTTTATAAAGAGGAATAAAGAATGTACCTAACAACAAAAGTCTTTAAAGCCTGAGAAGGCGAAAAACAATTTGATCGCATTTTAGGGATACCCAAAGGGTAAAAAAGGGGCCATAACGACTCCACTGTTCATCTGTCTGTCACCGGGCAGCATCTCATGAACTGTGATAGCTAGACAGTTTTAATTTTCACAGATGATGTATTTGATTAATATTTATGTTGCCACTTTAACAAAAAATACTAAAAACAGAATAAAATAATATTTAAGTGGGGCTCCCATACAACAAACGTGATTACGTTATTATAATGGTACGGACTCGTACTTCGCCGGCATTTTTTCTTTGTTTTTGGTGCAGTTGGTTGCGGGCAATTAATTTCAATACTAAGTATAAGATTGCTATCTTAAAGCATACTTGTACAATATTGTACATCTATTAAATAATTATATTTAGACCATACTATGTAATGTAAATATTATCCACTTTAGAAAAAGTCTACGTACCTAATCTTTTCTCCATACAAACTTTACTTCGTAGTCGACTGTATCCTCCCTGGACAAAGACATTAAAGAAAATATGTTTATGCCATTAAACCTATGACCATGCCCCTACGTATTGATTTTTTTCATATTCTAAATTGTATTTCTTTTCTAATTAGAAAATTATAAAAACCAAAACGTAGGGGCATGATCATGGCAGATAGTGTAGGTTTTATGACATAAACATATTTGCTCTCATGTCTTTATCCAGGGATGTCTTTATCCAGGGAGAACGAGGAGGTATCCTCTTAAAGAGGATAGTCTCCATTCTCTTTCTCCATACAAACGTAGTTTACATTTTCCTCCCTGGATAAAGACATTAGAGCAAATATGTTTATGCCATAAAACTTATATCTGCCCACCTTTTTATGTTTTTCATTTTTTTTTTTTTTATTATTATTTTAATTAGAAAATAAAAATAAAAAAAAGGTAGATGAATTGTCATGACAGATATAGGTTTTATGGCATAAACATATTTGCTCTAATGTCTTTATCCAGTGAGGAAAATGTAAACAACGTTTGTATGGAGAAAGAGAATGGAGACTGTCCTCTTAATGTAAAATATACCCACTTAACGAGTGAGCACTTAAATGTTCGCTTCATAAATTATCTCACAACATCAGAATAGGCTAACAAAAACTAATGAGCATGTAAATAGTCGGTATCATTGGTTTCTCATTTCATTATACTGTTATGGTATGAAGTAGGTATAGTACAACTGACAACGTATGCATTGTCTAACTAACTTATAGTTCCCATTCATTAACTTCTAATTGACAATCGATCTTAGAGTGCTATTTATAAACTGCTGGCTGACTCGCCGCACTTTGTATTGCGGCACTAAAATGTAGCCGGTACGTAGATACAAAATGTTATTTCAACACTTACTTCTCTGTAGTTCGAAAATGGACAGTGGGGTTGCCAGTATGTTAGAATAGAGACTGCGACTCGATAAACGTATTGTTTTACACTAAGGCGGGCTAACATTTGGGGGCAGTACCTATACCTATCTGTACCTATAACTCTATAACTGATCCCAGACGGTTGCTTGCCGTGGTCTGACGGACCCTCCCTGCAGCTCGAAATATCTACGGCATAGTGGGGACACTATAACATATATGATCAGTTATTACAGGGGTTATTGCCCTGCAGTGGGACGTACGGGCTAAAAATAAAACATTATAAATAAAAATTTGAATAAACCGCTTAGATCGTCTACTTTGACTCTCAAAATATGAGAAGGTTAATGTCATTCTGTTGTATAAAAACAAAACATATCTCCGAGCCGAATTTGACTTAAAATATGCAAACGTTACAGCACATGGTATTTAGCGAGGCTATCGGTGCACCGAATGACGATGCAAATAAACAAATGTTATGTAAGGCCAACCAGTTAGAGGCGGGCAAACCGTGGCAATAGGTGAAGGCCGTTTCTCGAACTTTCAATTGTGATGTCACCGGCTGGCTCGTCGTCGGGTGACTGATGGGGACTGAAGAAAGCTGTCCTGAATGCATACTGAGCGGAGTGAGTGGTACCTTGACTTTAATTTTGTAGCTGGGTCAGTTGTGCTTCGTCGTGTCTAGGGCTTGCATTATCCATTCACTTTTGGCTATCCGGATAATCCGGATATTAAAATTACATTATCCGGATATTCGGATAATTCGGATAATTCGGATAAATTTTGAAATTTAATAAAATTAAGCAAACAAACCTTACTACAAAGTTTTAATTGATAAAAACAAAGGTTTTTAATAGATATATACGCATATTTCAATAGTTTCATAAGTTTTCTCGAGATCTCGGTGGGCAATTTTGATTTTTATTTCGATTTAAGCTGTTGAAGCAGTTGCTGAAACTCTCGAAAAATAAGTACTTTCCTGTGCGGTAGCCGCTGTATCGAAGCTGCTTACACTATTAATTAATTTACATTCTCGTTGACCTATTCTTGAGCCAGATCAAATTTTTACTAGCCAGTTACCAGGTTGTAGGAAATTCTGTATCTATTTGACAAATATTTTGGGTACTGCTATCGGTTCGACCGTTTTTAGTCGGAAAGTCAATAAGATGTTGTCTTTGTACCGCTAAGAACACTGCTATTTTTCAACGGGTTCTTAGTCCAAGACTCGTAGTTGAATTTTGTCTTGGTTTCGTAGGTTCCAATGGACATTCCAATAGAGGGAAAGGCCAAAAGGTGATGATAAATTGGGAGATAGTCAGTTTGGTTTCCGGTCAGGTATAACGTAAAACTAACGAGAAAGGGTTTGATCGCATCAAACATGATATCCTGTTGCAGCGCTTGGTCGACGTTGGTTTGGATGGCAAAAACAGACTCAGAGTCATTAACACCTTGTATTGGGTCCAAAGGGCCGCGGTCCGAGTCAAGGACTTAGAAACAGATCTATTGAAAATACGGCGTGGAGTCAGACAGGGCTGCATATTGTCTCTCCCGTTGTTCAATTTGTACTCGGAGGCTATAATATCGAAAGCGCTAGAAGAATATGAGGTCGATGTTAAAGTAAACAGAAAAATCGTGAACAATTTAAGATATGCCGATGACACTGCACTTGTAGCCTCATCAGAGCTGGACCTACAGATATTATTAGACAGAGTTAATGAGTACAGGTTGAAAGCAGGGTTGAGTATGAACGTGTCTAAGACTAAATTTCTGGTAGTATCAAGGAACTACTTCAATCCCAGAATCACTGTCGCAGGTTCAGATATAGTGCGGGTTCCAAAGGTTAAATCAGAGGTATTTATACTTTTGCATGGGTTAATGAAAAATGGGATATCAAACAAGAAATTCGTACTCGGATTGGAATTGCCCAAGCCACCCTAAAGTAAATGGGTAAAGTTTAATGCAGTCGCCAACTATCCATAAAGCTCAGAGTTAGAATACGCCAGTGTTACACATAACACTGGCGTATTCTAACTCTGGTCACTGGTCACACAGTGTGACCAGTAGTAATATACGGTAGTGAAGCCTGGACTGCGAAAGTCAATGCACAAGGGTTCTTTGAAGCTTTCGAGATGTGGTGCTATCGTAGAATGCCACGTGTTAGCTGGACACAGAAAGTCTCCAACGTCCCGCACGTTGGAGACTTTCTGTGACTTACTCCAACGTGTCGGCAAGAGACGCGAGTGGCATCCTTGGGTCAAGTTTTGCGACACGAGAAATACGAGCTTCGCCAAATAATAAAGATGGGCAAAGTCGCAGGCAAGAGACCCGTTGGACGAAGAAAGAAGTCGTGGTTGAGAAACATCTGAGAGTGGACGAACATTTTCAGCTTGGAACAACTTTTTCGCTTGGCACAAGACCGGAACAAGTTCGCTGGGCTGACGGCCAACCTCCAATTGTGGGGTGGCACCAGAAGAAGAAGGAGAATGGATATATTCAAGTGGATTTTCGAAAGAAATGGATACACGACACCGATAAAATAACTAAAAACTAAAACACTAATGAATTGCAATAATTGTCAACTTTGGATAATTCTTGCTATGTCTGTGATTAAGCGAGCGAGCGAAGCGTCTCTACTTCAAGTCTGGCAATATTCGTTTTCTGTTACAGTTGGTTAGTTTGTTACTTCTCCTCTATAGGGAGTATTTTTTAACCGACTTTGATGAAACTTGATATACAGATTCTATGAGTCTATACATTTTTTTTGGTGGTGGAGGATTTTAAATTGGTGGAGTATTTATCCCACAAAGGGGGCTCCTTGATATCTCCTCACTATGAGATCCGTTTTCAAAGATTCTTTTTAGTTATAAGGTATTTTATTTATACCTTCAAATTACTCCCAGAAAAATATTATGAATTTCTAATTAGGATCTTCGGAATGATGAACAGGATAGCTCATCCAAATACAATAGATTGCTCACTTATCATTTATCAACTTCTACCTCTAGAATAAACCCTTTATCCACAAGAACAACAAGGTACTACATAGAAGTCGCTCCTGGTACTACTTTTTCATCACTAACTCTCCATATTTTCATCTTCTATTACTTGTTATTTTAAGGTGTCTATGTAAAACCTATGAAGGTACTCCTAATAAAGTGCTCGCGAGGTCTACTGTGCGCAGATCTACTAGTTTGTATTTGTATGTACATGCAAAGTAATTATCCGAAAAATCCGAATTATTCGGATAAAAAAGTCAACTAAATCCGGATATTAATTTCGACGGATATCCGGATAATATGGATATCTGTTATCCGGATTGCAAGCCCTAGTCGTGTCAATAGCACATGTAGCTCTCCCGAATTCAAATTTTGTGAGGACCAGAAATCAGCGACATCCACCGCGCCATCAATGGCCTCCATTAGTTCGCTCCTAGTGCCGGTAGCAGGGCTGGGTCCTGGGTCAGTCAGTGACAGAAGTCAGTGCTATAGACTTTTGATCAAGTCAGTGGCTGACTTGGAAAGTTCTGAGGCTCGGTTGTTTCGCGTTTTTTACATATTGTGACTCGGTTATTTTTTTCATGTAAGTAGATATTTTTTAAGGCAATCAGCTAGAGGCGGGCAAACCGTGGCAATAGGTGAAGGCCGTTTTCGAACTTTCGATTGTGATGTCACCGGCTGGCTCCTCGTCGGTTGACTGATAGGGACTGAAGAAAGCTGTCCTGAATGCGTATACCTTGACCTTAATTTTGTAGTTGGGTCAGTCAGTGACAGAAGTCAGTGCTGTATAATTTTGATCAAATCAGTGACTGACTTGGAAAGTTCTGAGGTTGCTCGGTTGTTTCGCGTTTTTTACATTTGACTCGGTGAATTTTTTTCATGTATATTTATTTTACTTACTAGTGGTGCCACCGTGGGTTTACTTACGAAAATTCCCATTCACGTGGGAAATCGGGATAAAAGCCGGTATATGAATCCTGTATTTATATTTAGATTGAATTGCGTGATTGACGTGCAGACATCCAAACAAGCCACTGACCTAAACAAGCAAACAAACATATAAACTTTTGCATTTATAATAATAATATGGGATGGGACAAATGATGGGTTTCATCACAGTTTACCTAGTAGTTGTGCGCCTCGGCGCTTGTTTGAGCATTACCATTTGAGGTTTAAGCACTATCTCACCAGACGCGAATGAATGACGATGCCTTCTAGTTGCAACACGCTTATAGTATAAATAAAATCTCTTGTTAGCTATCTTCGTCACAAATTAAGGTAGGTAGGTATTTTGTTTTCTGAACTTTTATAATATCATATGCCGAACTGGCCAATATAGAGGAACCTAGATTTATTGTTGATCTACCACCACCTGTGCATTATATCTATATTATGAATAAATGATTGAATTGAATTGAACAAATATGGCTGCACCGGCTTACGTATCCGAACACTGACAGGCCGAAGCCAAGATTTTATTCTCAAAGTGGATTGAAATTTATAGCCCGCTCTCTATTTAATTATACTGTTATACTCGACTTTACGACTTCAAAGAGTTTGTTTTATTGTCCCATTGAGTTAAATGTTATATTTGTGTTCGTATTCATTTTGTTTTCCGCTTGTTGCTTGCAAAATTTCTTTGTCGCTTTGTTCTGTTGAAATCGTTAAATACAATACACCTACGATGTTTGACTTTATGTTCAACGGTTACGTTGGCAATTTAAATAAAAGACATGTGTTCTAAGCGCAGCGTTTGTGCATTAATCGTATAGATTCAAGTCGAGTTTTATCAAAAATTAATGCCATTTCACGTTTCAGCGCCTACCGCCTAAATGCGACAGTATTATAGAATTATTATTTTTTGTTAGTCGTTTTACCCGCGGTCAAAACGACTAACTTCACGAAACTATTTATTTTTATTTAACAGGAAAACAAACAGTTATACGTCACAAATTAATAATATAAAAATACACCTACAAACCAATTAAATGTTTTTACATAATTATAAGATTTATTCAGTGCTTATTTCTAACACATTTCAATAATAAATAAATAAATGTTATTAAATAATGCACAACGTTACAGCGCAGCGCAATCCAGTCTCAAACTAAGTATTAGGCTTGTACAAGACATCGGATTTATCACATATTATACTTTTTTAGGGTTCCGTACCGAAAGGGTAAAAACGGGACCCTATTACTGAGACTTCGCTGTCTGTCTGTCTGTCTGTCCGTCCGTCCGTCCGTCTGTCACCACGCTGTATCTCATGAACCGTAATAGCTAGACGGTTGAAATTTTCACAGAAGATGTATTTCGGTTGCCGCTACAACAACAAATACTAAAAACAAAATAAAACAAATATTTAAGAGGGGCTCCCATACAACAAACGTGTTTCAAAAACTACAAGGGAATCGAGTACGTCGTGGAATTCAAAATGGCCGCCCTGTCTGTCAAATATACCAGTCTACCTTCACTTACCAGTTCCTTACCACTTCAGTTTCTTATAAGTTTTAGATTTTCTTTGTGCCAAAGTTTTTTTTTCTTTTTTTTGAGTGGTGTGGTCGTATGAAGGGAGTAAGGATCGAAGCTAAATATTTCACATTTTCCTATCAAATTTAAAAATTGGATGTAAATCATTTTAGGGTTCAGTACCCAAATGTCATAGTGGTACGGAACCCTTCGTGCGCGAGTGTCGCACTTGCCCGGTTTTTTTTATAAATACAAAGGTACTTAAGATACATAGAAAACACTCAGACTAGAAACAAATATTTATTATACTTAATAACATCTTCCGGACGGCTAAAGAAATTTTCGCGAGTTTGCCACACAGCCCATACAAAGCAGTACCTACGTCTTTAATTTCTTCACAAAAAATATCTAATAAATAAAATTTCCATGTCACAATGTTAGTTACCGTACTCCTCCGAAACGGCGCGACCGATTTTTACCAAATTTTATATGTGTATTCAGTAGGTCTGAGAATCGGCTACTATCTATAATTTATTAGGCAAAACAACGTTTGCTGGGTAAGAGTTATTTAATAAAAACGGGGTATTTCCCATATTTCGTGAACAAGCCGGTTGCAATTGCATAGCTTCGTATGAACATGCTAAATACACTGTTCTTAAATAACATTTTTAAGTATCCTAAGCACGTATATACGAATAATTAGTGTTACAAATTACAAGTTCCAATGAACAATTCATTTAAGTTCTTTATTACGTGCGTCGTAACGCGAGTGGACCCGTGTCCGTTACCTAGTACGTACCTACATACAGACAGTGTATTTAGGGCTGCCAACAGGTTTTTGTATTCTAAAATTAGTATTTGTTGCTAAAAAATAAAGTAGGGTCAAGTGGGGGAAATGCGAGAGCCATAACTAAATTTACAAGTTCAATTTCATACTGCACTTATTGACTAATTAGTTAGGAAGGATTTACATTAACAGCTGTATCTAAATTTAAAACTGTATGCCACTGATATAGTACTAAACTCAAAATATGCTTATTCTGTGATATTCACAGATCATTTTTGAAACGTTAGTAAGCTAGTGTGTCTTCGGAACGCGAGCTCCAATAAGAAAAACCACAAGAAACTCATGGGATTTGCGTACTTAAAAATATACAAGTACGCAGAGCTGCAATATAGTATAATACTAAGTAGGTATATCAAACACATGCATGCAACAAACATGTCCCATCAAAAAAATGCTTGTATAAAAATTAAGTCTCGCAACTCAGTTCTTCTACCGTAAAAAGTTGTGAGTTCCATGTATGTTATTCCAAGTCGGGGACCTTCTGTCTTAAGTTATTATTACGTGATTAGCTAATCTAACAACATCTTATAGAGACCATAACAACAATATTTAAAAAAACTTGAGAGGTGTCAAGGGACACCCGGATGGAACGAAGTTCCAAAAAAAAAGTTCAAAAAGTGTCGTTACAACTTTTGGTCTTCATTTTTTTCCGTCTAGCCCCCTTTCGCAACGCGCGATAAGGAACTTCGTTCCAAAAGTTATGTTTTAAATAAATAGATTAACTTGGAAATCTGTTGTGCCCCCAGATAGTACGCTGGCAACCCTAAGTGCGTTGTGTCGTGTGACGTAACTTGCGTGTGTTACGTGCGCTAAGGTAATGCACGATAATGTTATGCGCCCGCGCAGTGTGCCTACGACATTGCTTTGTGGTTCATCTAGCCGTGTGTTGACTTCAAATAAGATATATTCATATTGCAGGACGTTGTCTAGCACCAAATTGAGCAACTAGGCTTGTGCTGTGGGGACTTGACAATGGATAACTATACTATTATAAAAAAAATGTATTCCATAAATCCGGCGGGATACCGACCGAGACGAAAAACGATACTAGCTGCGCCCTGCAGTTTCACTCGCGTAAGTACCGACCTCCGACTTACGCGAGTGAAACCGCTCAGGGCGCAGCTAGTCTATCTACATCTATCTATACTAATATTAATATGTATTTTTATGTGTGTGTGTCTGTATGTTTGTAATGATTAAACTCAAAAACTACTGGACCGATTTCAAAAATTCTTTCACCATTAGCAAGCTACATTCACCTTAAAAGTAGCATAGGCTACTTTTGATATTCCCACGGAATCGGGACTTACGCGAGTGAAACTGCGGGGCGCAAGTAACGTATAATTTCGTTGTCAATTAATACAAAGCGGCTTTTGCTCAAAGTTAAATTCGTTTAATTTAGTCTAGTTCCAAGCAATGAAGTGGAAAATTGTTTTCAACATGATTGGGCATACAAAGACTAAACTTCTCACTCTAGAGAGGACCTCATTACATTACCGAATTTGCACTGTTGGTACAAGATTTTGTTAATTTATAATGTTTACCTACACGAAGGGCTTTGTGAGCGTTGTCTTTTTCTTCATTTCCGGTTTACTTTTTAACTAATATTTAAAAGTCTTGGGTTGGGCTAAATTAACTTGTCTTGTTAGTTGTTGTGACAAAAGCTCCTATTATAGTTTTAGTCACGTACGCACGTGGTTAAATACGCTGTTTCTATTTTTAACCGACTTTAAATGAAAACTGTGGGGGTTCTCAGTTCGGCGCTATGTAGGTATTATATTTTATATATTTTTATTTATATTATATTATATTTTTATAAATATTATGTTTGCCGATTACTTGACGACGAACGACGGCTTGGCCGATTGAGATGGTTCTTTTTAGGGTTCCGTAGCCAAATGGCAAAAAAACCCTTACGTTTTATTTGTAAGATAGTTTCTAATTGACTTCATAAGAAATCTGGTAGAAATAATGAAATTTGAAACAGACTTAAAAAAGGGAAATTAAAAGTGCCACCTTCGACCTCATCGTCACTTCCCATCAGATGAGGTGAGGTTTAAGTCTATCTCATGTAATATTAAGTATTAAAATCTCTGAAATGAAAACTCGGACAGGCGAATTATAATCTGAATTAAATTTTAAGTTTGTCATATTTTCTCACTAGATAATTTTTTATTGGCTGAAGAAACTAATTTTATGAACTTCTTGAGACGATCTTTATTGAAATTAAAGACATTTTTCGGTTTTAATCGCGTTGTGTTTCATTACTTTAAGCATTGTTTCAACGCTCGGAAAGGTTTTTAAAGGTAAAAACCTTTAACTTTTCTCTATTGTTAAAGATTTTTCGCAGAAAAGCGAAAACAAGAAAAGTTGCAGATTTTTCAGAAAAATTGCGATCTTGATTAACAATAACAAGTAAAAAACTTGCGCGAGTAATTAAATTACTTAAATAATAAAATTATTCTTTAACAGACTTATTAGCCTTGCTTGAAAAGCAAGGCGCCAAAAACTTCTATAGACTCATTTGAGTGTTCCCCTCCACGGAAATCTTTAGTAAAAGGCGAAAGATTTGTGCGTTTTGAAGGGAAACCAGAGTTACCGAAACCATTCGCAGGCGAGCGAAGTCATGCCGGAGGGCGCGACAACGATACCGCGATTCAGCGGGCGCAAGGTTACGGAGTGGCGCCATCTAGCGACATTATGTAGATTTACTATTTTTATTATGTGTGCGGTGTTATCATCATTGATAGCGTGGTTGATAAGGCAAGGAATTTTGTTTTTGATGTAATTCAACGTTCTAAACGTTGAATACATCAATATTACTAAACCTTATATTTTCTGAGATAGATTGAAAACTGTTTGTTAAGTCTTTTAAGAGGAAATTCTACCTACTCTTTCTCCATACAAACGTAGTCGACTGTTTTCTCCCTGAACATTAGAGGAGCAGATATGTTTATGCCACGAAACCTATAACAGCCATGGACATTTGAACATACTCCTACGTTTGTTTTCTTTTTAATTTTTTAATTAGAAGAATTCATTTTTTTTCATTTAATTGTGTTTTCTTTTATAATATGTTCTCTTGTTTGTATTCTTTTATTGTACTTTTTTATATTTTGTGCCGTGTGTATTTTGTGTATTAGAAAAAAAAAATAGATTATGGAAAACGTAGGGCATGATGATGGCTGATGTAGGTTTTATGGCATAAACATATTTTCCCTAATGTCTTTATCCATGGAGGAAACAGTCGACTACGTTTGTAAAGTTTGTTTGGAGAAAAGACTAGGTAGACGTTCCCCCTCAACAAAACTTTTGGGCTGCCCCTGTAACTGCGTCTCAGGTGTTAGGATAACATAATATTATAGAAAATATTATTGCTGAGGTCGACAATTTGGATTTAAATCAGATTTCAATTACAGATATGAAACCGCGGGTGAAAAACATTAATAAACATTGACAACAACGTTGGACCCAAAACGCTTCCCTGCGGAAGACCAAAGCGTATTCAATTGAAGTAACCACTACATTACCTCGTCGAGCTTTTCATAATGATGATGCATAAATTACTATTAGTACAGATGAGTTATTTAGTTACAAAGTTGTGTAGCAATAGTAACAAGACACACTTTCCTTACATAACAATTTACAACATAGAATGCACTGAGAATTCGAGCCACCTCGTAAGTTGGTGTGTGATGCGATGACCGCTTGTGCAATTTTAAATATTGATACTTAAGAGGCCTATAGCCGCTAAACTCAAAATCCCTGTCGGTCTCATCGAAAATGAGTGGACGTATGGATTGTAGGTGACATTGTTTTCTACATTTTGGTGTAGTTTTAAGACAAAAACCTCCTATTGGTGCAATGTCTATCCAAATTTTAGACAAAAAATGTCGATAGGCTTCAATACGTTTCGACATATTTGTCTGGAAACTGCACTTAAATGTCGGAAACAATGTCGATTACAATCCATACACAAAAAAAAGTTCAACATCATTCCCTCATAAAATAATCAACAATTTTCGATGAACCCGACATGGATTTTGAGTTTAGCGGCTATAGGGCTCTTAATGTAAACGTTTAAAGTACGTTTACGTACGAAGCTATTTATTTGAATGTGTGTTCTACTTTTTTAGTAGTTTACAAGCTTGTGTGGAGAATTGTTATTACTAATCTGACGTCATTGACTGGTATTGTAATATTTTCTATTACTTATATCTACTGTTACAAGTTTGATTGTAGATTCTTGTGTGTTTGTTGGGGTAATCTCCTACTGTAATGAATGTCTTTGATGGTGTCGCACAAAAACAGCTAGAGACCTTTGAGTAAAATAATATAACCTCTATCTGTTTCCGCTAATCTCTAATATAAAATAAATTCAATAAAATCCAGGCCTGGCGTACAGTGGCTTAAATTTAACTGTTCTTGGGGAATTTCAATTTCTAGTCGATTAACAAGGTCTGTTGATTTTCAACTGATACATCGCTATTTACCTAGAACACTTAAAAATCTTTAAAAAAAAACTTTCAATACTAAAACGTCACGTTATATCGGCGCGGGCGCTACTTACAAAAACAGTAAACCAATTCATTTTTGACATGCTAAAATAAATAACTGTTAATTTTATCCGCTCAAAACTTGTGTTCATGTGTTCACAAACATAATATCATTCTGCACACAAATGGGAATGATATCTGGCGCCCGCTTTAATCGTTTTTTAAATGCAAACTTGTGCATACGCTTGCATAAACTTATTACATAATTTCGGTTATGCTGGCAGCCTTGAAAGGACTTGGCCCACTGCGCTTGCGACGTAGACAGCCGTTCAGAATATTCATGGACCTAGTTACAATTTAAAGGTTAACATTTTGGCCACATTTAGCCTTGACTCTTTGGTGAAACTTTTTAATGACTAAGTGGGTACAGTATTGAAGGAATGTGATATCCCATTTAGATATTATGTGCTAGTACCTACTAGAGGGGATGTTCAAACTGATTCTCTGTATTTTTTACGGGAAATAAATATCTAGGTACACTTCTACACTATCTACATCTACACTAATATTATAAAGAGGAAAGATTTGTATTTTTGTGTGTGTGTGTGTGTCGTATGTTTGTTATAAATATACTTAAATCTACTGGACCGATTTCAACAATATTTCACCAAAAGAAAGCTACATTATCGAGGAGTAACATAGGCTACTTTTGATCCCGATATTCCCACGGGATCGGGATTTGCGCGGGTGAAACCGCGGGATGCAGCTATTAGAGATGAAGATCACGAATGCGTATTTCCGAATTCCGTTGCATATTATATTCCGTTTCAAAAAACAGAAATCGAATTAATTTCGCAGAAAGATCAATCACTCAATGATTATGTCATCTTGATTGGATTCACTTTCGGTGGTTTAGGAATTTGTTGACTTCACTGATTGATTGTGGGCTGACATTTCATGGTAAAATTGCGATTATGTTGCGTGTTACAACTTGTTTTTAAATTGGTGAACTGGTGTTTTCTAGACTTGGTACAACTTAAACTGCGTCGTTTTTCTGTTCTTTATGGGATAAACTAATGTGGGCCCACTTGACCATTATTAAATTAGAGAACGGGGCATTTAATCTTGGTCCCAGTATTCCAGTAGTACTTCCCCCACTCTACTTAGCCTTAGGTTGAGCCGGGTAAGGGGGAAAGTGGGGGACCATTTGCCCCCTAACCTGGTTCAAACCCTAATCCATCTTTCTCGTGCCCACTGCTATGAAGAGGAACTCACTGCCCGCGCCTCCATTACTCCAAAATTAAAACCTTGGAGTCTTTAGGTCTAGAGAAAATATCTTCTATTTTAGTTCTTGCAATAAAACCTATATTCCGTTGATATGAGCATCTAGACAATCCGTGACAAGTGAGAGTTACTAACCAAAGGTGGTTGTCTCTCTCGCACTATTGTTTGTCACCATACTCAATCCTGTATGGTAATTATGTTAATGGGCGCTACCTATCAAAATCAATCATGTCAATAAAGTTTTGACAACTATCGAGACTACATTGAGGCACGATTGTCAGCGGTGTCTCAATGATGTGTTATTAGAATAATTAACATAGATACTACCAAATGTGTGAAATACACGTCAAATATGACAATTACTATTCCATCGACACTCTATTGAGACACGATTGTGATGGCAGACTCTGGCAGCCGGTGATGTGAGTTCAAATACATACCTATCTCATTTAACAAAAGAGTTAAGGCAGTAGGTATAGGTACTTCGATAGAGAAATCTATCAAAGAAAAGAAACGATAATGAATCAAATTATACCATTTCAATATTCGGAGCTAGTTAGTCAAATCACTATAATGAGGTCTGTCATATTAACCTCATTTATTGTAAGGGCCTTGTACTATTGTCTCTTTACTTTTAATATCTCACTCAATAAAGGACCTTATTGTGAAGGAATTTAAGTTGATTTTCCTTTTCAGTCAATGTGAATCAAAGCCCTAATGGTTTTTCGTATTGTGCGGTTTGCTCGCGGTCGAAAAGTTAAGTGTATTTTTATGTAATTCAATCCATGGTTAAGCAATGTTTACTTAAGCGTTTACTCTGATGGGTTTCGTGCTCGAAATTGTTTATATTATTGAATTGTTGTTTATTAGTTATGTTTTATTTGTTTCTATTTGTACGTAGTTGATGCTTAGATTCTACTCTATCTTAAAATATTAGGACGCCTGTAGGCATAATTTCTCTAACTCTAACTTTAAGACAACTAGCTGAGTCCCGCGGTTTCACCCGCGTAAGCCCCAATCCCGTGGGAATATCGGGATCAAAAGTAGCCTATGTTACTCAGGGTGAATGTTGCTTTTTAATGGTAAAAGATTGTTTTAAATTGGCACAGTAATTTTCGAGTTTATACACACACACACACAAATACAAATCTTTCCTTTTAATAATATTAGTGTAGATTATTGTAACACTTTGTATATGAAATTCTTGACCAAATAAATTATCTTTATTTTTGCCCTTATCAATGAAGTGTTTAATTTATTGACAATGAATTAGCGCCTATATTCGGAACCCTTAGTGCGCGGGATTTTGTACAATAAAACTTTTTTCTGCTTTATTGTATATAGAGTAAGATCCTTTTTTTTTTAATCAAAATGTCAATATTTCGCAATCACTGTGACCCTAATTTTTTCCGGACTTCGTGACTGTGACTAAATGTAAATAAAACGTTGATTTGCGGAACTAATAATAAAAAAACTGAAAGAACTTCTATAGAACTGAAAGGCCTATGGAACTGCTATTAGGCCAGTTCTGATTCATGACAGTAAAACCTGGACTGGACGGAAGGCCACGTTCAATCCGTCTAAGTGGCTGAAATAATGATGTTTCGGTGGATGTGCGGGATCACCAGACTACATGTACGTTCGCGTAAGTCTCGGGTTACCTACGTAATATCTATATCTATACTAATATTATAAAGAGGAAAGATTTGTATTTTTGTGTGTGTGTGTTGTGTGTGTCTGTATGTTTGTTATGAATAAACTCATAAACTACTGGACTGATTTAAAAAAATCTTGTACCATTAGAAAGCTACATTTACCCTGAGTAATATAGGCTTCTTTTGATCGCGATATTCTTACGGGATCGGGACTTACGTGGGTGAAACGGCGGGCCGCAGCTAGTCTCTGATAAACTCCAAAAAACCAGTTCGAGTAGATAAGGTTATCGGGTATACCCGATAAGCTGGGGTCCCACGGCCCGTGTTTTATCAGACCAGACCGCGCCAGACCAGACGGACAGACCGTGGGAATGGGAACCGTAGCGTCCGATGAAGCCTGTAGTCGCGTGAGTCCCAATCAGTCGCACAGGCGTGGCGCGGCCTGGCCTGGCCTGTGATAAAAGGCCTTGGGCCGTGGGACCCCTGCTTTAGCAGTCCGTGTTATCGGTGAGGCGGACTGGGCTCCATTTTTAAATCGCTTGTGCCACTTCCAGCGATTTAAATAGCTCGATTTCTTTCAATGTCAAAACGCCGCGGCATCCCGACATCTAACGAAAATTAGCAAAAATAGAGCTATTTATATTGCTCGAAGTGGCAAGAGCGATTCAAAAATAAGGCTCCTGGTACGGCTTACCGTATAGATTTTTCTCAAAAATATACTACGGTCACTCATTTTTGATCCAACTCTTTTACTATATAGTAATTACTTACCTAACCCTACCCATAGCGCACCGATATTATATCAAAAATTGCAACTTAACTGACGCAAGACACTTAATAAGTTTTGCATAACTCGCCTTAAATACAGGTGCAGATTCAATCAGCTAGTTATGATTGTAAACAAGACTAGTTTTCTTACATCATGTGTGTGTAGTTACTAGTTATCTAGTAGTTGCGGAAAATATTGTATTATTGCAACAAGTTTTTTTATGTAATACTTCACAATTAACAGTTTTTGGAGTCGATTGGGGCTTACTTAAAACCTAAGGCGATTGTAACGGCGCTATTAGTAGTCGCGTGAATTTTGGCAATATAACAGCTGTAATGTAATTAATATCAATTTTTTAACTTTCGTATAAATGATTTGACTTACATGGTGGTTTTACTTGTAGATAAGATAACTTAAGATAGATAGATAGACAAAAAAAAAACAGAAAACTAAATAAACACATTTTTATCAGAAATTAAACTTAAAACTAAAGAAGGGGCCGCCCATTGTACCTAACGAATTGGTACAATGGGCTGCTTTGTCGCTAAAAGTGATCTCTTCCATGCAACAATATAATAGTATTAGGGTACGTCGTTGATATTCTAAAGTCGCTAGAAATATATAGGCATAACGCAACTAATATAAAACTATTAAGCTAACTCAAAATACTTCTGTGGCAATATCTCAATTACGGGTCAATTACGAAGTTAATTATTTAGATTATCTAAAGATAATACGTTTCATACACGTCATTAAATAATAATTTAGGAACGGTTTTGCTGGTATGATTTATAGCCGGAGGTTGGCACCAACCTTTGCGATTTAAACAGCTGTTTAATCTTTGTTGCAGATAAAAAATAAGTGTTACTTATTTTACTGACTTTGAACTTTGACTTTATGACAAACAAGCTGCGTCCCGCGGTTTTACCCGCGTTAGTCCCGATCCCATGGGAATAATGGGGATCAAAAGTAGCCTAAGATGGTGAATGTAGCTTTTCAATAGTGAAATATTTTTTGAAATCAGTCCAGTAGTTTTTGAGTTTATTCATAACAAACATACAGGCGCACACACACACGCAAAAATACAAATCTTTTCTCTTTATAATATTATTACATGTCACAATGTTAGTTACCGTACTCCTCCGAAACGGCGCAACCGATCTTCACCAAACTCCACATGCGCATTCAGTAGGTCTGAGAATCGGCTACTATCTATAATTTATAAGGCAAAACAACGTTTGCCGGGTCAGCTAGTTGTACATAAATTTCGTCTGTGTACAGTATAACCCCGTAGGGATATGACGTCAGAAAAACGTCATACCTCTACGAGGTTATCGCCTCCTTCAGTCAACCAACACCAGTATTGTATACTACACCGCGAGTTTCTTCAACCGATTGTAAAAGTCTAAATAAACAAATATCCGCTAAAATAACACCTTCAAAAATTTTCTTTGGGACGTAACTTTCTGTTTACTACCGCTGAGGAAACTTGACGTGGCGTAAGAAAAAAAAACGAAGGTATATTTTATTTTTTACGCCACCTCAAGTTTACTACTAAAATGGTATTGACCTACAGACTATGAATGCAAATCGGTGTTTATTAGGAAAGTTATTTTTTATATCGTAATTCCATCTTGACAATTAATTATCCGCGCCTTTTTTCGAAATAAAATAAATTGTATCTAACCGGTATGTAATAAAACCGGTTAAGCACCAACACACGGTTTTAAAACATCTGATTAGCAACTAGTGTCAACACAGTTCGAGCGTAGTCGTTCTAGACGACGACGCCGCTTTAGCCTTGACCCGCTTCCGCGGTGTTATGACACCTGTTGCCTTCGATAATAATGATAAATTAATGGTGTAACTGTACTTAGGTAGCTATTCTTGCATTTCGATAGGGGAAGTGAGTTTTATTTTGTGTAACTTTGCTAATCTTGTACCTACATCGCTAATTGTTACTAGATCGTGTAGTAATTATTGAAATCACATTTATTAAATAATTACTTTTAATGCCTTTGCCTAGCAATCGTGTCAAGTGGCTTGGAGTTATTTCTTTATAAACATTCGAAAAAAGTAAGGGACAACTAGTGATGATTCAATTCAAATTAGGTTTAAAGGTATGTTCGTTTAAAAACGTTAGGTAAAATCGCTCCATTTACCCAACGAAACTAACCTATATATCCTGTACATGACTGTAATAGTTTCAGTTTTAATAAAGTGGAATTTGGCAGAAGATGATTTTAAAAGTGATAAATATCAAATTTAAGTCGGAAAAGGAGCTATGCCTTTAAAAGGTTATATTTACAGTTAAAAATAAGTTTTTAGACTTACTCGAAAGATGTATTTAGATTTTATTTCGATAAGCAAATATATGTCCACGAACGATGTACCTAACCCATTTAAAACGTCGACGTTTTAAGTAAATTTTTATTGAGGTTAGAAGTTCAACCTCGTTTTTAACAGCCTTAAAAAAGGAGGTTCTCAATTCGCCTATGGCTATGTTTTTCCAACTTGAAAATCATTTCATGTTGTTTTTACAAATTCCAAATTAGGTTTACGTTAACACCTTCTTAAAGATGCAAGAGCTTATAACAAGTTATAAGCGATGTTCGTTATTGAGAGTTACTGCACAATCTCACAATCAGATCCATAATGTTGATTAATTAATGGCGCAATTGGTCTCTGTCGCGCGAATATTTGTTCTGAGCTTTCCATTTTGTAAACACGGTGGCAATCGTGTTATTATAGGAATTGTGTTTGGCTAATAGCGGACTCTGAGGAAAGATTGTTGACATCACTATCTCGTTATAGGAGCGAATACGACTTTAGAAGTAACTTGAATGTTATTATAGGAGTCCCTTCTTGCGTCTAATCAAAGGATCCGTCATGTGGAAATTGATTTAATTAATTAATGTAATAGATTTAATTGATAAATACATAGTAAATTATGATTTATAAGCCAAATTAAATTATAATATACTTTCATTTTTTTTAATATGGCGCAATTGGTCTCTGTTGCGCGAATATTTGTTCTGAGCTTTCCATTTTGTAAACACGGTGGCAATCGTGTTATTATAGGAATTGTGTTTGGCTAATAGCGGGCTCTGAGGAAAGGGTGTTGACATCACTAACTCATTATAGGAGGAAATACGACTTTAGAAGTAACTTGAATGTTATTATAGGAGTCCCTTCTCGCCTCTAATCAAAGGAAACACCACGCGAAAATTTATTTAACCATGCCTCTACGTTTTGTTTTGCATTTTTTAATTAGAATATAAATAAAATTAAGACAAAATAGAATATAAAAAAAATAAGAAGAGTAGATAGTTCTTCTACTCTTTTCTCTATACAAACTTTAGAAACGTAGTCGATTGTTCCATCCCTGGATAAAGAAATTAGAGAAAATATGTTTACGCCATGGCAGATATAAGTAGGTTTTACTTTTATCTGCCATGGCCATGCCCATACGTTTTTTTTTTATATTCTATTTTTTCTTAATTTTATTTATATTCCAATTAAAAAATGCAAAACAAAACGTAGAGGCATGGTTAAATAAATTTGCGCGTTATGTATCCTTTGATTAAAGGCAAGAAGAGAATCGTTCAATAACATTCAAGTTACTGTATACCAAACCGGCGATTATTCCTGTTTGCACTATAAAATGCAGCTGAAATTAATAAATGAAATTCTAAATAAAAATACTGAAATACTATAATCCATTAATCAATATACTTATTATTAATTATAATTACGATGGCTGATTTTTCAATCTACAGATAAAAGATATCTGTCGAAAAGTTACCTCATTATAAATTAATGATTTGTTGACAAACGTACCGACCTACATACTTTACTTGTGTTAACGACTGTCATATTTATCTAGTTAGGTAGGTACCAGTAACTTCCGGAAACGTTCTTCCAAATCTGCCTTTCTAAGATTAACATTTATTTCCCCTTTCAAAACTAGGTATTGTTATTACGACCTAATGACATTTCGTTTACATTTACAAGTTTACATAAATGGGCGTAAGTAAATTACATTTTGTTATATGTAGTAGTAGGTATTTGTCATTACGTTACCTACTACAATTCCGAACCTTACGTCTTCTTCCTATCATTATCCCAAATTATTTGGAGTCGACACAGTAGGTAAGGCTATTTTGACCACACCTACGGCAAAAAGATCTCGAAATGTTTCTAAGGCATGTATGACACCAACCCTCTTTGGGACCGAATAGTTAACCCGCCATCGCGGGTATAGAGATTTTAGGATTCCATAACCAAAGGGTAAAATCGGACCCTTTTTTCTAAATCTCTACTGTTCATCTCTCTGTCACCAAGATGTAACTCACGAACCGTTACAACTAGACATCAGTTAAAAATTTCAACGATTACCTATGTATTTCTGTTACCGCTATAACAATTAGTACTAAAAACTGAAACCGGCCGTATGGACCAAGTATTTGTTTGCGTAGGGTTTGTTCTAAAAAAAACAATAAAATAAATATCCCATGGAGCTCCTATACAGCAGTTAACGTAATTTTCTTTTATTATGGGTACGGCACCCACGGTTCGACTCGCACTTGACCGGTTTTTTAACTTTGCATGTGTTTCCCGTAATGATGTAATGTAAAATTATCAAATATCTAGTGGGAAATGCGTAGATGCGTATGCGCACATATTCGTTGAACTTAGCTTAGGTAAGAAAGAGCCATGTCACAACACAATCAGAGTCGCGGGAAGCGGTAACGATCTTTATCTTTAGATCATAATCATCTTCCTTATGCTGTAGTACGCTCTGTTTCAACGAAAAACGCTCTGATTAGCTCTCTATAGGTATAGACTAGATTTTTTGATGTGAAACATCTATAACCGAGGGTAAACCTTAAAGTTGGGTAGTATGTAGGTCGGTACGTTTGTCAACAAATCATTAATTTATAATGAGGTAACTTGCGGCTGAATTAAAAACGAAATAAAACGCTACTTAAATTTTTTATCACAATAGTCACAATTATTATTAAAAAAAAAAGTTTCCAAGGTGTTCGATTATATTCGACAGATATCTTTTATCTGTAGATTGAAAAATCTGCCCTCATAATTATAATTAATAATAAGTATATTGATTAATGGATATAGTATTTCAGTATTTTTATTGAGAATTTCATTTATTAATTTCAGCTGCATTTTATAGTGCAAACAGGAATAATCGCCGGCTTGGTATACAGTTCATAGTTTGCGAGTAAAGTTGTGAATGAAAAGGGCCTTCCAAAGGTCCAGGGCTCAATGGCCCCGTGATACTGGAGTCATAACGGACAATAATACTAATACGCTTAAGTTTTAAGTTCAATTGTAATTTACTAAATGTATTAAAATAATGTTTGTAACCTAATTATTTAGATTTTTCTTCTGTTTTCGCGATGTTGTATTGAAATTAACGACAATTTTCGGTTTGAATCGTGTGGTGTTTATTACTTTTAGCATTGTTACAACGCTCAACGTTTCGAGACCTTTCCAGGTCTCTTCTTCAGGATTGACCGCGATTCAAACCGAAAAATGTCTTTAATTTCACCTAACTAATTTGTGAAATAAATGATTTTTATACGCTTAATAAACTAAAAAAAATAAAAGAGCGACTTACGTTCATTGCTAATGATTTCCTTCACAACACTTCGCCAAATTCTTGCTTACACTGGGTCTAATTACACTGTAGGGTCATTAAACACTGGCCTTCCACTAACAGTTCTGTTTTCACTGGGTACAGAATGAAGATGAAAGTAATACGTAAGAATAATCGCTAGAAGTGACGATTGTCTGTTCGTCCCACGGTTCACTGTCGATGCACTTTAACCTTGCATCAGTTATGCTGCAATTATAAGGAATTATGATGGTTACATTGGAGGTTATGTGTGGAGGACTTGTTTGGATGTGGTGTGGGAAACAGTTATGTAGAGTGTTGTGAATTTATGATTGTGCCGTATTTTAAGTCGATTGAGATAATGAGTTCTAAATTACTTTTCTTTTTCATGTCACTTTTAATGTGTTTTTAAATTTTATAACTATTAAACCTCAAAATACACAATAACACTTACTACACTTTACTAAAAACACACCACACCTACAGCATACGAGAATATGCACGAATTTCTTTGTATGTGTGCTGTAGGTGTGATGTTTTAGGTTAAGTGTGAGGGTAAGTGTCATCGTGTAGTTTGAGCTTTAAATCTGACTTAGGATTCGCTGTTTTTAAATGCAATTCAATAATTTTATAGATGTTCTAATAAAATGGTTTTTGTTTTACAATTACCTAATATTTAAAATTCACAGTGTTTCTAATAAGACCCTGGCCTAATAATATGCAATGCGATTTCTCGTAAACAAGATCAGTTCCTGAACTCCCAACAATTATAATAAAAACATTTGAATTTAAAAAACCTGCCTGGATATTTCGGCATTTTTATTTCGTTTATTCCACTGGATCGGGACTAATGCGGGTGAAACTGCGGGGCGATGCTAGTTCCTAATGAAAGGGGAGTCTTTAACAATGTTTTTTCTTAGACAGCAAATTGTCTTCCTACCATTTACAAGCTTAGGTATTATTATGAAAAACTAAGAGTGAAGTGTTCGGTTTAGCGATAGTTATAAAACCGACTATTAAACGTTTCTAACTGTGATGTAATAGTTGACTAATTGTGTACAATGATTAAGCAGAGTTTTAGCTGCAGTGATGACTTGTGACGTAAGGTTCGATGCGACAGATCACGCCAGCTCTTCAAGTTGATGGACTCACGAAATATATTTTATTAGAACAGCTGACCCGGGCAGTTCATATCAGACATATCAAAAAAAAACTACCTACTGCGTTTTAGAATTTCAGACAACAATCTGACGTTTTGGTTCTTCGTATTTCTTCAGAAAGATGTGTCAAATCATAGTCTACAATTAAAAAACGAAGTAATAGCAATCTAAATGCCAGTTTCTATTTGTTTTTTTTTGTTACTTTTTTATTGTTGGCATTGTGTAAGCTCACGAAATGTCACGATTTTTTTTACTGCAAAAACTTTTCATAAGTAACGTGAGAAGGCAAAGCTCCAGGGAATAATTTCAAATAATAGGTAATTAACTATAAATAAATTCTGTGAACAACACACAGCGCCATCTAGCCCCGTGGTAAGCGACTAAGCTTGTGTTACGGTGACTAGACAACGGATATAATACTTATATTTATTTTTATTTTATAAATACATACATATTATACATAGAGACCAGACCAGACACACATATTTATTAATATTTTTTAACTATTTGATGACAATTAAGGGCCCTATTCTGAAAAACTGAAAATCCATGTCGGGCGCATCGAAAATTGTTGATTATTTCATGACGGAATGTCGTAGAACTTTTTTTTGTGTACAGATTGTAGGCGACATTGTTTCGGATATTTTAGTGCAGTTTCCATACAAATATGTCTAAACGTATTGAAGCCTCTCGACATTTTAGCCAAATCAGACATTTTTTGATTAAAATTTGGATAGGCTTTGCACCAATAGGAGGTTCTTGTCTTAAAACTACACCAAAATGTAGGAAACAATGTTACCTACAATCTGTCCACAAAAAAAAGTTCTACGACATTCCGTCATGAAATAATCAACAATTTTCGATGAGCCCGACAGGGATTTTCAGTTTCAAGGTCGTTGGCGTATATACTCCTCTTAATGTTTATGGTTATAAAAGTTTACGATTATTTAGTCCAGAGTTGAACTTCGATGATGATTTGTGGGTGACGTAAGGTTTGATGCGACAGGTCACGCTAGGCCTTGTTTACCTGGCTTATGTCATGAAAGTTCAGCGAATGAAGAGAACGATTATAATGCCATTTGTGCGAGTTATGTAGGTACCTGCCTGAGTTTGTATAGCTATAGAGAATAACTTTGAATTAGAAGGCTTTCCAACAGTTGTACTTTAAGTGAGAAGTAAGACAACTATTGGAAAACGAAAAGTGAAGCCATGGACCCTTGGGGACTTACTCTTAGCTCTGAATTGCAGGAGCTAGGAGCTAAATCGTGCAGTGCTTAGTGCTTATCTATACCTAGTGCAAAACAAACCATAGATTATTTATTTATTTATTTAACGAACGAAAATCACTTATAAATCTTGGTATATTAGAATGTACCTAAGTTATGTATTTGTACCATGAACAATTTTAACAAGCCAAACAATTCATCAGTTCCCAATCAGTCCTGCTTTTAAGAGCCGCGTTATTTAGGGCTGAAAGTATGGCTCCTGAACCCTTCCAGTTCTGTTTTGACAATTCCGTTCTGTGATTACAACAGCCTTATTCCTTACATTTTAGATGCAAAGTTATGTCTGGTTACTTTACGTAATCTTAAATAATTACTAAACAAACACTATAAATCACAAAACGTGTTAAAGAATTTTGAAAACATGTAATTAATGTGACGTTTTGAAGGGCGTACTTCTCCATAAACGGAGGGTAAAAAGAAAAACTGTTTTTTTCTACCCCTTAACATTATCCGATTTTGGCGGCGAAGTTCTCAATAAAACTTTAAGAACTCTTTTTCGATTTATCACTTATTTTTTTTCTTTAAATTTGCTTAGTATTTTTAGATTTCCTAAGTGATTACACCTGACAATTTAATGGAATGTAATGTCTTTATACCTTACGTAATCTAAAATAGGTACTTACTAAATCAACACTATAAATCACAGCGGACGTGTTATACTCGTATTATATAGGTACCTAGTGTGTAGGAATACTGAAAATATCTAGTTAATCTCAAACACGGCGTAACTTGTTCCCAAACCAAAGCAACTAGGCTTGTACTATGGGTACTAGACAACGGATATACTACATTCAATACTGTTTTGTAAATACATACATATTATTACATAGAGAGACACCCAGAATCAGAAACAAATATTTATGTTTAAGAATAAATACTTGCACCGGCGGGAATCGAACCCGCAACCTTCTGCATTCCAGTCGCACATTCGCCCGTCGCGCCGTAGAAGCTTACAAAGACATAAATTAACAAATCAATGCGCCGGCGCACACCACTTATTACGCGAGCCTCGTAATCCTGGACTAAGCGAAACTGTGACATAACTAAACAGGATTACGCATGGCAAAATTAGGTAAGCCTAAGCTGCTTAGACCTGTTCTAGATTTTAGTTAAATACACACTTTAAAATACGACACTTCTTTTTCCTAATTTTTTTTTTCTTAAAATGTGACACTGTTTTGTGTAGAAAAAAAAGTGAACTGTCGTGTTACTGACGTTGAAATTGTTCGGTATCGGTGAAAGAAGGCAGGTTTGCGCCGCGGTGCCGCGTGGTTCACTGCTTGGTGCAACTTGCCCCTGCCGCTAGCAGAGCTCTCCCCACACTGGGTTACAGAGTTACAGCATACCTCGGACCTTATGTGGACTTCTGGGTCGTTGGGTTTGTACGACTAGTCCCTGAAGCAAGGAGCGCGTTATGTAATAATGAGTAATATGTGTAGCTTGATGTTTGCTTTCGTGTCCTTGAGATGAAGTTAGATGCAATATTATCGATTTTGTTTCGACATTGATTCTGATTTTGTCTCGATTGTGTCGATATTGTAATCGGTTGATCGTTAGTAGATATCGTAAGAATAAAATTACAAAAATGCATTCACCTGTAGGTGAAATTTTTTAAATGAAAAAAAAAATGCTTTCTTTTATTGTGTAAAATTGTGTAGACACAATTTTTAGTGGGGTCTACCATTAAAAACTCTTCTAGAATTCCCGATTTTTGTAGTAAGCTCGACGAAAAGTATAGCTGTCGTATACAGGGTGTACCGAGGAGAGGGGGTATTAAGCCGAAAGGGGGTTGTTCCAGAGGTCTAGGCGAACAACTTTTGTTCTACAAGTTTTGGAAATTCGAAGTAGTTTTCGAAAATTTTGAGTTTAAAGTTTGCATGAAAATGAGCTGTTTTTTAGAGTTTGAGGTCATTGGCCTTAAGGTGCCCTTTTATTTAGTTTGGACCACTACAATCTTATCATTAATTGCCTTTCCAAAAACAGCTGTCTGTTTTAGTGATACAACTTTAAAATTTTCGAAATAAAGTTCGAATTTCCAAAAGTCTTATAATAAAAGTTGTTCGCCTAGACCCCTAGAACAACCCCCTTTCGGCTTAATACCCCCTCGTCGAAACATCCTGTATATTATCTGACAATATAATTAAGTTAACTATATTCTACTCGAATGATGAGACTGTCATGATTGCTTGCCTAAAAGACACATTATAGGGTTAAAGTTCAATTGATTCAAAATTACTGCTTCAGAGCTTCGTGTTCTTATAAATTATTCTCAAATGTTTCATAAGGTTTTTTTCTAATCTAGTTTTTCAAGAGTACCTACCCTATTCCAAGTGGTAACATGATGAAATTATAATAGCCTTATTAATAACGTAGAGTAATAGCGGAGTAATTTTACCACTTTATCTTTCTGTCTGTCAACTTTGAAAGTTCTTGTCACGGAAAAAGACAAAGCATGTTCGCACTACTCCGACCTTACTCCACGTTAATTAATAAGGCTATAGGGCTAAGGGTTTATTGTTTACTACAAATCCCTAAAAACGGGATCACCTTTATGATTTAAAAGTTGTACCATATATCTTTTGCCGGACATAATATTGCCATGGCCATATAGATTTCATCTCAATTATTTTCTTTTCGTAAAAGATTTTTCCTACAGTGAGACGTGTGCGTGACCGACGAAGTTTCGGTTCACTTTCGATGACATAATATGAATATAGAGGTCAGTAGTGTCAACATCACACCTAAATGATGATCGCGCCTGCACTATGCCGCATGCCGCGTACCAATTTTCATAATCAATTGCCAAACAAATGCGAGACGGACTGAATTAGCACTTGTTGGTGAAAGAAGGCGAGATGTTGTTGTAACTGAAAGGCTGTTTAAGTAGATAGATAGATTGAAGGATAGATTTTTTTATAGACAGACATTAGATAGACATTGAATAAGTTAGCATTAGACTTCATCTCACCTGATGGTCTATGGTGTAAAATGCTTGTCTAGAAGAAACTAAGGCCTGTATTAATAGACCGAACTCAAGTTCGATATCAATCTTGAGTTTGCTATTGAGTTGTTGCGCTGATTTATAAACCTATCTTAAGATGTGATTAAAGAGTGACGTATCACTTGAGTCATACCGTATTAATAAATCAAACTCAGCACTCAAGATGGCTCTCAAGATGCAGTTTCGTGTACTCAAGTTCGATCGTGGGTGGTATGTGACTTAAGTAGCTGTTTCGGTGTTTTTGTAATTCAGAAACATGGAGTAATCTAATCAATTATTATGATGATATTTTGGGGATGGGTTATTTTAGTTTTGGTGATTTTTTTTCTTTGTTTTGTTTAGTTAAGTTTTTTTGAATTATTATTATTATTTAATAAGTTGATTTTTAGGGCGTCATGAAGAAGTTATATGGGCACAAGGTTTTCGAATTAGCTAGCTTAGCTTAGCTAGCTTAGTTTAGCTAGCTTAGCTTAGCCAGCTTAGCTAAGCTTGGCTTAGTTTAGCTAGCTTAGCTTAGTTTAGCTTAGTTTAGCTAGCTTAGCTTAGTTTAGCTAGCTTAGTTTAGCGAGCTTAGCTTAGCTAGCTTAGCTTAGTTTAGTTTAGTTAGCTTAGTTTAGCTAGCTTAGCTTAGTTTAGCTAGCCTAGTTTTGTTTAGTTAGCTTAGTTTTGTTTAGCTAAGCTTAGCTTAGCTTAGCTAAACAAAACTAAGCTAGCTAAACTCACCTAAGCAAAGATTGATTTAATTAAGTTACATTTTGTTAAATATATTCACAAAAAAAAAATGACGAGTAAACTAGGTACCATAGTAACAAAACTTTTTATCTTAAGAAATTAAAAATGCAAAAAAAAAACTACCTACCATAGTGCAAGAATAAAACGTTTACTTTCATTCAAGGTCGCTCTCAAGATCACTCTCGAAGCTCAAGAGCGATATCAGTTGAGTAGAGCTTGAGTTTTAACTATTAATGAATGCCTAACTTAAGATGGTGACCGCATCTCAAGAGTTACTCAATTGATACGCACTCAAGATCGATATTGAGTTCGGTTTATTAATGCGGGCCCTAGTCACTCTTTAAGGTGAAGACTCCAAGGTTGTAGTTAAGGGTGAATAAGTGAGTTCTAATTCGTAGAAGCATGTGAGTAAAGAGTAAGAGTACGTACGAGTTAGATTAAATCAATGCTTTATTGTACCAAAATTACAAAAGAAACACAGACAAAAAGAGAAAATAAAACAGAAGAAATACAGAAAAATAGAGGAACAAAATATACATACATGTTTGTTTTCAGAAATTCAAAACTAATGAATACAATGGTACAATGGGCGGCCTTATAGCTCTTTTTTTCCAGGCAACCTTTGTAGTAGATGTATTCTAAAACACTCTGCCGTTTGCCTATGGTTTAGATGAGACTGCTACATCTTACCTTTACCTCAGGTATTTTCTTCAGGATTGACTGTCTGTCAGTCCTCAAAAATAGACCTGGGAGGCTACCGCGGATCTTTCAACTCGACAGTCGACTCGCTGTCAAAATGACAGTTGACAGCAAAATGCTGGTCAAAAGCGTTCCGTTTCACACTTAGTTTCGAGACACTTATTTACTGATATTTAATGAATAGAATGAAATATATTCTAAATATAATATATTACAAATTTAGGTATTAAAAGGTGTAGAAAAGACAATTGTTATTTTAATTTGTTAAAAAATGTAAATTACTTCCATTTAAAAGTATTTACAATATATTTCATTCTATTCATTAAATATCAGTAAAAAAGTGTCTCGAAACTAAGTGTGAAACGGAACGCTTTTGACCAGCTGTTTGCTGTCAACTGTCATTTTAACAGCGAGTCGACTGTCAGTTGAAAGCGACGATACATCCGCGGTAGCCTTGCTGTAAAAGTTTCGAAACGTTGAGAAACGAAACGAGACATGCTAAAAGTTTAATACGGGATAAAGCCCTAAAAATTAAATTCTTCTTCTGTTTTCGCGATGTTGTACTGAAATTAAAGACATTTTTCGGTTTGAATCGCGTGGTTTTTATTACGAAGAGACCTTCTATATATATTATATATATAGAAGGTCTCTTCTTCAGGATAGTCTATCCTGAAGAAGAGACCTGGAAAGGTCTCTAAACGTTGAGCGTTGTAACAATGCTAAAAGTAATAAAAACCACGCGATTCAAACCGAAAAATGTCTTTAATTTCCCTAAAAATTAGTTTAATTTTAATCAAACATCGCGATACAGAAGATAAATCCATAATAAGTTATTAAACATATTAAGTAAGTAACCATTCTTAGTCCGAATATGATTCTGACAATAACTTAGATAATTGAAGTTCATAACTTATTGCCAAACAACTAGAAACGAGGAACCCTGTAATTATATGGTTGATAATGAAATTAAAATACCCAGAATATTTTAAGGTCCACGATAATGATAATGATGATGACACACAAAAATATATGAGAACGTTGGTCGGTTACGTCACCATAAGTGGGTAATTAGGTAAGTAAGATAAGCTTATTACTTTGGAGGTCAATGGAGTATGGTACAGATGTTTTTAATTTTTCTGTTTCTCAAATGGGGTTTGGGCCTTTGACCCCTGTTGTAGAATGGCACGTAGTCACAGATCTCGACTTAAATAACTATTTTTTAAGAGGTATATAGCCCTAAACTCAATTTTTATTTCATTATTGAATGTTGTTAATTTTTTTTCGTGTCGTATGGATTGTTGGTGACATTGTTTGGTGTGTAGTTTCAAGACAAAAACTTGTTATTGGTTCAAAGCCTATCCACATTTTAAAATATGGATAGGCTTAAACACCCTTCGACAGATTTATCTGGATACTGCACTAACATTTTTTAACATCATTTCGTCATGATCTACAATTTTCGATGAACCCGACATGGATTTTGGAATTTAGCGCTTATAGGCTTAGATCTTCTTAAGGAAGGAGACGGGTTTTATGGGCCATTCTCACTTCACCACTGCCTTTCTAGATATCAAAAAACATAACTTCACATATTCAGAACACATAGGTATACGGTCCAGAAGGAATATCTGAATGAAAAATATAATATACCTCATATTGAATGGATGAAAAGTTACAATGTACCCTCATCAAAATCGTTTCAGTAATTCCAGATATTACCTCCTATAAACAGGCATACATTCAAACTTTTTCTCTTCATAATATTAGTTTATTTTGTTTCAATGTTATCTCTATACCTACCTATGTATCTTATGTACCTACTTATCTCTATATGTAGCACATGTTTGTAACGAAAATAACTCACTGTTTCCATGAGAATTGGATCTAATTGTATGGTTAATTTTTTTGGTAAAACGATGGGAATGTTTCTCAAAAATTCTTACGTAAATATAGTAGTTTTGTCAACCTCAAAATGGAATGTGACATCATAATCTAGTGAACTTTTATTTGGATTAGATTTTACTTGGGAATTGAGACCCTGTAGTTGCCTAGTGAACTTTTGTTTGGATTAGACAAAATAAAGGGAATTAAGACCCTTTAGTTGCCTAAATCGTATTTAAGGAACAAATCAGCCTTTTTATACATATGCTAGACTTGCATTTGGCCTCACCTTGTCCAATGGGAAGCGACAATGAGGAGTATTCAAGTCCATAATGAAAATATTTTTCTATGGAACGTCGTCGACTTCAACAGATTATTTTCCCGGGTCTTAATCGCGTGATTTTTACTTCCCCTTTCCCGCGGTAAAGACCTGGGAAAATATAAAATTATGAGTTCCAATCGTGTTAGTTTAAAAAGTTTATCGAGGTACCGTTGTTATCCTTTAGTTACGGAACCCTAAATAACTGGTGACGGGGACGGGCTACTTTTGTATGTAGATAGCACGGACGCGGCACGGACGCGGCACGGACAACATGCAAAACAAAAGCTGTCTTCATACAAAAGTAGCCCGTCCCCGCCTCGACCCGGACACGGCCCGGTCTAGCATAAATCAAGCTTAATAGACATTTGTTCGCAGCTTTGATAACAGGTTCCTAGTTTAGACTTGTATTTGACCTTATTAGATTTATCTTCATTTGACATGTAACAGACACTTAACAAATATTAACGTGATTACCTCTAGTATACAAGATTGCGGAAGAATAAGGCAGCACGACACGACTTCATCCAGAAATCGAAAGTGCTCGGAGTAATGGGGCTATGTTACGTCACCAGTTACCTACCACTGGGCACAATGCGGCTTTCACACCACCACTTGTTCGCAGCTTTGATAACAGATTCCTAGTTAATACTTGCATTTGACCTTATTAGATTTATCTTCATTTGACATAATAACCAGTCATTTGACATGTAACAGACACTTAACAAATATTAACGTGATTACCTCTAGTATACAAGGTTGCGGAAGAATAAGGCAGCACGACACGACTTCATCCAGAAATCGAAAGTGCTCGGAGTAATGGGGCTATGTTACGTCACCAGTTACCTACCACTGGGCACAATGCGGCTTTCACACCACCACTTGTTCGCAGCTATGATAACGGGTTCTTAGTTTGTAGTTGTGTTTGACCTTATTGCTAATATTAGGCTTGATCTGTGGTGATTTTAGACGATTTTGCATAACAAGGTATTGATTGATTAGCACCCTTTCTGTTTTCAGTTTTGAGAATCTGTTCTTTTGATAAATCTTTCTTTTTGAGGGGTGGATCCCATTGTTTCTATTGATGGAAATACTGGGATAGATTTTCCCACCATTTCCATTGATACAAAAAATAATGGATAAGGTTTTACTACCGTTTATTTTCAAGTAATTTTATGAATTGGTAATTTGTCAAGCCGTCATAAACATTAAAATGGAAACAGATTCTGAAAACCACAAGTATGTTTTTTGTCACAATATAAATAATGGGATATAATTTTAAAAAAGTTAGTTCCAATATTTCCATTTTGTATTTCCATAAAAATTATAGTGTGATCCAACCTTTTTGAGAGTCTGTCTTTATTTATTTATTTACAATAAATAAAAAATACCCTGGAACCACTTTTTCATCTAAACTCTTCAATGGTTAACAGTTAGAGTTGTAGTCGGTTTAGATCTTAGGAATGAAATTTGGGCCGCATAGGTCCCGATCCTGTTGGAATTTTCAAACACCCTGTTTTATTGGAAGTCCTCTTCTATTAGCGGTCTAGGCTGTGTGTTGATCCATTAGTCAGTCAGTCATTCAGAACAACTATAGGCTGTGAATTTGATGTAGTGGTCAGGTCTACAAATAGTGTCAAATGGCCGCTAATTTTATTGTGAATATAACCCTATTTTTTTTTACCTTCGAAATAGCAACAACTAGTTAGTGAATCTCATTTAATCTAGGCAACTAATTTGATGAGTATTAGTGCAATTTGTGCCACTTTTAAATTAGGGTCAGCTAATAATGTTCAGCCGTTCCATTTGGTGGAACATCTGTTACACGTTGTTATGGTTGTCCATCATATTAGCCAATCGCCACTATAATCCTATCGCGACGACCTCTGTGGCGCATCGGGGGAATGTCCGACTGCAGTGCAGAAAGTTGCGGGTTCGATTCCCGCCGGATTCAAGTATCTATGCTTAAAAATAAATATTTGTTTCTGGTGTCGGTGTTTTTCTATGTATCATAATTCATAATGTACCTATATATTTACATAAAAAGTATAACATGTAATATATCTGTTGTCTAGTACCTATAATACAAGTCTAGTGCTTAGTTTGGGGCTAGATGGCGCTGTGTGTAACGTCGTGTAATATTTATTTAAATCATAAACACGAAAGTTTGAGATCATGTTTGTTACTCCTTTGAGTAAAAACTACTAAACCGATTGCAAATAAGCTTGGCGCATTTTTAATTTGATATTCTCAGGGGATCGAAACATAAGCGGGTTTACAGCGACGCGCAATTAACTAGGTATACCCTATTTCAGAAACTTAGTTTAAAAATGTAAACAAAGAACTGTCAATTTTAAAGGAAAAAGTAAATAAAAAGTTGTTGTTGTTGTTGTTGTTGTTGAACAGAAGAGGAAAAAAGTTGTCACTTTATTATGTCAAATGTACGGAATTTTTGTTTACCTCTTTGATCTAAGTTTCTGAAATAGGTGCCTAGTTTTTAATTATTTCATTTTCACGTTTATTACAACTATTTTAAATGTAAGTCACTCAAGTTTGTTTAGTCTTTAGGCAAAAATGTGTGTGAAATTTTCTCGAGCTTCTCCCTGCTTCGTAAGCCACGTTAAGCAGTTGGTCCCTGCTATTGCCTCTGATAGCAGCAGAAATTACCACTAGGTGAGCTACACCCACTCCATGAAAATAAGAAAGAGATTCTCAAAAACTAAGTCTTGACGTAAGTCTAAAATGACCCCTTGGCTTTGCACTGAATTTAAAAAAGACAATTATTTCGAGTCATCAATCTCAACCTTTATTTCATTGTTCTTCAACTAATTGACGTCCATGGTCTACCAGACATCGCAGTTTTGAAGATAAACTGCAGTTTTGTTCTTAACCTGTAATTATACTAGTCGAACAATCACACGAATAGACGCAATTTGAACCAAACCTAGTCATTTGGTCGGTAGGCTCGACTACCTACGATCTTTTGGTTTTTATTGATGATGATCTTGTATTTTTATTATTGAATTTATAATTCTCTACCTACTACAGGGTTAATGTAAAATACTAAAATATTTTACCTCGAGAACGACAAATTAAATTATTTAGGGGTAGGTATTTAGGTATTTATGTATTTCTATAGGTATTCATAAAATCAGGTTATTTAGAACGAGAGGTACTTCGATGGTTCAAAGGACCACCCATTTTAATTTGGGCCATCAAATTAAAATAAAACCATTAAAACCATTATAATTTAGTAAATATGTAGGTACATATGCCTGACTGGTGCGTACGAAATCGATTGTTTTGATTAATTTCTAAAATACTAACTTACATTAAAATCATTACGCTCCTATTTTCGTAATCGGGTAAAAAGTGCTAGGTACGGGCTTGTTAAAAACAATTTCTGAAACAATATTTTATAACAAGTACCTTACCTACGCTACGTATGTGACATAACAGCTGAACTTGTCACTATCGGGCTACCCAAATATTATGTTCAATTGATCTTTCTAGATGACATGCAACTATACATAGCAATTAACATAGTTAAGTATGTGAAAAATCGAGGAAGTTAGTTTGTCCGCGAAACCCACAATACTTTATGCAATTCCTTCGAGTGTAGAAATACAATACCGCGCAGCCAACGAGATCTACGGAAATGTTCTCTCTAGGTCAGCCATACTTAAAGTGTGTTCCGCGGCACCCTGAGATAAAGCTAGATAATAAAACGTTATCTAATCTAATATAAGCTTTGCGGAGCCAAAGGGTAAATAACATGAAATAAACACAGAAACAAATAAAATTTAACTTAAAACTAGATTAAAACAATAATGGTACAATGGGTTGCCTTATCTCTAAAAGCGATCTCTTCTAGGTAACCTCTTAGCTACCTTTTACCTTTAAAGCGTAGGTTGGGGCTTTAAGCTGCTTTTTACCTTTAAAGCTTATGGTTGGGGCTCCGCGAAGGTACGAAAAAAATAAATCAATGATATAGGTACCCTCATTTGTGTCGCGCATTCATGTACAGAATGTATAGCGATAGTTTTTTTTCCGATTTGCGAAGTTTCTGTGCTACATTTTAGGGCTCAGCTTAATATTTGGCTTTCCAAAAGGGTTCAATCACCAAAAAAGTTTGATAACCACTGCTCTAGGTACGTAACGACGTAACTCTTGGCGTTATATAGGTGGCGTATTGGATATAATTTTGCTGTAATACGAAGTTGGAGTTGGTACAGAATGTGGTTACCCGATTGTAAAGAAAATAGGCACCCTCCTTTGTGTCGCGCCTTCGGGTAAAAATTGTTTAACCTAATTTTAGTACCTACTGAATGTATAGCGATAGTTTTCTTGCGATTTGCGAAGTTTCTGTACTACATTTTAGAGCTCAGCCAAGTATTTGGCTTTCCAAAAGGGTTCCATCAACAAAAAAGTTTGATAACCGCTGCTCTAGGTACGTAACGACGTAACTCTTGGCGTTATAGTATAGGTGGGTTATTGGATATCATTTTGCTGTAATACGAAGTAGGAGTTGGTACTGGATGTGGTTACCCGATTGAAAAGAAAATTACTGTTACGTTGAATCTTATCAGATCGCGTTTTTAATGCTGGACTGAAGATTAGCATGAATTCATAGAGGATGAGCATGGGCTAGTTTCGAATATGGATATGTAGATTATGTCCTCTCGACCAAGATTATTGTAACATAGTCGAAACGTCTAGGTAAGAAAATAATTAATTAATAATAATACGCGATTAACACCGGGTAAAATGCAATAAATAATAATTAGGCTTATTTAAAAAAATGCTTTCAAAACTGCCACAGGTAACCCTCCCGTTAGGCCGAAATTAAGAAAGCACCTCCTCGTGTTCTTTCGAGTAGGGCCTCGTAGTGATAATAATAATTATATTAATTGTTGTAATATTATGTGTGTGGACTGTGGACCTATGGTCTGGAAAATAAATTCTTTCATTTTTCATTTTCATTTCATTATCATGTAAATTTTAAAAGTTTAATAATCGTTACAACATATTTAAAATACAATAAAATAAATAATAAATAAAATACTTATGTAGATTAGGTACCTTACCCATATTCGAAACTTGCCCAAAACATAACAAGTCCATTTAAGACCTATTATTTACAAATTAAAACTCCAATGTGGGAATTCCCTCCATTTCTACAAGCTAATATTTAGTAATAGTCCATTCAAATCGTTCAATTTACATGAAATAATGTTTGCAAAGCTGTGTAATCGCGGAAAATGGTATATCTCGGTGTTATGTAAGGAAGCCGGTACAGTTGCGCCACAGTGAAGAGTGTACAGTGAGATAACTTCGTTAGATGAGGTTTTGTGGTTTCAGTGGGTTTGACTGAATCATGTTATGCATGCACAATTATGCAGATCTTCTGCTTATCTCTTCAACATTCTTTTTTTTTTGTTGTAAGTACCATGTAAGTCATAGTTCGATATTTTTGGAAATATTCCACATGCACAGTAGGAGGTTCGTCGGCCTATTTACGGTCCAATTTTTGAAAAGTAGCCTGTGTATTATTCCAGGCAATCGGTTCAGCGGTTTTCAATTGATTAGCAACAAACACATAAACACTCGCAAAGTTTCACCATTATAAATAACAGAAAGTAGTTAAAAAAATATTTCCCCCCAAAACCATGATAATTGTTGGTAATTTTGCCAAAAAAATAATTAAAACTTCGACCATGCTATTATAAAATGAGTTTTAAGTGCTAGACCTGGTTTTTAAACCATGATTTACTATTCATAAATCATGGTTTTACTATTTACTGTGCCTAAATCATGGTTTAAACCGGGTCTAGCCTTAAAACTCATTTCATAATAGCAAGGCGAAAGTTTAACAAAATGTAACCTAAAAAATCTGACTGGTTACCTACTTAATCTAATATTTAGACATGCAGTACGTTTTGATATTGCTCTCAATAAAATATTTAGTACAATAAAGCTCGTAAAGAAGTTAATTGCTAGTATTATTAACATACTGTGTTCTCAAGTGATCGACACTGTGGTATTTGGCGTACGTGCTCTCTATCGCATTGTATGCCTACCAAAACTGTAGTAAGTAGGTAGTAAGTAAATATATACGACTTTGCGTAGAGCGCCATCTAGCGTCAAACAAAACAACGTTAAAATAAGCTTTTTAAGTAGATACCTATGTTTTAGCTTTCAGACAGCTTTTTTCAAAAACCTAGTAGTACCACTGCACCATAAGTAGGTACCTATTGTACAAAATACCTAAATCGGTTAAAAATATTCTCAGAAGACAGAAAAAACCGGGAAATGTTAGTTTTTTTTAAATAAATATTAATAAATTAAAATTTCGTCAATTTAAGCTCGCCCTGAAAAAGATCGCTTTTACCGATAAGGCCGCCCATTGTACCATTATTGTTTAGTTTTCTTTAAAATTTTTTGTTGCTTTTTCATTATTTTGGTACAATAAGGCATACCTAATAAAAATCTAATTTAAATAAATTCATTTAAACCATACACACACGTTACTAAGTTTAACAAGTAAGACAGGTGAAGTAGAGCCATCTCTGTTTTTTATCTTGAATATTATAAACCTCTGCGGATAACTGGCGAATTCACCGATCGAAGATTCGTCTTGCGTTTGCCGTTAGATGGCGTTTACATAAAGATCCTCCTAGACAGTAGGCACACAATGTGTAACTGAAACCGCCTTTCTTTAAACACTTCTTAAGAGTATATCTGGTAAAATAGTATTGAGAATCACAACCAGATGGCGTCTTTTGTGAAATATTGTACTTGGTATTTATTTCAGCTCTTCTTAGCAGTTTCTATGGCAAAATAATATTGTTAATCCCAACCAGATGGCGTTTATATTACTTGTTTGCCCCACACGTATCCCTGGGTGGTGCTAAAGCAGCTATCATTTGGTGGGAGGCTTCAACTGCGCCTTGACAGCTCCCATTGGCTTATATCGGACTAGACCGTGTTCAAATACAAATCTATTATCGATTTTACTATTATAAAGCGGAAGAATTTGTTTGTTTTTTTGTTTGTTTGTTTGAACGCGCTAATCTCAGGAACCACTGGTCCGATTTGAAAAATTCTTTTTGGATAGTCCATTTATTGAGGAAGGCTATAGGCTACTTTTGATCCCGATATTCCCACGGGATCGGGACTTATGCGGGTGAAACCGCGGGGAGCTGCTAGTATAATATAACAGTCATATTGTCCTACAAATTGCGTCGTACTTTATCCCGATCCTACGCTCAAAAGTAGTAGTACAGAACCAGTAATATAGTAATACAGACCTCTGTTATCTACCACAATCGAGAGTTTCGTATAGGAAATTGTTGGGCGTCTCATCAAAATGAAGCTACATAGTCACGGAAAACTAGCTTCTTAGTAATCACTTTGCAAAAATGTACTACGGATCCCTGACTATTTACCTATAGGTACCTACGTCATTTTAGCTACTAAGGAAGACGATATAGATATGTTTCAGTTGAGCGTGTTACGTCTTAGACGTCATGGTCATCGCCATTTGGAGAGATAATGATCAAACGCTTAGTTATCAATTAGTGTTATCGTATCTTCTTCTTTTCGAGTTTTGAGGAACTTAAATAGTGAATCCCGCGCAGTCTGAGGCGACTTCTACAGCGTTGCCTGATGCGTCATAAGGATCTTGCATTGTGCAGAATTCTATCCTCATCGTGTCCATACACGAATGGCATGCTAGCAGATGTGACATTATTTGCTCTATTTGCGCAGGATTACCGTAGCAGTAAGTATTTATGGGATCGGTATAACCCTAACGGCTCAAATTAATCTTACAGCGGCCGACTTGAGTTCTGAGCCGGTTTAGAGTTTATTGTAGCGCGTATTATTGTACTGAAACAGGCTATTGTTATTCGTATTTGAACTCGCATTTGATTTTATATATGGTTATAGAAAACTAGCTAGCATCCATGTTGTTCTACACGTCTATTTTACTATCGATACTGGAAGATGTCTAGCATATTAGTAAAATAAGTACAGGTATTCCATTTTAACATGAAAACGACAAACAATCTTACAAACTTTACTTTATTATTTTTTGTCTTAGAGCGATATACAATAAGTATCTTAATATACAAGCAAGACATAAAACTATGCCGAAATAATATTAATTATCAATTTTAAATATAGAACCGACAGATTATTTACAAGAAATCTTATTAATATTAACCTAAACATAAGCTAATATCATCATGAGATTCAACAATCTATTTATTATCGCTTTTATTAATATTTGTTTACTAAACTTACTTTAATGAAAGCTAAATTTGCCTCAGTTTTACGAAAGTATGAAAAAGACGTTACAACTTTAACTAAAGTAGGCTTAATAAACGTTATTGAATAAAAGCGTAAATCTATAACAAAACTTTGTTCATTGACTGAGTATTATAATTATTAAATTACATTCATATTAACCCTGTCATAATACAAGCCAGTCTTCTTTGATCATGTCTGATGCTTTCTCACCGATCATGATCACGGGAGCATTAGGGTTACCACTTATGATTGTGGGCATAATACTCGCGTCGACGACCCTCAAGTTAGCAATCCCATGGACTCTTAGTCTCGGGTCAACCACAGCATCTTGGTCATGCTTAGGACCCATCTTACAAGTCCCTGTTGGATGATAAATTGTGAAAGTAAAGTGCTTTAGGCAGCATTCCCAATATTCGTCGGTGAACATCGCATGCTGTTGACATCCTGGAAGAGGAATATTATGAGGCTTCGACCCGTACCTTTGAAAAGCCGTGGTATTCGAAATTGACATAGCAATCTTTATACCCTCGACTAGCACTTTAAGATCTTCCTTGTAAGCGAAATAGTTTGGCTCAATCGAAGGAGCATGGAGTGGATTACGACTCTTTAGCTTTATCCAGCCAGAGCTCTTTGGACGCAGAAGTAAAGGTAGTATCGTCCATGTTTCGGCATTTTCAACAGGTTGGTATACAGTATTGTACACTCGATCGCGTAGATTCAAAATTCTTCTGATTTGCTCACCACCGTCAGAGTTCACTGAACTGGGTGCAAAGTGGAATTGTATATCAGGCCAATTGCCAGACTGTGGAGCGTATTTAGTATTCACAAAAGCAAGTCCCTCCACTCCTTGCGTCGTCATCGGGCCTTTCTCATACATAATGTAGTTCATTGCGACTGCAAATGTTTGGAAACGATCCTTCTTGAATGTCACTGGTTTGTTAACGACAAAAGTTAGACCTCCTAATCCGATGTGATCTTGTAGATTGTGGCCAACCTTCAAGTTTGCCACAAGTGGAATATCGTGCTCTCTTAGGTGATCTGCTGGACCGATTCCACTTAACATCAGTAGCTGCGGTGTCGCCAAAGCGCCAGCGGACATAATAACCTCTCTTTTGATGCGGACTTTATGTTTCTGGCCGTTACGAATGAATTCAACCCCGTAAGCTTGTTTCCTTACCGGATTTATGAGGATCCTGGTAACTTGCGCTCCAAGTGCAATATGAAGGTTGCTTCGTTGTCGAACGGGTCGAAGGAATGCCTTGGCCGTGCTGCAACGACTTCCGCGCCGCATCGTCGCCTGAGTCAACATAAAACCTGTCTGTTTCGCTCCATTTATGTCTCGATTTTCATAACCCAGTTCTATTCCGGCTTTTAAAAATGCCACTGATAACGGAGTCCGCCATGGCGCCTCCTGCACCGTCAGGTAACCCCCAGCGGAATGGTACGGGGTGTTTGCCAAATAAGGATTTCGATTGTCTTCTGATTTCATAAAGTATGGGAGGACTTGATCATACGACCAGCCGGGATTACCTAGCGCTTCCCACAGGTCGTAGTCGTTGCGGTTGCCTCTCACGTAGACCATGGCGTTGAGAACACTGCAGCCGCCGAGTACTTTGCCTCTGGGCCAGTTGCAGCGATCGCCGTTCATTGCTAGGCAGTAGGAGCGGTTGTGAGAGGGTCTCGTTTGGAACTTCCAGTCGATGTCGGAGAGCTGGTTGTAACCGGCCAGCGCCGGGATGTCGGAGATCTCGTTCTCGTCGGGGCCGGCCTCCAGCAAGAGCACCGTCCAGTTGCCGATCTCTGAGAGCCGGGACGCTACCACGGCGCCGGCTGAACCGCCGCCCACTATCACAAAGTCGTAAATCGGCATCACCTGAAAATTAATATATTTGAAGTTAGAAATATTTTAAAGGATAAAATCATTTTCATAAATTCACTCGCGGCGAGGATTGAACTCGCGTCTTTGGATCTGTACCCCAACGAACAAACAGATACAGATAAATTATTTAGTAATTATTTAATAATAATTCAAAGTAACTTAGGAATCAGCATCTATTTTATTAGATCTATAATGTTCCACTGTAGGTTGATTCTGGTATGTAATGAATGGCAATCCAAAAATAGTCTATTTTTCAAAGTTATATTTATGAAATTGCATTATGCTTGCTACAATGATTCAACTAGGTATTAAGTTTCTTTGACATTTCGTTCATGCAACTTAATTAAAGAGAAGATTAGCGGCAACGGCTATTGTTTAGTTTTATTGCGTTATAAAATATACTTACAACATTGATATCCGTTACATAAGACTCCGGGTCGTATTGTTGGTATCTGAAGTACGTGATCCCTAATGCCAGGAGTGGTATCAGACCCAACACGGTGATGGGTGACGGGGCCAAACTCGCCAACGCTCCTGCCGCCTCCATCCTTACACCAACTCATCTAACTCTATTCTAGTATTTACAACTTAACCTACACTAGTCTTAATTCTCTTAAATTCTTAATTTCTTCTTCTGTTCTTCGTCAGACAATATTTTGGGAGTGTAATTTCTTATCCCCGTATTCTTCTGTGAAGTAACCGTGTTTGTTTTTGACTGACTGACTGACTTCTCTGGTTCGCTCATGTAACCTTTCATTCGTGAACTTTTAATTTCTTCTTTCTGTAGATCGAACAGTTGAAGTTTGTAGCGTTTTTCCTTTGGGATCTTTACTGGTTTGTAGATTTCTTTATTGATGTCTTTGTAGTGATCGTTTTTGTAGAGGGACGTGCAGTAGTAGTCGCTTTTTGTGGATCGGCATTCGCAGAGACTAGATCCGCTGCGATAGCCGCTGCTTTCGGTGGAACTGTTGTCGCTTTTGAAGCTGTCTGCGCTTCTTCTGGCCTTGTGGCGTTTGTAGTCCTTGTCGTAGCTGGTGGGTCTGTAGTCTAGCGGTGGACTGGTGTATCCTTCGTTCTTGTAGAGCCTGGATTCCGTCCGTGCTATGCTAGAGTGCGAGTACGACTGTTCCTGGCCCATGGTGAGGTGAGCGGCCTCGCTCGCGCCGACTGCTTCTGTAATTAAATAAAAAGCAACTGTTAATATTTTGGAATTGTTGGCTCGTAGTGCAGCAGTGGATTAGTGTTTTTTTAATGAATAGTTTAATTACTTAACTTGTTTCATTCGCAAATGGTCACATTTGAAATTCGCAGAAAATAAATTTAAGTAGGTACCTATGTGACATTTTTTTAATATTCGATATAAGTACCTACCCAGTTAAAGTTTATTTCCGAATGTTACAATCTATTTCAAAAAACTATTCACAGGTTAACTAAAGATTAACTATGCAAAACTATCTTACAACACGTATTTCTTTTTAAAAGCTTTTTATCTTAAAAACCTAAGTAGATAGGGCTGTTTTTTCTTCTTCTTGTCAAGCTGGTAAAAATAATTAACAAAATGTACATCTGTTTCGTATTGAGAACTAACCAAAGGGCGCACCTTTGGTTTAACCCACGTAAGTTCCGATCCCGTAGGAATATCGGGATACAAAGTAATCGTAACAGTAAAATGTGTTAAATCAATTACCTACCTATCACAATATCTTCTAATATATAAAATTTCCATGTCACAGTGTTAGTTACCTTACTCCTCCGAAACGGCTTGACCGATTTTTATGAGATTTTGTATACGTATTCAGTAGGTCTGAGAATCGGCTACTATCTATAATTTATAAGGCAAAACAACGTTTGCCGGGTCAGCTAGTGTTAATATAAATCTTCACCTATGTACATACCACAGCATAGTTTCAACACAATCGGTTTGGTAGTTTTTGCGCGAAAGAGTAACAAACATACTCGTTTACTTATTTACACACAAACTTTCACATTTATAATATTAAGTAGGATATTTTGTATATGGCGTATTAAGTTGAACTAAAAGTGCGCTAAAAACATCCCTGTTAACAATAGAATTGTTTTAAAACTGATATTATAGCGTCCATTGTAAGTAGATATTGGGTTCTTATTATAGTTTAAAGTGGCCAAAAACAGCGTCAGATATTCAACCTGCAGGTCTGCGATAGTTGACCCACAGGCGAGCGGAGTTAAATCACTAGGACTCATATCCCAATTCATCACTCGCTGTTCAGTCGAGTCAGTTAAGACCCTTCTGATGGCAGTTTGACAAGAGTCTACCAACGCACGCCTATATCTGGGTAGAACGCAACGATAGCGCGATCTACAAGACATTTACTAGCGCCATCTAGCTGTGAGGCTTGGAATTAAAATTGTAACCTTTTACTGATGATAAAAATAGATCAATAATTAATGAATAAGTTTTTTAATGAAATATTAACAAGCTATACTGGGCAGTGTACGTTAAACTAAAAGTGTGATAAAACTTCCATAGTAACAATTGTTTAAAACTGAAATTATAGCGTCCGTCATAAGTAAATATTGGAGGAAGTGTGCTTCCCGTTATTTATACAAACAATGATTAACAGATGATTATGTTAAGTAGCGTTTGTTGCAGTCTGTCGACTTTGAAACTTCATGTCACAGAGAGTCAAACGATACATAGTTTATGCATTTTTTAATTTTTGTTTATAAGGAAGAGGGCTTTAGTTTAAAGTGGCCAAAAAACAGCGTCAGATATTCAACCTGCAGGTCTGCGATAGTTGACCCACAGGCGAGCGGAGTCAAATCACAAGGACTCATATCCCAGTTCATCACTCGCTGTTCAGTCGAGTCAGTTAAGACCCTTCTGATGGCAGTTTGACAATAGCCTTCCAACGCACGTCTATATCTGGGTAGAACGCAACGATAGCGCGATCTACAAGACATTTACTAGCGCCATCTAGCTGTGAGGCTTGGAATTAAAATTGTAACCTTGAACTGATGATAAATATAGATCGATGTAAATAAGTCACAATGAAATGTTAAGTGAAAATATTTAATAATAATGTTGGTAGAGTGAAATTAAAACAGGTTTTTGGTTTGTTTACTTTTCTATACTTGCCATTCGTAGTTTCTCAGTGATTTCCTTTGGCATAAATTGTGCCTTAGGATCCAAGGATTTTTTTTAAATATATACATAACTCCATGTAACTGAACTCCATATAACTTTTGTTATATAACTCAAATGTATGTTGTAGGATGTATGTATGTAGGAATGTAATTTAATTTAGATTTAATTTTTGTATTTGGTATTTTGATTATTTGTATTTGTAACTCAATAAATCAATTAGGTTTTACTCAAATGGAATGTCCTACCGAACATAATTATAAACGTGTCCATAGAACAGAAAACTTTCACAAATAAGGTAAGCTAATATTCCATAATATTATTTACTCTCTTACAATGTTATAATAACAGAGAACCTCAGGAAAATTACTTGCGGTCGTCTAATAATTTACTATGGAATTTTCTATTTCCGTGCTCTAAAGCATTCGATTTTCACTTTTAAGTCTTAAGAGTCTTGTCTCAGTTATTATTGGTTTACTATCAGTGTCCCGCGGTTTCCCCTGCTCCTGTGGGAATTTCGAAAAATCCTTTCTTATCCGATTCTTATCGCATTATTATCAGATGCCTACGTAATATAAAGAATACGCTCTCCAAATTTCAGATCTCTACTGGCAGCAGTTTAGCCTGTGCGTTTATACATCAATCAGTCAGTCACTCGGGACAAAGCATTTTATAGATTTAGTTTTTTTTTTATTATTTATTAAAGAACATGTTACAAAAAGTGCTTATATCTAACAAAAAAAAAAATGCCTATAAACTCATTCGAGTTTTACCCGTCATCTTATAGTTGTAATTAGAATAGTAATAAAAAAAAAAACAAAAGTTAGGGGCATAGTCATGACAGATATAGTTTTTATGGCATAAACATATTTGCTCTATAATGTCTTTATCCAGGGAGGAAACAGTCGACTACGTTCTTATGGAGAAAGAGTGTGGAGACCATTATGGAGACTGTCCTCTTAACTTAGACTACGACAGTTTATAAAATTTAACTAAGGGCCCTATTCTGAAAAACTGAAAATCCATGTCGGGCGCATCGAAAATTGTTGATTATTTCATGACGGAATGTCGTAGAACTTTTTTTGTGTACAGATTGTAGGTGACATTGTTTCCGATATTTTAGTGCAGTTTCCATACAAATATGTCTAAACGTATTGAAGCCTATCGACATTTTAGCCAAATCAGACATTTTTTGTCTAAAATTTGGATAGGCTTTGCACCAATAGGAGGTTCTTGTCTTAAAACTACACCAAAATGTAGGAAACAATGTCACCTACAATCTGTGCACAAAAAAAAGTTCTACGACATTCCGTCATGAAATAATCAACAATTTTCGATGAGCCCGACAGGGATTTTCAGTTTCAAGGTCGTTGGCGTATATACTCCTCTTAATCTAATAAATTAATCTCTCTATTTTCAGGTAAGCAACGCGTTGCAATACGTATCAGAGTCAGAAAAAGGTAACATTATTTTTCTATACTCCTATTATAAAGAGAAAAGATTTGTATTTTTGTGTGTGTGTGTGTGAGTGTGAGTGCGTCTGTATGTTTGTCATGAATAAACTCAAAAACTACTGGACCAATTTCAAAAATTCACAATTTCACCATTAGAAAGCTACATTCACCCTGAGTCACTTAGGTTACTATTGATCCCGATATTCCCACCGAATCGGGACTTACGCGGGTGAAACCGCGGGACGCAGCTTGTACATTACAAAGTCAAAATCTGTAAAGTTATCTATCACGCACGTTACTAGTAAGTTTATTCTCAGACTAGCGACCTCTGCAAGAACGATTAAAATTTAAAACTCACGAATGATAAGTAAGTCTTCTCTCAAATATTGAAATTTGAAACCAATGTTTACTCATCGTTTAAAGTGTCGTGTACTTATTTTAATTATGTTTAAGTTGTCGAAAAAATCCTTGAAGTAAATATTGGTTTACTTCGCACGATTCCTTTCAAAATTGCCGTATGCTAATTAGGTACTTATGTGTTTGCTCATTGGTTTTATCTGCGTCTTGGTTTCGGAAGACACCATTAGTTCGCATATTTATTTAATTTTCTTTGACTTTACTTATGATGGTTTCATGATGCTTGTCTAAAATAATTTTAACATTATATCACTGAAGTCTGAAACCGTAAATTGTACTGAATTTTGCTTCTTATTGTGTGTTTTTGTCTCATTGTTATTGACTAGTGACACGCCTTTGCCGTCATAATATACTTCGTTTTGAATTACAGATTACAATCTGACAAATCTTTAAGAAGAAAAAAATAACAAAAACAAATAACCAAAACGTCAGATTATAGTCTGAAATTAATAAACGTACTATAGGTGTGGCTTCGCTTACTGATTAAGTAGGAATTTTGGCTTAGTTTATTTATACTACTTGCCATATTTTTTCTCACTGATTAGTGTAGGTACTTAAATATTCTCGATACTAGCCTCCTGTGTAAGTAAACCAGTTTCATAGACTTAGTCAGTGTTACTTCCAGTTCTAGTATTTAACTATGTACATATGTCTTTTAGAAAATATTCTATTACATCACAATGATTTTTTTTAAATACGTTTTTGTCTTTATATATTTTTACTTCCGTATTATTATGATTTAATCTATCTCATTATTAGTTTTTGATATATTTTATTTCTGGACGCATTATTAGTCTTGCACCATGTTTTTTTTTAAGTTTAACTTGGTCGGGAAACCTTCTGATTGAGCTTCCGTTATTATCACTGTTTTTATGTTTTTATTTTAGTTGTTATGTTTTCAAATAAATAAATCACAGTTTCGATAATACAGTTGCATTATTTAACTTAATATTACTATATCGTTGAGGTCAATGTAAGTAACTACATATTTACTTGCACAAATAGCTACAAGATTGTAGTTTGGCATTGGATCTTTCACTTGAAAACGGTCTGAAAGTTGCGTCTATATTCCGCGATAGCATTGAGAAACGCCTCAATCTGGTAGGTAGTTATTGACTGCCTCTGGAACCGCTGTTTTGTAACCGACACAGCATTCTCGTAGATGTGTTTATTTGTTTGATTAGACGTCTGCTTCAAGGATACATGTTTTATTACCGATTAGCTGTGTCCCGCGGTTTTACTCGCGTAAATCCCGATCCCTTGGGAATTTTCAAAAATCCTTTCTTATCGGATGCCTAAATCACATAAAGAACACACTCTCCAAATTTCAGCTCTCTACTATCGGCGGTTTAGACTGTGCGTTGATAGAAAATTAGTCAGTCAGTCACTCAGGACAAAGAATTTTATAGATATTGAAGATAAGATAGATAGATTACATTATTTTACTTTAGGCATGGGCAAATTTCAAAAGATGATGTTGAAAACTTTGCGGTTACTGAATTTTAATTTCGGATAATAAAAGTCTTAACATATTGTAGCAAAATGTTATGATTTTTAGGGTTCCGCACGTAAAGGGTAAAAACTTAACCTTTATGTACGGTGTAGTTTTGCATTGGATCTTTCACTTGAAAACGGTCTGAAAGTTGCGTCTATATTCCGCTTACATAGCATTGAGAAACGCCTCAATCTGGTAGGTATTTACACAACGACTGCCTCTGGAACCGCTGTTTTGTAACCGACACTACATTCTCGTAGATGTGTCTATTTATTTGATTAGACGTGTGCTTCCAACTGTTTCAAGGATACATGTTTTATTACCAATTACATTATTTTAATTATTATTTTTTTAGGCATGGGCAAATTTCTAAAGGTGATGTTGAAAACTTTGCGGTTACTGAATTGTAATTATGGATAGTAAAAGGCTTAACATATTGTAGCTAAATGCTATGGTATTTCGAGTTTGTGTACCATCAACCTATTAAAACTTGTAGTTCAATGTAGCTTACGATTTATATGACATTTTGGTATCTATACTTCTATATCTACCTATACTAATATTATAAAGAGAAAACATTTGTATTTTTGTGTGTCGTATGTTTGTAATGAATAAACTCAAAAACTACTGCACCTATCTCAAAATTTTCGCCTTTAGAAAGCTACATTCACCCTGAGTAACATAGGCTAATTTAGAATATCCCCATATTTCTCAGCTAACTCAGCTAGTCGGATATAAATTGTTAAATGCTTGACCTTTCTCTAAAGTATCTAATAAAATTTGATAAAACGTTTTCTTATATAATTTTATTAGTATTGATATCGGTATTATATCATACATTGATTTTTTGTCGTCTTAAAAGCTCTCTGTTGTAATAACTGTACCTAGTTATAAAAATTAAAGTACCTAACGGTAAATATCAGCTCAACCACTATACCATCTAGGACAATACTAAATTGCCTCTATGAGTGAAAAGCTTCTCTAGAACCGGAACGATTCTAGGTCACGATCAAAAGGTCAGCAACAGTTTGAAGTTAGCTTATCCAAAACTCAAGTTGACTTGGAAAAATTTGGTCCTTTATTTTAAGTTATTATTTCCCAATTATTTTATTGTTTTATTCTTTTTATATGTCTGTAGCGTAGTTTTCTTATTATCATTCTGTAACGAAAGATCCAAACACCTTCGTCACGGTGAAGGAAAACATCGTGAGGGAACCGACATGTCCAAGGCACCATAGTCCGAAGGCATGGGACATTCGCCAATCCGGAGTAGGCTTCCGTAGCCTCTTACTGCCTAACCCAGAGGAGGGACAAATTAACGGGCTAATTATTAGTAATTTAATTTAATTCACAATGTGTTCATTGTGAATTAGCCATCAAATTATTATTCTGATTGTAATACCCATATTGACAATAAATAAAATAAATAAATTCTCTGAACAACACACAGCGCCATCTAGCCCCGTGGTAAGCGACTAAGCTTGTGTTACAATCAATGATTGCGCTTTGTAAGCATAATGCATCCGTGAACGCTTTATGCTCAAATTGAATTCGATTTCTAATATACCGCACTAGCAGAGTCCCGTAGTTTCACTCGCTTTTAAGTCCCGATACCGCGAGATTTTCCAAAATCCCTTTCTTGGTGGACCCATACACTCCATAAACACACTCTTCAAATTTCATGTCTCTAAGACTAGCGGTTTGGGCTCTACGTTGATATATAGATCAGTCAGAACTATGAATTTTGTACATACCTACCTATAGATTATAATATGTATTAGTCAGTGCTTAGCTTTAGGAAGATCTTTGGTATTCTGTAGTAATCACTATAGAATATGTCATAGAATGCTGAACTACAAAAGATCCAGTCTTAATAAGGGACAATTCATTACGTACCTACGATTTACGATTGATCGTTTGGTCTTTTGAACTAAATTGACTATTATCATTCCTTCCTGATACTACAAAATGGTAAGTTACAATTAAATAATTGGGAAAGTATTGCAAGCCATTAAAATTCCTAAGAGGTATTTGATTGCGGTAATTTTCTTCAATATAACCTTTAAAGTGTGTCAGTGTACCGTATTCAGCTTTATTCTGTTCGGTCTGCCGCAACCTGAATAGCAAATTGATTATATCTTTATTCATGTGAAAAATATTCACCAACCTCGATTTTTTTATGTTAATTTTAAATGGCAACATTGGTTTAACTATAACATGTTTGAAATTCGAAACATATGGTGCTGTTGTTAAGAAATTAGTCGATTTGTTAACGTGATCTTCTCTCCGAAGAATTTCTGTAGGAAAATCATAACTCTCTCGCAATCGGGTAAAGAGTGGGTGAACTCCCTTCATCGAAATCCATCAAGATAGGTCAAAATAATCTCTATCTATTTTACTTCTTCTCATCTGAGCGATGTTCCCGGTTGCATCCTTGTTAGGAGCCCAGGGTCTGATAAAACCCCAAATTATTTTGGGGTCGGCGCAGTAGGTATTTTACTTATTAAGTTTAAAGTCCTGACTTACTGATGAAACAACTAAAACAACACATAGTCTAACTCAACCACTGGCCCTAGATATACATAAAATTTGTTGGTTGGGTTCATTTTGAAGAATGGGTTGGAAAGTATGGGTTAGGTATCTACTAAAAAAACAGTTTTTAAATATTTCCATGGGATCCTTACTTATGTGGGTGAAACCGCGGGACACACCTAGTACCAAGTTTGATATTCACAGCATGATATTAATTAGCCCACAATTACCTCCATATGCAAATTGTGATGCTAATTAAATGCAAATTCAATGTTTTCTTTATGTAACTTTTTTGCTGTTACATAAAATTGAGCCACACATTCTACGCATCATGGACGTGAGCCAAGTCACATAGCTGTTCAGAAATTATAAACCTGTTTGTTTATTCCACTGCCATTTCGTTGCAATCTTTATTTGGTGCGACCACATCAATAAGTGGGGCAGCAACTTCTTTTAAAAGTGCCTACGTGAGCTCTATCTGGACAGTACCAGCTATTACATCATTTGCTTCTCTAAATCCAACTTTATTTATGACAGCATATGGTGCATAATTTGTTGCCTGGCAATTGTCTGTACCTTCAGCACTATCGCCGATAACTATTATTGATTCGTATTTGTCTACACCGGGGAAAGCTAAGATTACCTATCTCTTTTTGTTTTGTTAGCAGTGGTTAGTTCAGTGAGCCACTTGACCGCGTGTGCGCTGCGGTAACGTAACCAAAATACGGTTGACACTCTCATTTTCTATTGACACGTTCAATTTAGACATACGCAACTTGGCAAGGTTGCACAATATGTTAATTTGTTTAAGATGGACAACTACTTAAATAAAAGTCTATTTATGCTGTGTAATGGAACCGGTGTGGGTAAGGATCGTCTTTAGTTTTGGTTACAATCTGGTCTTTTCTGTCACAATTAAAATTATTTAAAATTGACCGTGTCTTTATTTTTGAATATGATACTAATAAGAAGGCTGCAAGTGAAACGACCAACTACAATATCATATCTTTTCAAGTTAGTCGTTGGACCCTTGCCCTGTAGTGGGACAAATACACGAGCTATATTTTTTTAGTCGTTTTGCTCGCGGGCAAAACACTTACGCGTGCGAAACGACTAACAACTCATACTCATAATAGAGCTATTATTGAGTATGAGTTGTTACCGTTATCGAAAATTAATCAAACCTTTCATTATATTTTACTAGTCTTGTTAATAAACAAATAGACAAATTGTACATAACTAATGTACAATTGGTACATAATTTTGTTATGAATTATAACGGAAATACAGTTTAGAACGAAGCTGGTCATGTAAACGGTAAGTTGGTATGCTTGGCCGAGCACTAGGAAGATACGCATTACCATTTTAGAATCAATATTGAATAATAAGAAGAAGTTAGGTATGGAAATAGTGATACCTTCATGTTCGAGAACGCATGTTATATAGGCACTTTGAATTAATCGAAAACTCTAATTAAGTAAAGACTTTATTAGGCCTATCTATCTATTCTACTATATAAAAATAAGTCGGGTTTTCCTTCCTGACGCTATAACTCCAGAACGCACGAACCGATTTCCACGGTTTTGCATTCGTTGGAAAGGTCTCGGGCTCCGTGAGGTTTATAGCAAAGAAAATTCAGGAAAAATTTAATTATCTATAATTTATAAGGCAAAACAACGTTTGCCGGGTCAGCTAGTCTACTATATAAAAATAAGTCGGGTTTTCCTTCCTGACGCTATAACTCGAGAACGCACGAACCGATTTCGATAATTCTTTTTTTGTTGTGTTTGCTATTGTCAGGAGAAGGTTCTTATGAAAGAAAAAATACTGAACCGATTTTGATGAATTTTGGTATGAAGATAGATAACCATTTTTTTATACTAAACGACAGGACAACGTCTGTCGGGTCAGCTAGTATCCACTAAATTCAAAATCTCTGTCGGGTTCATCGACAATTGTTGATCATTAATTCATGACCGGAATGGTTTTGTTTGTGCATAGATTGTAGGTGACATTGTTTCTTATTTTTCGGTTTAATCGCATTGCTTTTATCATAGAACCGTAAAATTTGTTTAATTTCAATCTGACACATCCCGAACGCAACTAAAAAGCAAGATGCTTTTAGTTCAAGTAAATTATTATGTAGTGTCATGATATGAATGACGCCAAATGCAAATACAGTTTTGTCGTTACATTTAACAAGTTCAATTTCACACTTTTCACTTTTTTATGGTTTCTAATGTTTACAACTCACTTCTAACAGTATTGGACTTTTTTTTTTAATTAAAAACTAACTGACCCGACAGACGTTGTCCTGGCCTTTAAATTAAAAAAAAAACAAGAACCCTACCCTACTACCCCCTACTACTACTCTCTAAAAAAGAATATCCTATGTCCTTCTCCTGGTTCTAAGCTACTTTCCCCACCAATTTTCAGCCGTTTTTCAGTTAAAAATAGTGTAACTAACACGACTTTCTTTTATATAGATAGAAAGATTATGGCCGGAGCGTGGGTATCAATGTATTTTTTTTTAAAAAGGACGGGCGAGTAACCTTATTAACTTTGATTGTAAAGATTGCGTGTGTAGACTCCAAAGAAAATGGTAGGTCAATTGGAAAAAATATCTCCGAATATAGCCTTGTCATAATTGCAACGGGTCAGCGTTGCCCTGAACTATGGTTGCCTTGTCATTATGTCACTACACCTAGGCCATTAAATAAATGCATGCGAAATCGATTCTTTTGACTTAATTAATATAATAACAGACATTGGTTGACTTACTGGCGAAAAAAGACATATATAAGTAGAGAAAAATGTAATTATCTGCACTGGCTACTACACTAAACTACTGCCTAAGAAAAAGTAAACTGCAAACGCAGGCTTCAATGCTTACTTATCTATCGTTTTTTCTTACCTTGTCATTTTTGTGTTGTTTTTGCCTGTACTTGTACTGATAAGGCCGCGGGCGAAACAACGAAATAAAATATATTAGTTAGTTCTTTCGCCCGCAGCCAAAACTTTGTCGCGGGCAAAAGGACAAACGACTCGATTATAAAGTCCTTACTTATAAATAACAATGAACATGTAATTTGTTTTTACCCAGCCATTATGTCAACGAGCCAGCTTGCCCATGTAGGCTAGGGCCGAAGCCTTTAAAAATGGTCAAAAGTGGAACTAAATTATAGTAGAATGAAACCCATTGGAAAAGGAAGAGAATATAACAAAAATTATAGGAAAAATAAATTACGGGCGATTTGAGGTCGGGAACCCCCACCCGGTGGGTTGTTTAAGTTAAAAATCGGTTTTTCTTGATTTCCAGCAAAACTACAAGTCCTATGAAAAAAAAATTAAAAGCAAAGTTGTAGGTAATAAAAAGACCTAAAACTTTTGCATAAACAATTTTTACATATAACCCCAAAATGTATGTAAAAAATTCAAAAAAACACGTTTTTGGTTTTTATTGTTTATCTTATACAAAATAGGTTATTTTTTCACCAAATTTGGAAAACACTTGCCTATTTATGCCCTGAACACACTGTAAATTTTTGGATTCAAAATATTTATTTTTTCACCTTAATTTGACTTAATATCGAAAAAAGCACCCTACTTTTGAAGCAAAAAATTTGGTGTCAAAATATCTGATTTTTTTAAAAAGTCGGTAGGCTTTTTGTTTGTTGGATCCTCTACTTTCTGATGGTCTAATAAAAATATGCATTACAATGGTAAATTTTCTCAGAAACTGCAAAAAAATAAAAAAAAACTCGAATCCGAATTATCAACTTCAAATTTGGCTGGGTAACGAACTGACAGAAACAGATTGGGGCTGGAAACAACATCAACGTGGCATTATACCCAAAGAACATCTTAAATCCGTATGTGGACCTTGCATAGTCGACGGCAGACACCTATATATTTGGATAGAAGAGACCTAAATATACAGAAAATATTCTATCACATGTTGTTCTAAAGTGACACGTTTCCGAGATATGGGCCAATGAAATTATAAAAGGAAATTGTTCGAAAAAAATAAAAAAACGCTATTTCGCGGATGGATTTGTATACCAATCGAAAGAAGACGTCAAACTAAACAATCTTTGCCTTCAAACTATGCCTCTATATCTCTCTCTAATAATTTACAAACTTCAAGCCTTCAAACTATGCCTCTAAGCCGTCACATAAGAATGTTATTCGAGGCATAAGATTTAAAACGGTCCGAAAGCTTTTTGTTTGACGTCTTCTTCCGATGCTTCTTCCGGGCTTTTTAGGGTTCCGTAGCAAAATGACAAAAAACGGAACCCTTATTGTTCGTTAAAATCTCTACTTTCTGATGGTCTAAAAAAATATAAATTGCCATTGTAAATTATTAGAGAGAGATATAGAGGCATAGTTTGAAGGCAAAGATTGTTTAGTTTGACGTCTTCTTTCGATTGGTATACAAATCCATCCGCGAAATAGCGTTTTTTTATTTTTTTCGAACAATTTCCTTTTATAATTTCATTGGCCCATATCTCGGAAACGTGTCACTTTAGAACAACATGTGATAGAATATTTTCTGTATATTTAGGTCTCTTCTATCCAAATATATAGGTGTCTGCCGTCGACTATGCAAGGTCCACATACGGATTTAAGATGTTCTTTGGGTATAATGCCACGTTGATGTTGTTTCCAGCCCCAATCTGTTTCTGTCAGTTCGTTACCCAGCCAAATTTGAAGTTGATAATTCGGATTCGAGTTTTTTTTATTTTTTTGCATTTTCTGAGAAAATTTACCATTGTAATGTATATTTTTATTAGTCCATCAGAAAGTAGAGGATCCAACAAACAAAAAGCCCACCGACTTTTTAAAAAAATCAGATATTTTGACACCAAATTTTTTGCTTCAAAAGTAGGGTGCTTTTTTCGATATTAAGTCAAATTAAGGTGAAAAAATAAATATCTTGAATCCAAAAATTTACAGTGTGTTCAGGGCATAAATAGGCAAGTTTTTCCAAATTTGGTAAAAACATAATCTTTTTTGTATAAGATAAACAATAAAAACCGAAAACGTTGTTTTTTGAATTTTTCACATACATTTTGAGGTTAAATGTAAAAATTGTGTAAAAAAAGTTGTAGATCTTTTTATTACCTACAACTTTGCCATTCGACTTTTTTCCATAGGATTTGTAGTTTTGCTGGAAATCCTTTTTAATTCCTTTTCAAACATTATCTACCCTAGTCTAATGTATGTCAGTAGGTTCAAACTATACGGAATATCTTCGATGGCATTTGTCAACTGTATTTTATAGAGCCATATAATATTGCTAGCTAGATGATTTAGTAGTGTTGTGTTGTGAAGTATGTTACATCACGATCATTGCTTTCTATAGTTTCGAGGGGTCATGGATAATGTGTTGGGCGTGCCGGCGCTTAATGAGGAGTTGGGCTGATGTGTCTCAATAGAAGACGGGGGAGGACTTTTGAAACGAAAGTTTCGTAAAGAAACCTATTTGTTACAACAGAAGATAGATTTCAGGCTACGAAAAATGAGACTTGGCTAACGTAGTGGGAAACCTGGTGCATAAGGTACTTCCCAAGCTCTTCCGCCACCCTGAAGACTCCCGGTTTTTTTCTGCCTTAGACCTCATACCGCTAAGGTGCCCTATAAATCGTCAAATCTCATCTTTTGTGGCACGCACTGGCATCTTTCTATTCTGCACACTAAAAGAATGTCAGACCTATCTATTCCAAGAACCTTGGAATGGAGAGGATTTTAGGAATGAGCTATGGTAATCAAATAACTGTTAAATTGAGTAAGATTACATTATGAAAGTTGTTGATTAACATTTTAGAATTAACTAATGATAGATCTTGCTTTACCAAAAGTGAGCAATGATCTTAAGAAGAACTTTTAACATTATTGTGATTGACCTTATCATCTGATCTTTAGATGATTTATACAGCACATACAACTTTATACCGTGCTATTTATGGCGCTGTAGTGTCCAGGATATGAATAGGTGAAGAAGAGTGCCCAGCACCTATTTCACCCTCCCAGCCTAGTCATCCATGTCCAGAGGAACAGGTCAATTCGTCTGGATCTCACTACGAACATTCTACATAAACCATAAAAATCATGTAAAGTAAAAGATTTTGTAAAGTAAGTGGGTATGTAGTTATAAATAATTGTTTTATTTAGGTACCAGACAACTTTCAACCATCCCGCTTATGGTAGAAGAATGGAAATCGTTTAAACTTGAAAAGTTGTGCTTAAACGAAATTTCGTTAATGATAATCATGATAATTTGAAAGAGAAAGTTAAAGTTAATTAAGTAACTGAGTAAGTAATTTTATGACTTACCTACTTTGTATGTTTACATCGTTTACTTAGTGAATTATTAAGAAATGCTATGGGAGGATAAGTCCACAGACGTGCTCCAGACATATTGTTTGTTGTTTCGCTTGGACGGAAGATGATTTTATTGCCGAGTTCGGAGGGTTCTTGTGTCCTTTGTGATGTGTAGGTATCCACTAAGATTTCTAGAGATCACAACTAAGCCGTCATAGAATAGGGTTACCCCATCTCATTCCGTGGGCATCGTAAAAGGCGACTAATGGATCTGAGGAAAACTAGCAAACCTTAAGGTCTCCCCGTTCGGTGCCGAATAAACTGCTTGGTCCCTAGGAGGATTCGCGTCAATCAGGCGACCGACCGTAAAAATTTTGCCCAATCTATTTGCAGAAGGTATGGTCAATGATGATCGTAAGATGATCAATACCTACTGCGCCGACCCCAAATAATTTGGGGTGCAGCGGACTCCCAAGAGGGATGCAACCTGGAAAATCGCTTAGATAAAGAATGAAAGGGTTTTTGTAAAACTGCGGGACACTGCTAGTAGGTTATATAAAAACATCACAGACTCGATGACAAAACATCGCTTCATAGTATTTGCACATAATTTATGCAAGAATGAAGATGTTTAGATGTTATGTAGCTGACTATTAACACCGTTGCATTAATCATTGGACATTTAGCAATGGTTACAATGTCGATGGCTTAATTCAGAAGAACAGTTGGTACCTACTGAATGCTGTCCCACAGCATTGTAAAGGTATCACATTATTTAAAAATACACGATTACCGTCCATCATTATTAGTAGAACTACTGGAGCTCATTGGCATAGCTGTACCTGCCGATCGTAAACGGTCGTGCCGGTTAAGCAACGCTTGGCGCGGTCGTTACTTGAATGGGTGAGTGATAATTTGTGTGGCAACAAATCATTTTCTCGAGCTCCTCCGTGCTTCGGAAGGCACGTTAAGCAGTTGGTCCCGGTTGTTATTTCAGATAGCAGTCGCTAGGTCAAGTTAGAGGCCTTAGGGCGACCTGAAAACTAGAGTTTTGTGTGGTGTGACTCACCTGGTGTTAGGACACCAGGTGAGCCACACCACTATACAAAAAAGAAAGAAGTAGAACTACGGCTCACCATTCCGACCGAAGGTTCTCATCAGCAGGGCTACCGCGTTTCTTTCGACTGATAATTTCTGACGTTCAAAATTCTAAATTTTTTGAAACTGCTGAAGAAAATTATCGGTTAGATCAGTTAGATCGACCGATAATTCCTCAATGACGAAACAAAGTAGGACCTCAGATCTTCATCAACTTTTTAAGGGGCCAATTAGAAGCTAATACCATTTTAATGTAAAAAGAATCGTTGAATCTCAGATGGCTTAGAAATCTAGTAACGACACACAAAAAAGACACACTTCCGAATTGATAATCTCCTCCTTTTTTAATGTCGGTTAAAAATACGAGCCGTGTTGAGTAAAGAGCCGCAGCCAAAAGTAAGAGGTTCGATTTGTTGCACCTGTGCACATAATTAAGAAATGTCAATTTGCTAATAACATGAATATTTTATGTGGAAATAACCCGGTTTATTTTTGAACTACATAATAATTATGTTTCTAGAGAACCTAGTAATCGGGTAATTTTACCTAAACTACAAGGTTGTACGAAAAGCTATAATTTATCATACTGAAACACCTTGACTTCTATAAAATCCAGTCACTAGATCTAGCTTAGACAGGGCGCAGTTTGGATAAAGTTTCACTCGTATTTTATTCGTGCGCTAACGTACGGAGACATACGAACAATTCCACCCTATCCTCAGTATACCTATATACAGTGGCCGGCAGATATGTTGAAAAATTTTGACGTGGAAGGAGAAAGTTCGCGCATTTTCATTTTTTATTCATTTCATTTTACATGCGACTTCTATGAAAAATCGACTTCTGCACATCCTTCATTTTTTTTTCAACTAATCTGCCGGCCACTTTATGTAGGTATACTGATTCGTATGCAGTCTGCGCGCTTCCTTAGTACTTGGAAGGATGGGAATGTTCGTAGGTCTCCGTACGTTAGCACACGATTGGTTTCGGACGATAACGGATCCAAAGTGCGGCCGGCCTTAGGCTGTTAAAACATCAGTCCGTGACTCTTCTACCGTTACATAAAGACCGATATAATATATCATTAGTTTTAGCTTCAGTCAGTTCCGCCTGACCGGACTTGAATCCGTGTCTGGATCAACGGCCTCGACAAGGCCATGCTTGAACAAAATGAAATAAATTAATAAATAAATTTCTATTAATTTTTGTATGTAGCTCAAGGCTATTTTGTTTAGAAAATTTATTTTCAAGGAAAAATAGCATTCAAAAAAATTTTTTTTTTCACCTTTTGCGGCCTCGCCGCAAGTGAAAATTTTGAATGCTATTTTTCCTTGAAAATAAATTTTCTAAATTAATAAATGATAATGAAAGACGTTGCACACAGCGCCATCTAGCCCCCAAACTAAGCGACTAGGCGTGTGCTATAATTTAGGGATTAGACTACGTATACACTAATCATACTTGTATACTGTGAATAAATACATATCTTAGATTATAGTTAGGCATCTGCCTTAAAAGCTGCTTATATAAAATCAGGAGTTAACACCAATAATTTCCTAAAACATAAATCATACAAGTTGTCTCATGACAGCCACCATAATAGCTGTGTTATTATGTCTCCAGTGAGAGTATGAAATATGAGCTTCCTCTCCACATGCAATATTGCATTTAGCAATATTGTAGTTGAGATTTCTAGTATGTATTAGACAACGGATAAATCTACGTAATATTGTAAATAGTGCATAATAAGGTAGATTTAGAAAACACCTATTTTAATCACATCGAGCGGACTGAACAAATTTTTACTGTTTAGTTTGGCCTCCGCTTTAAAAGCTGTTTTTTTATTTTTTTATTAACCTATTATTGTCCCACTGCTGGGCAAAGGTCTCCCTAACATCCTTCCAAGCAGTCCGGTCCTGGGCCAGGTTTAGCCAATCTCCGTCAAATGCATCAAGATCGTCACGCCATCGTTTTCGGGGTCTGCCTCGATTCCGACGTCCTTCTTCTGGCACCCATTGCGTGACGATCCTAGCCCATCGGTCGGGATGCATACGACTAACGTGACCCGCCCAATCCTGTTAGCTGGTTAATATAAAATAATTTCCTAAAACATAAATTATAGAATTTATCTCCCCAACAGCCACCATAATAGCTGTGTTATTTTATTATGTATCCAGTGGAAGTAAGAAATATGAGCTTCCTTTCCACATGCAATAATGCATTTAGCAATATAGTAGTTGAGATTTCTAGTAGGTATTGAGACAAAGTATGTTAGGTATTTATATTTCGATACTGTTGATATCGAACCTATGTTTTAAACGCGAAAGTTGGTCTTTGGAGAGTATGTTCTTATATAATGTAGGCATCTAATAAGAAAGGGTTTTTCGAAATTCCCACGGGATCGAGACTTATGCAGGTGAAACCGACACAGCTAGTTTAAAGTATAAAATGTTTAGTGAAGTATGTCTGTTATCTAATCTGAAAAATTATTGAAATGGTCATCATTACATAGAATTTTACTATTTGCTTGTAACTTTCCATCACGAATCGTATTCTAAACGTCTAGCTCGAATGCTTTGATGAATATTTAAATGTTGTTAGATCATTCAGTGTTGGCGCTGAATATGACTTCTATTTGTCTTATTTCGCAATGAAGTTACATTTTTATTTCCGTGTGATTTGAGTGAGTAGGTAAGGTTAGAAGAATGTATAGTAGGTTCTTTAATACTCATTACTTAATGAATTCCCGAACAAAAAGAAAGAATGTAAAAAAGATAATGATTGGACTTTGTTATTAATAAAATCAAAACCTAACTTCAAAAAGGACAAAATAACCTCTCCTTCATACAGTGCGACCGACTTATCTGTTACGTAAGCTCAAGTCCGGCAACTAAATTACATAAAATCTGGATCTACCCAGTGTCGTAGCCGCTCGCCCTATCCCCAGCAGCCGAAAAGTGGTCGGCGACGGGGCCACAGACCTCACCCGTCGCAGGGGAACCAGGAGTGTCCAGACAACCCTGGTTCCCCTAAACGGCTCTTGGCGGCGGACTCGGGGGAGTTCGTCGCCAAACACTGAGCCACGAGATGGCGGCGGCGTGTCCGCGCCGCCTCTTGAGAGGGTTTTGCCCATATGAGCTCGGAGATGGGGTCCACTCGGACCACCCGCCGCTAGAGCTTGCCGAAGTTATCCGAAAGGTTCCGGCAAGCTCTGGCAACTGCGGCGCGAAGGATACCGAGGGGTTTGGTGGGTATACCCTGGCCGCACACCATCTTGGCCGGGTTTCCCCTCGTAAAAAAATAAAATAAAAAAAGGATCTACCCAGTAAAACTACAACAAACAATATAGAATACATACAAACAATATAGAATACGATGAATTGAGAACCTCCTCCTTTTTAGAAGTCGGTCAAATAAGATTTGCTGCAAATAGGGAAGGTTTCGTCTTATAATAGGGCAAATACAGAGAGCAGAGGGGATCTTAAAAAATTAAAAAGTACAATGTTTTAGCGACAGAAGATTTTCGTCCTTTGTAAAAGACTTAACAATGGTGATGAAAGAATTCAAACATGTTCTGGATAGAGGTTCCAACTCTCTTATACATTTAAACACAACTTTTAGGCTCGACTAGACAAAGCGTTTTCGCATAAATACTAATGATGGTGTTCTTGGAAAAAGTAGAGCAAGAAGTCATTAAACAAGGCTTAAGAGGAAAGGATACCTACTGGCTCTCCATACAAACGTAGTCGACTGTTTCCTCCTTGGATAAAGACATTAGAGCAAATATGTTAATGCCTTAAAACTTACCTATATTGTCTGATATTATATGAGATATGTAATATAAACAGATATTATCTGCTATGGCCATTCCTCTACGTTTTTTTTTTCTTTTTCATTTTTTTAATTAGAATAGAAATAAAATTAGAATATGAAAACGATCAAAACGTAGGCTGATATAGGTTTTAAGGCTTAACATATTTTCTCTCCTGCATTCATCCAGGGGGAAACGGTCGACTACGTTTGTAAAGTTTGTATGGAGAAAAGTCTAGGTATTCATTCCCCTTAAGTTTTGGTAAACAGAAAAAGAAAGCATTCGGCATTCTAACACAAGCATGACAGTTGGATAAGAAATGACCGGAGCTAAACGTGGCCTTGGGCCACCCAACTATGCGGCAGTAACTTAAGACGACAGTCTACCTCCTCTTTTCTCCATACAAACTCTACAAACGTAGTCGACTGTTTCCTCCCTGGATAAAGATATAAGAAAAATTATGTAAAAAAAATATTTTTCATTGTTATAGGTGTCATGGTACAAAAATATTTGCTCTAGTGTCATTATCCAGGGAGGAAACAGTCGACTACGTTTGTATGGAAAAAGAGTAGGGAGCCTGTTCTCTTAACTAGTATGATTATCAAAGTTTAAAACAACCAAAATTTAAATTACCTGACTTCCATTTTGACCACAACAATATCCAAAAATTTGTCAAATTTCCGAAACACTACGGTCTGAAAGAACACTCGTGTATAATGTATCAAGTTCACAGATGCACTAGAATGTCCTTTAATGTTAGAAGTTGTTCCGGTATAGAAAGTGCGAGATGTGCGCACGCGGCGGCCGAACGCGACCGTTGACGTGGTCCGGCTAGAGTGGAGTGGCGTCCGCGCATCTTAGACGATTCGGCGCTGCGTTTCTTTTTTAGGTTCTTTAAGATCGTTTTTGAAAATGTTACTTGAGATTACTAGTAGCGCCCCGCGGCTTCACCCGTGTAAGTCCCGATCATGCGAGTATTTCGGGATAGGAGTAGCATATGTGTTAAGAGGACAGACTACCTACTCTTTTCTCCATACAAACTTTACAAACGTAGTCGACTGTTTCCTCCCTGGGTAAAGACATTAGAGCAAATACGTTTGTACCATAAGTCTATATCAGCCATGACCATGCCCCTACGTTTTGATTTTTTCATTTTCTGATTTTTCTGAATTTTATTTCTATTCTAATTGAAAATGAAAAAAAAAACAAAACGTAAAGCCATGATCATGGCAGATATAGGTTTTATTGCATAAAAATATTTTCTCTAATGTCTTTTTCCAGGGAGGAAACAGTCGACTACGTTTGTATGGAAAAAGAGTTCTTAGACTTTCCCCTTAAGAGGAGTATATACGCCAACGACCTTGAAACTGAAAATCCCTGTCGGGCTCATCGAAAATTGTTGATTATTTCATGACGGAATGTCGTAGAACTTTTTTTTGTGCACAGATTGTAGGTGACATTGTTTCCTACATTTTGGTGTAGTTTTAAGACAAGAACCTCCTATTGGTGCAAAGCCTATCCAAATTTTAGACAAAAAATGTCTGATTTGGCTAAAATGTCGATAGGCTTCAATACGTTTCGACATATTTGTATGAAAACTGCACTACAATATCGGAAACAATGTCGCCTACAATCTGTACACAAAAAAAAGTTCGACGACATTCCGTCATGAAATAATCAACAATTTTCGATGCGCCCGACATGGATTTTCAGTTTTTCAGAATAGGGCCCTTAAATGATCGTTTTTGAAAATGTTACTTGAGATTACTAGTAGCGCCCCGCGGCTTCCCCTGTGTGAGTCCCAATCATGCGAGAATATCGGGATATAAAGTAGCCTATTTGTTAATCTAAATCTATTTTTCTGCATATCTACAAAGTTTCTTCGCAATCGGTTTAGTAGATTTATTATAGTAGTGGGATTCTAATTTCGGTCCCGGCAGGATGCCAGACTTGTACTATGGGTGCCATGGAGCGGATATATTTTTGTCCTTTGTGCGATTATTCTTCTGAATTTCAAGAAGTGTGGTTAAAACACACTTTTAGAAATATCTCTGATCTTAGAAAATTATGAATAAGGGTGCCGAAATAAATTGATAGGTATCTTATAGTTAGAACAGTTATTTATATTAAGAAGGAATCTTTTTGTTTTTTTAAATACATAGGAAATAGACCAAATTACCGATGATTGGACTTAATTCTTAGCTAGACGATTGCATTATTTTTTATACTAACCAGTAAGTTTCATTACCTAAACATTATTACATTCTATGTATCATATGTAATACAGTATGGATTTACAAAAAAAAAGAATAATATGTAGTATATTCGTTGTCTAGTACCCATAGTACAAGCCTAGTACTACTAGCTTGGTTTGGGGCTAGATTGCGCTGTGTGTAATGTTGTGCAATATTTATTTATTTATTTACCTAAAAAGCTTTTTAGTTAAAATTAAGTCACCTAGGTTATTAATACTTATAAATGTACTTTTTGCAATTAAGAAATTAGGTATATTTAGTTTTGAAAAGAAGTTAATTTTGTAGATTTTTCTTCTGGTTTCACGATGTTGGACTGAGATTGAACGCATTTTTCGAAAACAGAAAAATGAGTTTAATTTCAGTTAATTTTGTGTTGAAATTATTTAAGAAAGTAGGTAATGCGCTTACAAAGCTTGAGTGCCCTTGACTTACTTGACCAATTGACCCAATTTCATTAACTGTGGTCAAAATGTCAGATTTCATGTGTCCAAATATGGTGCTTCAACTTTGTAATGCCTACCTATTGAATGTATGAGAATATGTATCATAAGTGGATTGAATTTTGCGCCATCTATCTTTTTGCTCTGGAACTACTGGTCAGAGTTGTGTCTGCCATCTACAACATTTGCGGTTTGTGCTCGCGCCGTCTTTTGAAGTCGTCCAATGAATAGTTGGACTGTTTAATCACAGATGGCGCTTTCACGAACTATTCTATTACCAAAATGTGGCGAAAAATCTAACTTGTAATTTTTTCGTTGTAAAAGACATCAACGCGTGAAATGTAGGTAATATTGTTATGTTACAAATAAAATGTCAGATTTTTTTAGTAACTGTAATTCGAGAATACGTTATTGGAGTAAATTCTCATTGACAATTAAATTATTCTCAAAATTTAGTGAATAAATTCACGAACAAATCATAAAAACAGCGTTTATGAGAAGTGTTCTAAAGTCAGCAAAATTGCTATTTTTCCTTGAAAATAATTTTCTAAATAAAATATCCTTGAGCTACATACAAAAATTAAAAAAAAAAATTAAAAAAAAATTGTCAGCAAAATTGTTAAAAATGTCATTGCTCTTTTAGCACCACCTTGTATAGTAATTCTCTCTTTTTATATAGAGGCCAGGCAGCGTTTGACCTATTTCCTACCCACCGGTGGTTGAAGATGAAGCAGGTTGACCTAGAAGGTACCTGTTCGTTTACTCGCGATTTGAAGACCCCCATTGAAGTACTAGGAACCAACGAGGAATAATGAAGCTGGGACTTCATTATTCCTCGCTGCTAATTCCTATCTCTCGCAGTGCGAATGAGGAATATATATTGCATGAAAAAAAAATATTTCACGACGTTACACACAGCGCAATCTAGCCCTAAACTAAGCACTAGGCTTGTACCATGGGTACTATGACAACGGATAGGTACCTATATTACAAATTATACTTTTTTGTCAATACATACCTACATGTTACATATAAAACACCCATGCCAGAAACAAATTTTTTTTTTAAGCAGAAATACTTGCACCCGATGGGAATCGAACCCGCAACCTCCTGCATTGCAGTTGGGCTTTCACCCAACGCGCCACAGAGGCCGTCAATGACGAAACGCTTAGTGTATTATATTATTAGAATATTATATTATTTCAAAATTTCACCTATTTAAATAGGTAATCTACATGTTTCGGCGCCGCGACGCGACACGGACGAATTCAATGAGCGCACGTAATCGAGAAATCTTTTAGAAAGATCGATTCTTAGTGCAAAGTGAAGTCGGTTACGTAAACCGGTGATAAAACGGTAATGAACAGTTGTCATGGTCGTCATGCGTTATGCAGAAGCGTAGAAGCGTTGTTATTTGTCTCGAACCGAAGAAAACTTAGTAAGGAGCTGTTAAGCAGGTAGGGATTAGGTACGTAGTTTTATAGGCGTAGAGTGGGGTTCGGTTCTAGACCTATTGTTTTCTATGAGTTGTGGTGGATCAATAATTCGTAATCAATCGAAAGACACTTATAACTCGCGTCGGAATTCTCCATAGGTAAGCTCTGGCAATTGCGACGCGAAGGACCCTGGCCTCACACCATCTTGGCCGGGGGGACTCCTGCACACCGGGCCGCTCTTCCCCCGGGGGGCGGCCTGATGGTCTTAATTAGAGTCCCCTCGTAAAAAAAAATAAAAAAAAATTAAAGGTAAAGAAAACGAACGTGAAATAGAATCCAGTGTGTGTATGTATTTGTAAGTAGCATGATGTATCAACCTTGGTAGTTAGAATAGTTTTTCATATACTTACCTAGTGGTAAATGAGCTGTTGTCACAGCACACGTCTAGTTGCTTAGTTTGGGGCTAGATGGCGCTGTGTGCAACATGTGGGAAAATATTGAAGAACTTAATACTGTTGACATAGCACTAGCAGTACCGACCTATAGTCCAGGATCCCTGTGTAGTTAGTATTTATATAATTTAACAGTTTCGTATTGGAAATTGATGGGCGTCTCATCAAAATGAAGCTACTCACGAAAAACTAGCTTGATAGTAATCAATTTGCAAAAATGTACCAGGGATCCTGGACTACTATATTTATGAAGAAATGATTGACCAATCGATTGATTGGCATGTTAAATGCAAGCGTTGGTTCTTCATCGACTTTTAAAAAAGCAATATTTTCAATTGTTAATTAGTCAAATTAAATTCAAAGATGTTCCTCAAACCCAAGTGCGATATGATATCCATCATGATCTCGATGACTCAACACGCGAAAGTGCAGTGAGTAACAAAAAAAACTTATTTGTTTTAAATGGTATGTGAGCGAGTTGCACTAATTAATCTTGTTACGGCTAGAAACATTTTAGTGAAAGTATATATTCACAATTTACAACAATAAATTAAGTATTCTGTTTTCTGCTTCTATTTTTTTCTCTCGTCCAAAACGTTAGAGAGTTAAATTGCTCGGTGTTTATTGTATTGTATGCCTGAAAAGATGCTGGTTGCTAGGCAACAGAGACATGTGTATTGATGACTGATTTAGGCTACGTTTCCATCAGAGTTATGCCAGGATCTGTAGTAAGGTAAACTCTATTTCAGAATCTCACATCAAATATGTAAACAAAACTGTTTCTTCTACCGTAGCTGTGCTAAGCAAAAGCAAATGGAGCTATTCCACTGGTTCTAACAAACACGTCCCTACGCGCACATTCACCCCGCGGTTTCACCCGTTATTGGTATAAAAGTAGCCTATGTGTTATTCCAGGTCTCCAGCTATCTACATACCGAGTTTCATGGTAATCGGTTCAGCGGGTTATACGTGATTGGGTAACACATATACACATTACACATGCACCCATACCCACATACTCACAAACTTCCAGCTTTATAATATTAGTAGGATAGTAGGATTCACATGATAACGATTTCAGTCCCTCCGTCTGTCAGTCTGTCCCCAGGCTGTGTCTTATGAACCGTGATACAGTTTACTGTACTAGCTTACTGGACTGGTCGAGTAACAGTCATATTGTATTGTCTTAATGCCCTGGGAAAACAGCACCGTGTGGCCCATAATGGCTAATGTTTTATTTATGGATGTGCATCAAATAAATAACTTAAAATGTTATTGCCCTGACATTTTAAGGTCAAGGCATCAACGGTTTAGTAAAAGTTGTTTTCTTTACTTTGATAAATTAACACATTTCACATAAGGTATTGTACATCCTATCCTACTAATATTAACAACCTGAAAGTTTGTATGGATGGGTGTATGTTTGTTACGCAATCACGTGAAAATTACATGGTGGGGCGGCACCATGTAAAACTTCTTAAAAACATGATAGAACTTCGTGGAAGGAGCTTGGAGAGGCATATGCCCTGCAGTGGCCAAATACATGCTGCTGAAAAAGAGAGAAGAAAAGATTACACCTAATTACAAATAAAGCTCTGATTTTTGCACTTACGACACAATGATCGAATCCAAAGTATAAGGCGATCGATACGAAAAGATACGACGATCGAAGTGTAAACAAAAGACGATTGAAGTGAAAACATAACACGATCTAGGTAAGTGAAAACAAAAGACGATCGAAACTGAAACAAAACACGATCTAAGTAAAAACAAAAGACGATCGAAACGGAAACAAAAGACAATCTCCTCCGTGCTAATTTTTAAATATTCGATTTCTATATACTCTTCGATTTCTTTATTAATCGAAATATAATAAAATCATGACTTTTGATCTTACCATCAGAAAATACTAGACTAAAGATTAATTTATTTCATGACTTTTTTATTGTGTTTTTAGTTGTTGTTAACTTGGCGTCAATTCCGTATATAAATTATATTTTTACCGTATAATGTCTAATGCGATTGTACCCTCTATAATAGTTTATGCTGGCTAAAATAATAAAACTGGTATTTTTGTTTTTCTGCGTACAATTCGTGTGCTTTATGTAGAATAGATTGAAGGAAATAAAACAACCACCTTCAATTTATACTGATATAAACAGACAAAAAAATAATTTGAGAAAAGGATTTCGTTTTTACCCTTTGGGTCATCATCATCATTTCAGCTGTAAGAAGTCCACGCTGGACAAGCCTCCCTCATTGATTTCCAGGTGCTTCGGTTATAAGCAGCCTGCATCGACCGCGAACCCGCGGGCGCTTTTTTAAAAAACCGGCCAAGTGCGAGTCGGACTCGCGCACGAAGGGTTCCGTACCATTATCTATACAACAAATTTTGTTTTGAAACGTAAATTGTGGTTTACGATTTATGACGTTTTAAAAAAAAACTACTTAATAGATCTCGTTCAACCCAATTGTCGTTGGAAGTTTGCATAGTAAGTAGAGATGGGCCGACTAGGGGTTCTGCCGACTAGCAGACTAGCCGACTAGTCGGTTCCAAAATGCAGATCATTATAATTCCTAGATATTTGGGTTAATCATGACCACTCGGCGATTGTTGTTATTTTTGGATAAATTTGCACTTCGAAAGCTGTAACAAACTTCCAAAAAATCTTCTATACATACAATAAAATCGTAACTTAGCGGTGTCTGTTTTTGGAAGATATAAAAAACTAGACTAGTCGGCGACTAGTCGGCCCATCTCTAATAGTAAGTAATGTACATCATATATAATTTTTACTTTTATCATTCCACTGTTTTAGAAGTTACAGGGGGTGACACACATTTTACTACTTTGGGGGCGTCTCTCGCGCAAACTATTCATTTGGAAAAAAAATATTAGAAAACTCAATATCATTTTTGAAGACCTATCTATAGATACCCTACATGTATAGGTTAGATGAAAATTTTTTTTTGAGGTTTAGTTCTATCTAAGTATGGGGAACCCCAAAAATGTAGTACTTTTTTCTATTTTTGTGTGAAAATCTTAATGCGGTTCACCGAATACATCTTACCAAGTTTCAACAGTATAGCTCTTATAGTTTCGGAAAAAAAGTGGCTGTGACATACGGACGGACGGACAGACAGACAGACAGACATGACGAATCTATAAGGGTTCCGTTTTTTGCCATTTGGCTACGGTACCCTAAAAAGCGGCCGCGGGCTAAAAAACTATAAATTCTGGTTCTACTGCATCTCCTAAATGACCAAGACAATTTTTTTTCTAGACCTCTCTTTCTTCATTATAATTCTGATATAATATTTTGAATGTTTGCGTGGATGATTGTGAGAGAAAATCTCCGAAACGAATGAAGCGATTTGAATATAAATCTAATAGAATTTAGTATTTAGATTCTCTTTTATTCAAAAAAATCTATATTTTACTAGAAGGCCAATTAATTTTACGATTTCATTGAGTCCGCTTGTCTCGCATAAATATCGCAGACGACACTTAAACTTATTATTATTTTATGTATCTGTAACAGATACAGCGTAATATATTGTATCCTTAACGAAATTAATACTAATGATTACATTAAAATACAATGATTTATGTTTTTATTCAAATTTATTTGCGTTTAGGTAAATTTCGTAATGGCACCCGCGTCTTCTATATGGGGCTAACATACATGGAGGTGATTCGGGTGCCCCTTAGAGGTCCTCTACCTCTGGACTTTCGCTGGACACTCGTTTCTGGGACACTGTATATCAACGCAGAGCACAAACCGATGCGCTGGTCTTAGAGACATGCAATTTGGATAGTGTGCTTCTCTTGATGTGTAGGTATTCACTACGTTTCTTTCCTTTTTGACTCCTGAGGAGTACCTACTCTTTTCTCCATACAAACTTTACAAACGTGGTCGACCGTTTTTTCCCTGGATAAAGTTATTAGAAAAAATATGTTTATACCATAAGTCCTATATTAGCCATGACCATGCCCCTACGTTTTGATTTTTTTCATTTCTATTTTTTCTGAATTTATTTCTATTCTAATTAGAAAATTTATGTTGTTATGGCATAAACATATTTTGCTCTAATATCTTAAACCAGAGAGGAAACAGTCGACTACGTTTGTATGGAGAACAAGTAGGGTAGACTCTCCTCTTAATGGTGTCTTTAAAAGAACAAAATATCCCCTCAAAAACATTTTCATGTTAAATGTAGCCAAGACGAGAGCGAGATCATATGATGGGCACTGTCAAAAAGTTATCAGATGTCCTGTACCTAAAGCCAAGCTTATAACTCTACACGCCCCAACTCCACAAGCACCTTACTTCACAAACTCAACATCTTAGCCAAAATATATGGCTGGCCGTTTCGCTACCGTGCATGGGGTTTCTGTTGTTTGTACAATTTTATTGTTCTTGCGGTAATGAAACGGCCAAGCCCATATATTTTGGCTTTTGGCCAAACAAGTGGTGAACATTGGAAACATCAGCCTAAACGCCGTACCGCAAGAACAATAAAATTGTACAAACAACAGAAACCCCATGCACGGTAGCGAAACGGCCAAGCCCATATATTTTAGCTAAGATGTTGAGTTTGTGAAGTAAGGTGCTTGTGGAGTTGGGGCGTGTAGAGTTATAAGCTTGGCTTTAGGTACAGGACATCTGATAACTTTTTGACAGTGCCCATCATATGATCTCGCTCTCGTCTTGGCTACATTTAACATGAAAATGTTTTTGAGGGGATTTCATCTCTTTTTGTAGTTTGCCTAATTATTACATATTTTTTTCCAATCAAACAAACTTTCAGCTTCATAATATTAGTAGGTAAAGTAGGATGTAGTTATTTATCAGTAAATATATAATATTTTTTCTGTTTTTCATTTCCAATAGGTCGTGAATTAATTAACGACTTACGCGTCACGCTCTGTAGGTACGGCGTTTAGGCTGATGTTTCCAATGTTCACCACTTGTTTGGCCACCACTGGCAGGTAACGAAACAACTTTTAAAAATATTCTTGTTGTCCATCACTGTACGACAGCGGTAAACCTTTCTAATTATCAATCAATTTTCATACCTTTAGCACCTTTAATACACATTAGGTGCTGTGCGCGCGCTTAACTCCATCCCCTAATTTAAAGGGTAGAGGGCTAGAGGGTGAATTACTAAAAATCCTGATTTTCTGTATTTTTATTATTTATAATAAGAAGTTATTGTACCTATAGCATCAAAATTTGCGAAAGTTCATGCAAATAGCCATCCCTTAATTTTAGGGGTTGGGGGGTGAAAGTTTGAACTTTTAAATTTTCTAGTTGTTTGTGTACTAATACCAACCTACATACCAAATTTTAGCTTTCTAGGACTTCGGGAAGTACCATTTGAATTTTGATGATCATCATTGAGTGAGTGAGTGAGTGAGTCAGTGACGAAATTGGAAGTTTTTAGATATCAATTAAATCTAAACTATAAGAGCTATGTAATTGAAAATGTGTATTTTTATTAAGTCCCCTATTGACATTACACCCCGTGAATAACATTCATCTGGTATATTTCCAAACCCAAGTTATGAGGGTTCAAAAAACCGACGAAACCTTTTGAGAAAAGGTAGGTAGTGCCCGTACGCTTCGCTGGCTCGTCTTGGCGGGGGCACTACCGTGCCCCCAGATCGTGACAGGGATAGCGCTGGCGAATCTTCGACACAAAATACAGAATACTAATATATTTGTCATATTAAGTAATTGTACAGTTTTATTAATTCTTGTAGTAGGCAGGCACGTTATTGACAGTAGCTAACTACATTTAACCACTCTGCTTATTATATCTCTGCTCGGACATATTTGACTTGCCTTGCCTAGTGTTTACTGACAGAAAGAGAAAACTAAGTAACTTAGCTATGAACTGAACACCCATGATCATTATGTCATTAAAATGTATACCTAACCTAGAGGCGAACTCAGACAATGTACCTATATTTGTATCGGGCGACAGTTTGTCGACAAATGAAAGTCGAAATTTATAAATCGGTCACACTATCTGTGCACCTCGATGCAATGCGATGCGGTAACCTTTCCCGACATCCCATTCAAACCATCAGGCATCAGTTTGGCACGTGATCGAGACAGGTGCACAAATAATGTGACTGAATTATACATACATTTTTTTCGGTATTCGTGATGCTGAATATACTACTTTAGCGGTATTCAGAGCGCTTCGGTCCGAAACCGAAGATCGACTTCATTTGTCTGCCACTGTCTTATTGAGTTACGCTGAGCAAGACAGAGATATCGGTTTCGGACCGAAGCTCTCTGAATACCCGTGATGAAATTTAACGCATTTTTTGGTTTTGAATCGCGTTGTTTTCATTATATTAAACATTCTCGTTCCAGTGAGAATCTCCAGGCTATTTGTTTACCAAGTTCAGTAGTGTGTGCGTGAAGGAAACACAAACATACTTGTTTACTTACTTATTTATACGATCAACGATGCGAGGTATCGGTTAAACGAAAAGTTTTTTGTCCAAATTTCTGTTTACTACTTGTTCACGTAACTTGTGTAATATTGAAATGTGACATTGTGTACCTACTCAAAATCTTATGAGTTTGAGCCCTTTGTTCCAACTAAAATTACAAATTATTACTGCTTTTACAATGTAGCCGATTTTAATCTCATTGTTGTCGTCGATGCAATGCTGAGTGTTGGAAGACCACTTACTCGGTGGACCGTCGACATTGTAGCGGTCGTTGGGAGTCGGTGGAGGGGGCTAGGGATCGCTATTTGTGGCGTCGTATGGGTGAGGCCTCTGTTTAGCAGCGGACGGATAAGGGCGAAGCAGATGATGACGATCATGTTGTCTTTTACGATTGTTCTCTTGTAATGGTGTGGATTTACTCCGGCAAATTTTGATCTTATAAGCGTTCTAGCTAATTGAGAGACTTGGACACACTGCCAATTGATAAGTATTGATTTTTTTTATTTACGATTTAGGTGTGTGGAGCTATCTATACATATCAAATTCAAAGGCCTGACTGCAGTCAGTCAGTCAGTTTAGGCTGTGCGTTGAAATATCACTGATACAGCCTAAACTAAACCGCTTGTCCTTAGGAGGTTGTTTTCTATGTTATGCGTAGTTTCCACTAAGAAAGGGTTTTTAAAAATTCGCACGGGAACAGGAATTACGTGAGTTAAACTGTGGGACACAACTAGTTTGAGTACAGGATTTATGCGGGTAAAACTGCGAAACAGTTTTTAAGAAGGTAGGTACCTAAAAATTCATTGGTTCGACTGAATTAAGATAATATCATACAATTGGAAGATTGCACAATCGGGTTAATAATCTACCAATTGTTCTTGAAACTTTGAATTGGTATTGTTTAAAATATCTACCTTCTGTATCTACATTATATAATTATAATGATAAAGTTGCACCTACTTACTTTGTGACGGAAGGAGTACCATAGCAGGCACACCTGATGTTATGAACCTGCGCCCCGCGGTGGCACGCGCGTTAGTCTCGATCCCGTGGGAATATCGGGTTTAAAAGTATGTTAGTTTCACAAAAACAAACAAAAATGTATGTATGTTTGTTAAGAAATATTGTAGTGTACAAGTTAAGATTTGTCTTTTACTGTGACATGAAGTTTCAAAGTTAACCCTAATAGCAGCCCTTGTATTAGAGGTGACACCCTTAAAACAAATGGCAGCTATTGTCTCAGACAGAAACAAACGTTACATAAACTTAGTCATCTATATCTATACTAATATTATAAAGAGGAAAGATTTGTATTTTTGTGCGTGTGTATGTGTGTCTGTGTGTGCGTCTGTATGATTGTTATGAATAAACTCAAAAACAACTGGACCGATTTCAAAAATTCTTTCACCATTACAAAGCTACGTTCACCCTAAGTAACATAGGCTACTTTTGATCCCGATATTCCGAAGGGATCGGGACTTACGCGGGTGAAACTGCGGGACGCAGCCATCGTTTATAAGTAAGGGGGTAATGTAAGCAAACAGCTAGGCAGTTTCTTATTCAACGAAGACAGCCTCTTACCGTTTTTCAGGGCAAAGTTAATAACACAGGCGTTTAACCGTTGGAATATTCAAACAGATTTACGATGCGCATGCGCAACGGTCCGTTGATGCGGCAACACTATTGTGATGCTAAATATTACAATACAAACGTTATTGGGAAAACATATGTGCTATGGATTTTACTTGAATTTGCAGTTTATATATGGAAAAGTGTAAGGAAATTAAAAAAAAATCTTCTTCTTCTCGTGCAGTTGTGTGACCCAGTGTTAGAGTTTTCGGGTCGATCTAAGGCCTAACTTAACCTAACGACTGCTATTTGAGATAACAACTGTGAAATAGGGTGGACACATAATATTTACCCGACGTGTCGTGTCGTGATCGTGATGCACCAGTAGCCTATCGGTTTTATATATTCTTTACGCTTTAGAGACACATTTGTGTACAACACGACACGACCTGCAAATGTGTCTCTACAGCTGAATACAGAAACGCCACTTAGAATTTGAGGCGTACTTAAATAATTGAGTAGCTTCTTTTTTTGAGTTTGAGAGGTGCTAAGTTGTAACTCAAATAACTCAAATTTTGAGTTGCGTTTCTGTATTCGGCCGTAAGCGTATAAAATATATGAAACCAATAGGCTACTGACCTATATAACGACATGTCACGTCAGGTAAATATGTTTATACCTTAGGCTGTACGTTAATCCGTTAGTCAGTCAGGACAAATCATTTTATAAATACCTACAAATTATCATTAACAGTTTTACTTTATATTCTATTTTAAGTGCTTAAGCCTGCACTGGGCTTTCATACTTTCATTCATGCGTCTATCTTGCGTTGTGTTTTTGCAGAAGTATTGTTTCTTTAAAATATTTCTAGTTCTACTTTATGTCGGCTTTCTTATAACTCGAAGATTTAGTAAGCAGTTTTAGCTTGCTTTAACTTCTTTTTCTAACTCTTGTAACAGCGATTAGCGCCTAAATGTTAGTTGGGGTATAACATTTTAAAATTGTTGTTATATAAATGGGCACATAATGTAATAAGCGACTATTAGATTTTCAGATAGACGTAAGCAATGCTTATTAAAATATTCACCTACATTTGTTTTGATTGTGAATAATTTAACTTTTTGCTATTATACTAACGTAGGTGCCTATTTGGTAACGCTAAGACGCTAAGAAGTAGGTTAGGTATACCTATTTATAAGTTTTCGCTATAATCTAAATTTGTCCATATATTTTTAAAAACGGAACCCTTATGATTCGTCATGGCTGTCTGTCCGTCCGTATGTCACAGCCACTTTTTTTTCCGAAAGTATAAGAATTATACTGTTGAAACAACAAACTACAAGTACTTAAGGGGGGCTCCCATACAACAAACGTGATTGCGAAATATTGTGATAAATACAAAACATGTTGTAGATAATGGTATGAAACCCTTCGTGCGCGAGTCCGACTCGCACATGGCCGGTTTTTTTATTACAGCAAATCGTTCCAAACTAAGTTCTGCGAAATAACTGACCTACCTAAACCAGGTATCATTAAAGTAGGTATGTAAAATCTAACTTTATGACTGCTATAACTTTTGTTTCTTTTATTATACTTCAAGTGGGTACCTACTCTAAGTAGGTACCTAAAAATTATAGAGCGTTGAATATGTGCCGCAGTTTTTATTCATGAAGTTCATAATAAACTTTCTAAGGTCTATGTTAGTAGTATCAAAAGCAACAATACCTAACGAAATCTGGATGTTCGTTATTAAAAAAAGCTTGTTGTCCGAAAATTAAATGTACCCGAGAGTTGGTGCCACCACGAGCCTAACTCTAATATTATAAAGCTGAAGAGTTTGTTTGTTTGTTTTAACGCGCTAATATAAGGAACCGCTAGACCGATTTGAAAAATTATTTCATTGTTGGATAGTCCATCTATTGAGGAAGGCTATAGGCTATATTATATTTTCAAAAAAAATTACGGACGAAGTCGCGGGCACTGCTAGTAATTAATTAACAATTATAATGCGTTCTTTTATAAAACCCTGTTAGCTGACAGAGATGCGACCGAAAAACATCGTGAGGATGGATGATGATAATGAGATTCACATAGCTGAGCCAATTTTCATACATCTCTGATAATGCGTCCACCTCAAACTATGTCCATATATTCTCACTTGTATGAAAAGTATTTTTTTTTACATGGGTTAGGCTTTTACATTTGACCTCATCTCACCTGATGGGAAGCGACGATGAGGTCGACGGTGTAGGTAACATTATAGATAGATTGAAATAAAACTTTATTTATAACATAAGACAAGAAAACAAAATACAAATACAATGAGTCGGTATTTACTTTTTTATGTTTTACATAAATAGTGCAAACCTGTTATTGGCCGTAGGCTCGTAGGTGTTGTTTATTTTTATTGTATTATTGTATACAAGGGCTGTTGGTTTGATGATGAATAAATTTAAAAAAAAAGAAAGCTTAAAATGTCAGTTGCACAAATGGGCGGCCTTATCGCTGAGAGCGATTTCTTCCAGGCAACCTTTGGATAAAATAGATCTGTTTTAGCAGGCTTACCTAGAAGAAATCTATTCACTCTTGACTTGAAGACTCCAAGGTTGGCATTTAGTTGGCGGTAAGCTAGCGCTTTTATGTAGTCTGAAATTGATTTGTTAAAACATATGTAGGTCCTCTAGTGATTGCTGTCGGTCGGTATATTGAAAGTAACGAGACATTTAATTATTGCGATTTAAGAAAAGTGATTTATATCAACACTTCATGTTTTGATCTTGTTTTTCATATATGTGCGGTTAAAACTGAAACAATTTCTGATAAAGAATACAACAAAGCCGACTTATCATTAATCTATACTAATATAATATTATAAAGTGGAAAGATTTGTTTGCCACGGTAGTTTTTTTGAAACATTTAATACAATTGAATGACAAATCACATCTCAATCAATCCTGAAGAAGATACCTGTAAATGTCTTGAACCATTGAGCGTTGAAACAATGCTAAAAGTAAAAAAACACCACGCGCTTAAAACCGAAAAACGTCTTTAATTTCAATACAGCTTCTAGAAAACAGCAGAAAAATCTTAAAAATCTAAAACGTAAGGAGGTCTTATCACTGTTACACATCAATTTTATATGTACCCTTATTCGCAATAAATGAATTATTATTATGAATTAAAAATCCAGATAAATATTTTTTAAACAAATAAACTTACCGATTTAAATGAAAAACGGCGTTTATTCAGTTCACTCAGCACTTTGTTGTTGTTTCTCAGACAATCCAAATTAGTAATAGCACCATAAAAACGAGAGTGGTGTAGCACCGTGCGCTCGGTACGCGACTGCGCCTGCGCACGCGTCGTTGCCACCGCGCGCGCGCATGCTTCTCCTTCTTGTAAACCTGATGACACATTGATGTTTCCTCTAGAGTCTAGACAGGCAGTTCTTTGGTCTTCGGTCTGTCTAAAGAACTGGCTGATTTTTTGGGTAACGCATAGGAATAACCGTTAAAAAAGGCACTGTTTGATTTGTCCTGTGTATTACCCCTTTCCCCTTGGCCTTGTACTGTCTTTTGAACTGACCTGCGTTGTTAAAAAGGTTCTTTCAAGATAAATATTCATAATAGGAATTGCTTTTTGCCCTTCTATAATAACTGTGCATGTAGATTCGAACAGGTGCACAGTAATTGTGACCGTGTTAAAAGGAATTACGAATCTCTTAAACAACCCTTTTAAGACAGTAAAATTGCACTTCATAGTTTCCAAGTGATCGTAGCACCTGTCCAGTTCCAATAACGTCAGGTTTTCACAGAAAATCTACGATAGTTTAGATAAGCTTGTTCTCAGTAGTTATTTTTCTGAGAAAGACTGAGTTGTCTCTTTTTCTCGCTAAAATAAAAAAAAACAAAGGACGATCAAAACGGTAATCGAAATGTAAACAAAAGACTATCAAAACTATAACCAAAGACAACCGAAATGTAAACAAAAGACTATCTAAATAGAAACAAAAGACAATCGAAATGTAAACAAAAGACTATCTAAATAGAAACAAAAGACGATTCTGTGGACATAGAAGTACAATATTACACACAACGTATGACATAGAAGTTCATAGAACGCGTAGGTATAAATCACTGACCTCCATTATATGGACAGGAGGTTGCGCACTGAATTTTGTGCCTATTTGATCTGCGCCATGTTGCGCTGTTTTCTATTGAAAGTGATGGTGACCGTCCACGGACCTATTAGTTCCATGGACGGTCACCATCACTTTCAATAGAAAACGCGCGACTAACAGCGCAACATGGCGCAAATCAAATCAGCACAATGATCTAATGTCATTTAACAACTATAAAAGAGTTAAATAAGCAAGATAAACTAAAATAAATAAAATAAAATAATAATAATAGAAAAAACTAAACAAAACAAAAAGAAATAAACAAAATAAAAAGAGCAAAAAGAAAAGAATTGTTTGATTTGTAAATTAAAAGTTTTTTTTAAGTCATTTTGTATGGTAAGTATAGCAATTCCAGCGTACTTGTATAGATATAGTTCAGTGGTGTAAATGCAAACAAGCATTACTACAGCTACAGAACAGTTACTTAGAATTCGGTGTTGTCTTTTTACCGGAAGTGTGTCAGTTACCTAATATTGTCTTATTATTTCTCAACTTATCGGATATTGGTGGTAGGTACGTTGGGTGATGTAGCGTTTTCTTGCTAGACTCTATTGATTTTGATGAATATGCTCGTTCTTCTTTATTCAATGATATTATTTTAGTCTTTGTTAGTAAAATTAGTTTTTGTTGCAGTTTCATCGGAGTTTTTTTGTATTGAGTATGTTAAGTTTTTTATAATGATTTTGCCAACTGCCAACTTCTGTTAATTCTAACATGATGCTGACTTACTTCTCCTCTTAAACGTTTTTTGAAAATTTGATTGTTTCTTCGATATCTAGTATCATTCACTTTATTGAGCAGCATATCGGCTTAGATGCGTTCGCCGATCTTGTATCTATAGCCGCGTAAGTTGAGCAACACCTGACGCGGTCATTACTTAGATGGGTAAGTCAAATATCGAAGAAAAATATCGATTTTTCATTTTCAAGCTTATCCGTGCCTCATCTTAGGGCACGTTAAGCAGGCGGTCCTAGTTGTTATCTCCGATAGCAGCCTTATTTACCAGAATATGAAACCATTTTTCAGTGTCTTTTCAGCCCGCTGGGTGACAACAATTCTTGGCCGACGATTCCCACACAGTGATTGCTTAGGCTTAGCACCACCCAGAGACACTACACCATCCGTATAAGTACAAGTAGGTACATTAAAATTCAATACACGGGAAAAATACGTTTACAAAAAACACTACACCAGTAAATAATCGAACACGACATCTACAAAATACAACATTTATCTATGGACGGACAGACATGTTTATTTAACAAAATAACTCAATCACAATCGTGTTCCAGCGATCGGCCAACGCACCGTAAAATTGCAAGATTACTTCAACCCAGTCAGTTCCTGTGTAACTATCAGGAGTCAGATTAGAAAGTGTAATGTTATAAATAATTTGCTTGGAAGTGATCTCGATACGCAGTGCAGCGGCACAGTTATATTCTGCAGTTGCTTTTTAGGGAAACTGAGTAATGTATTAGGCATTTACGTAGATGCTAGCGCTGCCGGTAAGTGTATGGGTAAGTTGGTCGACACGCAAAGTGATGTGTTATCTCAGTTTTGTGAATAGCGAAAGTTATTGTTTGTAGGAAAAACTGATTGAATTATGTTGCTTGAAGTCATATTCAGCATTCAGGCCTATCTAGATTTTTGTTATGAAATTGCAGAATTTGTATCGTTGTGTTATGTAAATAATAATATTGAATATTACATATTACAAATTGTCTTATTTAATGAATACTAGCTGTGTGGTTTTACCCGCGTAAATCCCGATCTTGCTGGGGTTTCGAAAAAGGCTTTCTTAGTAGATACCTACTTAGAATTTACAAAGAATACACCCTCCAAATTGTACGTGTCTATAGACACATAAATAAATAATAAATAAATAAATTCTGTGAACAACACACTGCGCCATCTAGCCCCGTGGTAAGCGACTAAGCTTGTGTTACGGTGACTAGACAACGGATATAATACTTATATTAACACATAATGTCACACAAGTCTATAGACACATAAAATACATATAAAATGGTCCTATAGGACCAGCGGTTTGGGCTGTACCTACCTTGATACATCCGTAAATCAGTCAAAATAATTATTCTGAAGTTTGAATTATGTAAAGACTGGCCATTGTCTTTGTGGATTCTTGGCTCTGCCATTACCTTAGACTACGAGTGCTGATGGGAGATCCGTTTATCAAATTAAATTTAATGTAATAAATTAATCTCTCTATTTTCAGGTAAGCAACGCGTTGCTATACAAGTCATAGTTACAATTGAGAAAAAGGTAAGATAAGTATATTATTAATTAGCGGGGTATTTACCTTGTTTAAATTTGTTTTAATGGAGAACCGAGAGCTAGTTTCTGAAAACTGGCAAGTTTGTAAACTTACTATTATGGTTGTACCGTCATCGTCGAGTTAGACGTTTCCTTATATTGCAAGTTGCGCATAAAACATTGTAATGCTCATCAAGATCCATAAACTGCAAGTTACATGCAGATTTATGATTGTCGTAAAATCATTTGCTGCTTATCTTGAACAACCTTTCCTTTCTAACGGTTTCCGACGTCTGTGCCCATTTTCCTGGTTCCTAGAGACATGTTACTTGTACAAATTGATTATATTTTATGCACAATTTAATAGGTCTTATTAACAATCTTATATCTTTCTAGATTTTAATTTTACCTAAATGTTTTTTTAAATTAAGATCTGAAGAAATGCCTTTCGTAAGGTTTCTTGTTGACTACTAACCCCTTAAAAAATGGCCAAGTGCGAGTCGTACTCGCGTACGGAAGGATCCGTACCATTATCACGTTTGTTGTTTGGGAGTCACTCTTAAATATTTATCATACTCTTTTAGATTGTTCACTACAGCGGCAACAGAAATACAACATTTGTGAAAATTTTAACTATCTAGCTATCACGGTTTATGAGATACAGTCTAGTAAAAGGATTCCGTGTTTACCCTTTAGGTAGGGAGGGAACTCTTAAAACCACTGTATTGAGAACCTCCTACTTAGAAAAGTCGGTTAATACCAGGCTCTGTAAGTAAGTTATGTCATACATAACATAACCTATTAAAGTAATCGTAGAAAAACAACAAGACCTGTTATCATCAACACCACTACTATTTATTTTTGTAACTTGAAGTTTAAGTACAATAAAAGTCTTTGCATAACCTCGATCTAGCCAAAAAAGTAAACATTTAACTTTGTATAATATATTCATACTCGTAAACGAAACTAGATCTCTAGGCAAGTAATAAAAATAATATGATATCACGGTAGTATGGTTGCGCCTAGATATACGTTGGTAGATGTGTCCGGTTGTTTGTAAATTGTAAGGACAATTTAAGGAGCTCATTAGCCTAGATGCGGCCACCGGTCTTGTGGAGTCGTGTGGGTTATGCAACGCCTGGCGCGGTCGTTACTTGGATGGGTGACCGATAACGAGTGACAAAAAATCACGTGAGCAGGTGGTCCCGGTTGTTATCTCTGACTGCAGTCGTTTAGGTCAAGTTGGGCGCATTAGGGCGACCTGAATACACCAATTCTAGGTGAGCCACACCACTACACGAAAAGAAGAAAACGAAGTAGAATTTAGTGAGGTCTTTTTTCATCGTACGTAAGGCATCTTACAGTCGATCTTTTTACAGAACCTCGTTGAGTCTCCTTTTCGAAATAAGTAGGTAGATCTACTAGTGGTGTGACGTGGCCGCTGTGGGGTCGCATTACAGCAGCCAAGAGTTGTAGTTTGTTTAGCGCCACCTAAAGGACCTGGTGCAGGAATCCTATGCGCAACCTTCTGCATTACAGTCGGGCATTCGCCCGTGGCGTCGGTCGCGCCACAGAGATTGTCGAATATAAATGGGTAAAGATACCAATAGAATGCAAAAATTCAAAATTTATTATTTTTTATTATTCGATTTTGTAAAACTTAAGTGGGCTATTTACTATGCATGGCACAAGCTTGCGCCTTATTATCATTTGACACCGATATAACGCCTTCGATGCAATTATTCATTGTTCTTTTAGTGTTTCAGTTATAGTGACGTCTCGCGTTCGTTCGAGTTTGGTTAGTATACCCGTAGAAAATAATTTAGTTTGATTTTTTTGTAGAGTCTGATGAAGTAGTACTTTTTTAGGGTTTCGTGGGTGGGTATACCTCTAATGGTAAAAAAATTGTCTCTTGTCCGACTGTTTTTACCTTCCTGGGCAAAGAACTCCCCATTTTCATACATCCTGACCTCGCTTTTGGTCGTTTCGAAATTTTGGGCACTCAGCGTCGAAAGCATTTCGATGTTCACATCATAAAGGGTTAAAATTTGTGTGCTACCTGAAACGTGCTGACTGCCGGAGATCGTGCAAAGAGGAGACGTACGAGCAGGAAGGCGGACCCTGTGCTTCCGAGAGGGATGCAACCAGGAACATCGTTCGAAAGCATTCAGAACAAATTGCCATCGTCTCCTAGCTCTAATTTGAAGACACAAAAAACAGCTAATACGCGCAAAGTTAGATCAATTCGCTAGTATGTACCTGCCTATAATCTTACGATTTGCGTTGATCTGTAGAAGTTAATTGAGCTATAAATAAATAACGATGTCTGGTTCCATCCGTGTTCTTCATATATTGACAGTAGAAACACATGCTAGTGTCTCGTGTTACGTAATCGAAAGGTGGTGGTATTTTGCGTATTTTTACGTAGAGCCCTCTGCAACTGGAGCAATTTTGTTTGCGGAATGTTTAGACGTTTATGTCACTGCTTTTCCTTATTTATAGAATTTCCTTACAAAAGTAATCTGGTATAGGTTCTTGGTAACGTGATTACCACGATATGCTTTTTTTTTAACACGATACATAGATGGACCTGGATAAGATCGCTTTTAGCGATAATACCAATCATTATGCCACATAGATTTAAGTTGTTTATGTTTATTGGCTTGGCGACTTGGTTAAGGCCGCGGGTTCACGGTGGATGCAGGCCGCTTATAACCGAAGTATCTGGAAATCTATGAGGGAGGCTTATGTCCAGCAGTGGACTTCTTACAGCTGAAATGATGACGATGATGTTTATTGTATTTTTTTTTATATGGTGTTACAATAAAGATTTAATCTCTCTGTCTATCTATAAGCGTTTGTCTTCCATCTCATCTGTTGGTAAGTGATAATATGGTCTAAGATGCAACACGCTTATCTAGAAGAAAGAAGACTGCGGCAGTGGAACAAGATCCGACACAAGATGCCTTAACTTAAAAGCTACAAATATCATCTTTAAACATAGTATTTTTAATTTTTATACAAAGTTCGATATTTCGCCAGTAATTACAACTGGCTTGCTCACGAAACTGGAGATTGCAGGTAGACAATCGGCGGGGTATTTGTAGTAAAAATAACCATGTTTGTTTAAAATCGTAAATTTTAGGTATTTAGCAATTTGAAATGTGAGTGGCCTTTCTGAAGAGCCAATTATTGTTAATGGCACTCTCATTTCAAAGCCTAACGAAACAAATAATAATAGGTACTGTAGAGTCATATTATTACAAAATAATGTTAAGTGGATTTTATTGATTTTGAAATGGTGTGAATTTTATATTTGCTTTCAATTTTACAGGAGTCCGATGCGACATACTTACACCCATATATACAGACAAGTTGAGTACGTAATTAATTTGCCTAACTTAGTAATACTTTTTACCCAACTAGAAAAGGGTATTACGACTTGTCTATAATTAAGGGTATGCAAATACCAAATATATTTATTAATTACAACATGTGTCAAACACAATTACAAAACATAACAAAATTCTAATAGGAAACAAAAATAAAAATTACATCGTTTTTTTCTGTCTGTCAACTTTGAAACTTCTTGTCGCAGTAAAAGTCAAACGATACATAATTTATGCAGCTGTTAATCATCGTTTATAAGTAAGGGGATAAATGAATTACATTACATTTAAAATAAATTTAAAACAGTGATTAGAAAAGAAAAAATCCTTCATAAAAACATCAAACTTCAGACTTCAGACTAAAACTTCAAATTTACTCAAAAAAGCATGCCCAAGACGGGTACAATTGCATGTCGAAACAGACGTCTTTTTTACCCGACTGGGCGACGACGCAAAGAAGGCTATGTGTTTATTAAAGCCGAAACATTTCATGAAAATTTCGACTTCAATTATAATCAGTCACTCTACGCGCTTTTCCAAAAGCGAAAGCAGATGTAAACGCACCTGCAATACCTGCATCAACTTCCTCCAATAAATCAAATTCAAAGCAAGTATCTCATAGGTATAGTCAGGTAAGATCGGATACAGGGGGACTCAAATATCTCCCACAATAGGTTACATTTTTAGTGTTAGCCACAGTGTTTACGAAGATCGGAAAAAAATATTGATTCTTAATTTGCAAGCAATAGAGGTGGTTTTACATTGACGTTCGATGTTACCCCAAGTAGACGATTTTTTATTATGTAAAAATGAAATGTTTAGTAAGTTTGAAGTCGCATAGAGCAAAAACTAGTGAGCGTAAGAAAATATAGAAGTGAACAACGATTCATTGTTTTCAAACGATGGCAGTTTTATTTATTTAATATTGACTGAAGCTGGGAAATTTAGCCTTACTTAGGTCTATCTTTTGTGTTCGGTGGTTTCTTATTATTATTTTTAAATATTTGGCTAATATTTAGCTCATACATGGCATTATTTCTAGGACAAATCTGTGTATGCCTGTCATTGGTAAGCGCACTTCAACTTCTTCTGTAGAAAAGCAGCTTCAAGTGACCTAACTCGAAAGCCAGCCCACCGTCTGCTATTAAAACAGCAAGTAACCATGACTAATATTGTTCCGAAATCCATCCGATCTTACCCGACTGTATACTCTACGAGAACCTTATTTCAGCTAACAACTTCCTCGTAATGAGCAAGTGACCTAACTCGAAAGCCAACACAACTGTCTGCTATTAAAACAGCAAGTAACCATGACTAATATTGTTCCGAAATCCATCCGATCTTACCTGACTGTATACTTTACGAGAACCTCATTTCAGCTAACAACTTCCTCGTAATGAGCAAGTGACCTAACTCGAAAGCCAGCACAACTGTCTGCTATTAAAACAGCAAGTAACCATGACTAATATTGTTCCGAAATCCATCCGATCTTACCCGACTGTATACTCTACGAGAACCTTATTTCAGCTAACAACTTCCTCGTAATGAGCAAGTGACTTAGCTCGAAAGCCAACACAACTGTCTGCTATTAAAACAGCAAGTAACCATGACTAATATTGTTCCGAAATCCATCCGATCTTACCTGACTGTATACTCTACGAGAACCTCATTTCAGCTAACAACTTCCTCGTAATGAGCAAGTGACCTAACTCGAAAGCCAGCACAACTGTCTGCTATTAAAACAGCAAGTAACCATGACATTGTTCCGAAATCCATCCGATCTTACCCGACTGTATACTCTACGAGAACCTTATTTCAGCTAACAACTTCCTCGTAATGAGCAAGTGACCTAACTCGAAAGCCAACACAACTGTCTGCTATTAAAACAGCAAGTAACCATGACTAATATTGTTCCGAAATCCATCCGATCTTACCCGACTGTATACTCTACGAGAACCTTATTTCAACTAACAACTTCCTCGTAATGAGCAAGTGACCTAACTTGAAAGCCAACACAACTGTCTGCTATTAAAACAGCAAGTAACCATGACTAATATTGTTCCGAAATCCATCCGATCTTACCTGACTGTATACTCTACGAGAACCTCATTTCAGCTAACAACTTCCTCGTAATGAGCAAGTGACCTAACTCGAAAGCCAACACAACTGTCTGCTATTAAAACAGCAAGTAACCATGACTAATATTGTTCCGAAATCCATCCGATCTTACCCGACTGTATACTCTACGAGAACCTTATTTCAGCTAACAACTTCCTCGTAATGAGCAAGTGACCTAGCTCGAAAGCCAACACAACTGTCTGCTATTAAAACAGCAAGTAACCATGACTAATATTGTTCCGAAATCCATCCGATCTTACCCGACTGTATACTCTACGAGAACCTTATTTCAGCTAACAACTTCCTCGTAATGAGCAAGTGACCTAACTCGAAAGCCAACACAACTGTCTGCTATTAAAACAGCAAGTAACCATGACTAATATTGTTCCGAAATCCATCCGATCTTACCCGACTGTATACTCTACGAGAACCTTATTTCAGCTAACAACTTCCTCGTAATGAGCAAGTGACCTAACTCGAAAGCCAACACAACTGTCTGCTATTAAAACAGCAAGTAACCATGACTAATATTGTTCCGAAATCCATCCGATCTTACCTGACTGTATACTCTACGAGAACCTCATTTCAGCTAACAACTTCCTCGTAATGAGCAAGTGACCTAACTCGAAAGCCAGCACAACTGTCTGCTATTAAAACAGCAAGTAACCATGACTAATATTGCTCTATGCTCGCCTCGTTCTTACATCATATAAGACACTCTCAAAAACCTTTGTTGTTAAACACTTCCTATGTGACCTGCTGTGTGTTACACCTTAGACCGAGAGGTGACTGTAACTTTGCTGTATAAGTTTTTGTTGTTGTTTAGGTTTGTTAGGGAAATATAACTATAGCAACTAAATACATAGATTTTTCTTCTGTTGTACGATGTTGGATTAAAATTAAACTCTTTTTTCGGTTTGAATCGTCTCTTTAGGATCTGTCTTCAAACTCTTCTTCAGGATTGTCAATCCTGAATACTGGAAAAGACACCTGTAAGTAAAGGCCTCGAAACGTTAAACATGCAATGTTAAAACTAATAAACACGCGATTAAAAACCAAAAAATGAAATTAATTTCAACTAAATACATGAAAAATTGTATAACCCCAAAGAAGCCAAATCCATCTTCTTTATCAACATCGTGATTGCGACATTGCCGAGTTTGGACTTGGATAGCACATATAAAATTCAAAGTCCTGACTTATTGTCTGACTGAACTGACTGAATTATCGCACAACCTAAATCTCTAGCCCTAGAGACATGAAATTAGCATGGTGTATTCTTTGTGATGTGTAGGTATCCACTAAGAAGATTTTTGTAAAATCCCGCGGGATCCGGACTTACGCAGGTGAAACTTTTGGTACTATTTTTCGCTACAATTTTTTTACAGTGACCTCTTAGATTTTTTGGTATTTTGGAGATATTGTGACCGGAAGGTTACCTTTAACTCAATTTATGATTGACTTGTTGAGCTACAGACTTGACCCCTTTCATGTAAGTACAGTAATAATATTGATGAGTACTATGTATAGTTGGCAACAAAACTGAACATCAACCGTAGCAAAATAATTGTTGTTGTTAGAATAACTTTATTTTGAAAATTTATATTGTTCCATGAAACGCTGTCTCTAATAGCCTTATTAATAAACGTGGAGTAAGGTTGGAATAATTTTACCACTTTTTGTTTCTGTCTGTCAACTTTGAAAGTTCTTGTCACGGAAAAAGACAAAACATGTTCTCACTACTCCAACCTTACTCCACGTTTATTAATATACGCTTAAATAAATAAATGAAATTGGTTTAGACTACACTTAAGACTAAAAAGTCAAAACAGTTGTTAAAACAAGACATTTTTCGAGTTTTTTCGAGACTTTCCTGTTTTGACACACCAAAATTATGATCCAAGTACAGCGATTTTAAAAATCTTAATGTGGCCGTTTGATGCTGCCCTGCCGACCCGACCCTGACTTATTTGAGGCAAAAATGAGGGTAAAACTTGGTATAAGACAGGCTTGGCCGTGCGCAGCAGCAGCAACTATTTCTATGAAAGATCTTCATTTGACATAAACATAGGAAACACAACAAACACATATAAACAAAAGTAAAAACTAAGAACAAAATTTGAAAAAAAACGAAAGCTTCGTAGTTTATGTAGTCAGCCTTATCATTGCATAATAAGTATGACCCGAAATGATAATGCCGGTGAGTGTCAATTATTGGTACAGTCGCATTAGGAACCATGCACACGGTGCCATTATACAAGACGTTCACTAAGCTGGTATAGAAAGGTTGGTGTGGACTGACTACTCTTTACGGCCTCCGTGGCGTGTCGGGCAAATACCCTGATGCAACGTAGAAGTTTGTGGATTAGATTCTCGCCGGGGACAAATATTTATGCGGACTATAAATGCTTGTTTCTGGTTTTGGGTGTTTTCTATATACTTTTGTTTAAATAAGGTATTATATGTTGTCTCAAGAACTATCGACCAATTGCCTTACTATCTATATTTTCAAAAATTTTTGAAAAATCAATCTATGAAAAAATAAATATGTTCTTTGAGATTAACAACCTGTTTACAAACAAACAATATGGCTTTCGGAAAGAAAAGTCTATAAATTCAGCATTATTTGAATTTTTTGAAAACGTTGTCGCTAACGTAAGCAAGCGAAAACCGGCCATAGCATTATTCATGGACATGACAAAGGCTTTCGATAATGTCCATCATAAAATACTGTTGAATAAACTAGAAAACTACGGTATTCGAGGTAATGCAAATAAGCTAATAGAGTCTTATTTGACAAATAGTAAGCAAATTACTCATATCAATAGAATAGATCCCGAAACTGCGTCTAAGGAAAGATTAGTTTGCAGTGGTGTCCCACAAGGTAGCGTTCTGGGTCCGCTCTTATTTATTATTTACATAAATGACCTACCTACTGTTACCAAATATTTTGTGACATTGTTTGCCGACGATAGTACGATCTTATTCACCTACGATAACGTAATAAATATTGAAAATGATATAAATAGTACATTACATTCTCTAATTAACTGGCTGACATTAAATAATCTAACAATTAACCTAACTAAGACATACCTTATAAATTTCAAACAAAGAAGTAACTTTCCTTTGCACTATAATATTAACTACTTGGGCACTTTAGTGAAGGAAATTAATATCACAAAATTTCTAGGTATGACAATAGATAATCGGCTATCATGGAAACCACACATAGTAGATTTAGTAAAGCGTCTGGGCCAATTTTTCTACGCACTCTTTATGTTGGGGAGAGTTGCCAGTATAAAAACATTATTAACAGCCTACCATGGTTATGTTGCATCCATTTTGAGATACGGTATTTTATATTGGGGTAACACAACGGACAAAGACAAGGTCTTTAAAGCCCAAAAAAAATGCATCAGATTCATGTTCTGCCTCAAACAAGACGACTCGTGCAAACCATACTTCATTAAGCATAAAATCCTAACTCTGCCATCCATGTACATAGAATAGAAGAATAGAATAGAAATCATTTATTCGCAACAAATTTATACAAAATACATGATACACAACAAAGATATCGTAGACAATTTGTTGCGAAACGGTCCCCGACTCAGCATAATGCTAGCCTTTCGACCAGCGCTGGTCTTCCGTCGGGGCCGTTCCGGTGACGTCAGTAATTGACAGTATACGCCAAACAAAATGATTTACGTGACTAAGACAATAGTAAAATACAAAAATAAGGGATAAGGTAATTGTACATAAGCGAGATAGCAAATTTTGTAAGAAACAACCCACATTATTTTAATGCATATCCCAATGGAAGTCGTCGTGAAGGCAATCTGAAGACACCCCATAGTTATCTGGGTCTCCTTAAGAGAATGAGTGTGGGCAGTATGGCACCTGACATATTTAATAAAATCCCTAAATCAATTCGCGACATAACTAATAATAAACGATTTAAATATGAACTCAATGGCTTTCTTGCTGGTAAAGCGTGCTATGACATTAGAGAATTTTTCAATGATAAGATTTAGTGACATTATAATTATACTTTCCATTTGACATTACAAAATTGACATTTTTTTATTTTTTATTTTTTTATTATTACTGATTTATTTTCATTCTTGAGGTTTTTATTTTATTGTAATTTACGTTTGACATTTGTTTTCTTTTTCTTGACATTTCTGATCATTATATTTATTTTGTTGTATGTAATATTTAACTTCATTTGACATTCAATTTAACCCGTTCTGTTCACATGCCGATAGGCGAAACATAGCCGACCTATACTTTAATTAATAAGACCATAAAAATATGTACCTATGTTTTTGGACTAATAAATGAATTATTGAATTATTGTTGAAGTATATATCCGTAGTCTAGTAGTACCCATAGTAGAAGCCTAGTTGCTCAATTTTGGGCTAGATTTCGCTGTGTGCAATGTCCTGCAATTTATTTACATTTGCAGCATTGGCTTGGGTAATTTTAATTATTTTTATTGTGTTCTGTTGCATTAATATCAAACGATCAATTGCTTCAATAGGGACAACGGGAATACATCATTGGCTTAGCCTAGCTTAGTAGACTAAGTCGTGGGAATGCACCGTCTGAATGGTCTATTACGGTAAAGGTACCTCTACACTTTACTTCCGACTACTGATCGAAGTAGGTAATCATAATTGTTCGTTTTATTTGCTCTTTAATATGCAACGATTAATTGCATCAATGGGAACAACGGGAATACACGACTACACGGGAATACACGGGCTGCACCAATGCAGCCAGGCTTAGTAGACTAAGTCGTGTGATGTGAATGCACCGTGTGAATGGCCTACTATGGTAAAGGTACCTCTATACTTTACCACATTTACTTCCGAGCGCCGATCGAAGTAGGTAATCATAATTGTTCGTTTTAATTGCTCTTTTGTAATCGAGATTATACGAGAACATGTGTTAATTTTGTAATTTTTTAAAAATAATTACGTGCTTTGTGAAATTAGGTAAGTAATTGTGATTGTGGCCGGTTTTGTGAGATAATTTTAACTGTTGTTTATGTTGGGTACTTAGATGACCCAAATAATTAGGGCATGCAATATCGGAAGGTTTTCAATCCCGGGGCGATATCGATATTAAGACCTCAATCCCGGGATCCCGGGATTGATACTGGGATTTTAGATATCGTTAAAAAGGCGAATTTATTACAATAAAAATGTGTTAAATATAAAATATTTAATATATTTAAGACTCTAGTGGTTTCATTACGTAAATAAGTTACCCCGAGGGCCGTCCACCCCATCATTTTGGAAATATGGCGGACAAATAGCCTAAACCCGAAAGTGTCTAAACTTTCGCGCCAAATTCTAGGCGCACCACTAAAATGATGTTAGCAGAAAATTTTTGCATGTGAGCTTGTATAAAAAATACTTGTCTTAAAAATTGCAATGAATCTTTACTACTATCTTTATCTGAATCTTTATCTTTTATACTTTCATTGTTTTAAACATTTTACCAATTCCCTACGCTTCTAAATCTTGACAGATCTCTTCCTCAGGGGTAGACTAATTTGGGTTTAATTTTGATAGTTCTATTCAATCATTCCATGAGGAAAAATATAGCTAAAAACCTTAATTTATACCCAAATAGTAAATTGCTCAAATCTCGATATCGGATCACTCAATCCCGGGATTATAATATCGAACTTTTGCGTCCGAGATCCCGGGATTACGATATCCCGGGATCCCGGGATTCATGCCCTACAAATAATTGTAGGTCTTGGTTTTCTTGGTGGGAAATCGTAGCTGCGACTTATGATCATCTTCTTCATTTCGTGTAGTGGTGTGGCTCGCCTAGTGTTAGAGTTTTCATGTCGCCCTAAGACCTATAACTGGACCTAACGATGGCTATCAGGAACAACAATCGAGACCAACTAGGCTTAATACTTAAAAACATACTTTAAAAATCTTAATTTTTTTAAATAAATAAAAGGAATACGTTAAGGCCTAGTTTTTCAGAAGATATTAAATCTCGGAATCTGATAATGTCAAGACGTGGATAACAGGGTATTTTTAGTCGTATCTAAAAATCCGTTTTCGATCCTAGGCCGTTGCAACCACGATGGACGATGATTATAAATTTTAAAATAATATAAAAAGAAAGTTTTTCGTAACTCAAATAGATATGAGATATATTTTTTAAACACGTCAATTAAATGATATTACGTCAAGATAATAAAATATTGAAAAGTTTTGTTTTATTATCTTGTTACGTTTTTATTTGAAAAATTGTATCAAGATTTTGTTGCAGGTACTACAATTTAAAAAAGCGCCATCTGTTATTATGATCTGAGACCAATTAACTATAATTGGTGTGCTATAGGTAGTTTTTTTTTGTAGCATATATATAATAGATGTCGGCTAAGTTGTCTACTGTCTTAGGCCTGTCTTAGATTAAAGCAAAAAATAACGAAATGTATGTTTTCTTAGGGTATCGTACCTCAAAAGGTAAAACAAAAAACCGTAATAAGATAACTCGCTTGTCCCTCGGCTTCTACTTACTCATTCATTCATCATTCATTTCAGCTGTAAGAAGTCCACTGCTGGACATAAGCCTCCCTCATAGATTTCCAGATGCTTCGGTCATAAGTGGCCTGCATCCATCGTGAACCCGCGGCCTTAACTAAGTCTACTTACTGTCTCTCTGTAATTATAATTAAATTTAAAACAGCGCCACCTATGATTATGTTGCGAAATTAACTAACTATTTTTAAGAACGTTGTTCGTTCGAGTTTGGTTTTGTAGATCATAATAGATGTCGCTTATTCCGATAAGTCAGTCAGTCAGTAATACTAAAATGCTTTTTTTTCATAAAATTACCTACTTTTTATTGCGGTCGTGGGTTGATTTAGTGGTAGATACATAGAATTGAATTCCGAGGGTCGTGGGTTCGAAGCCCGACCGACCGCATACCAAGTCCCTTTCTTTAAGAAAAAAATATGTGAAAACATCGCACGGAAACATACATGACCTAGGACTCACCACGGTCCGAAGAGATTGGACTTTCGGCAATCCGGAAAGGGCTCCCGTGGTATCTTACTGCCTAACCCCTATAAAAGGAGGCCTTTGCTCAGCAGTAGGACAAATTAGCGGCCTATCAAAAAAAATGTCTTTCTCTATGATCTATGTAGTCTGAATCTCTGTAATGATCATATAAATACCTCTCTCGGTCACTGAAGGTATTTGTTCCAATAAAGTTCTGATCAACTATGGTTAACTTTCGGTTAACTTTTTTCCACTTAATCGCAATAATGAAAATATATATTTTGATTTAGTATTGCGTTATTATGGGTTTAACCAGAGTAGGTTAAACCCATACCCATTCACTTGTATCTATACTAATATTACCTATACTATAATATAAACGATGATTAACAGATGTATAACTTATACAAGGTGGATAGGACGATACAACATTAAACAAAACCCTGGGTTGTTAAAATATGTTTGAATAGTTTGGAATTGTATAATTAATCAGAGAACTGAAATTAAAAAAGTAAAATTTTCAAACAAACTAAATATCCTAAACAATTAAAACCAATACGAACACCATGTACCCATGTGCACAGTGTAAGTACGTGCCGCGGCCACCGAGTATTAATCCTACAGAGCAACAGCTTCATACTAGCCCGCGGTGGTAGGTACTCCACTACATGAACAGCTATGTGTGCGCAAAGCTGTGAAAAGTCACTCACCGCTTTCCGCTCGGGTTTGCCGAGACCGCCCGAAGAACCTACTCGGCTCACGTACGTGAACCCGTCGGCACACTGTCGGTGAGAGAGGTCACGCACACATAACTGCGCATGTAGTGAAGTACCTACGCCGCGGGCTTGTATCAAGCTGTTTCTCTGTAAGATTATTACTCGGTGCCGCGGCCGCCTGGCGCTGGTGACAGTTTAGGTTTTTAGATACATCGTGTAGCAAATTTAAAAATGGAAAATAGTGTCCTGTGTCTGAACTACTCAACTGATTCTGTTGAAATTTGGTAGGTGGACTTTAGACGTGTGTAGGTATGTCCAGTTAAAAAAAATGTTGTATTATCCTATCCACCTTGTATATTGCTTTCTTTCTAATGGTATATTTTTCTTAAGTATACCTACTTCAGTTCACCCATAACTCAGGAATTAGGATATGGGCAATGGGGTAATAAAATTAACTGTCTAAAATTAATAAACGTTTCATTTTCTTTTTTTTATACACATAACTGGTCTGAATATCTTAATTATTTGACATTTTTTAATAAATTTTATACCTAGAATGATTTAGTTTCAACTTAATTATACGAGTATAATACAATCAATCAAGACAATAAAACAAAAATCTAATTGTTTCGAAGCCTATCCAAAAAGCCGCTTTATACAATTTTTTGTCTTAATTTTGCTAGTAAGCAAACTTAATGAAGTTTATTGAAATTGAAACTACACCAAGCATTATAGTAAATGATAGGAATCAATAACATCGATTTGTTTCATTTGACTTACCTATTCTATTCGATTATTCAGTTAATTTACGTAGTTTGTACCTACAAACAGGTATTTTCTTATAATTAAAATTATTCTACGTTTTACTACAGCGACTAGATTGTGACGGTAACTAAAATTGTCTTTACTTATTTCCACACCACCTTTGTTATGTAAGTTTACATTACACCTCAAGGTTTTACAATGTCGCACTTTTTTTATTACCTACCTACCCATTAACATTTGGTAATTTTATAGATAGATTTACACATAGCTATATGGCTCAATATAATACCATCAACTTGTTAACTTAACTATCATCTGTCAATAAAACACGATGTATTATTACCTAAACTGACATCTAACTGTTGTAACTTTGAACATTTCAATTTTGATGATCGTTTTTTCCTTTTCTTCGGTAGCCAAGTTTCTTTAATCATGTCCGCGCCTTTTTCTGCTATCATCATTACGGGAGCATTTATGTTTCCATTAGTAATAGTAGGCATGATACTAGCATCTATAACTCTAAGACCTTCAATTCCATACACTTTGAGTTGGGGATCCACTACTGCCATTGGATCAGTGGAAGGACCCATTTTAGCGGTCCCTGACAGATGGTATATTGTCATAGTATACTGTCTTATAAAGCAGTCCCAATATTCGTCGGTATACGGCGGTAAGTGCTTGCAATTGGGTACTGGCTTACTGTGAAATCTAGCCCCGAACCGCTTCATCGCATTAGTTTCTCCAACAGCTACCGCCGCTTTCACACCTTCTCTTAAAACTCCGACATCATCTGGATGAGTTAAATAATTATGTACCATTATTGGATAATCGAGAGGATTTTTAGTACGTAATTTAATGAAACCACGACTCTTTGGACGAAGCATCATAGGAAATATTCCGAATACGTCTTTGTTGTTGATCTCAGAGAAGACTTCGTTGTAAAACTCATCTGTCAAACCGTGCGCCTTCTTAACTTGAGTGCCGCCATCAGATGGTGTAGAAGCTGAAGTCATCATAAATTCCATATCGGGCCAGTCTTCCGAAGCATTTGCATATTTTGTATTAATAAACGCAACTACTTCTAGCCCAATACTTGATGTTAAAGGTCCATCTTCGGTTACGGCGTATCTTAAAGCCGAGTTGATATTAACAAGTCTGTTCATTACTAAACTAATAGGATAATCTATGCGGAACACGATACCACCGACTGCAATGTGATCTTGCAAATTTTTTCCAACACCTGGGGAGTCATGAATCACATCTACACCAACTTCTTTGAGATGATCCGCTGGTCCAATACCGGAAAGTAACAGCAATTGTGGTGAAGCCACCGCCCCTGCTGATAATATTACTTCACGTTTTGCATATACTACTTCCTTCTTTCCTTCTCTAATAAATTCCACACCGTAGGCTCTCTTGCCGTCCTTATCTATTAACACTCTAGTAACATGAGAAAAGAGAGATACGTGAAGATTTTGCCGCAACCTTACAGGTCTTAAAAAGGCTTTTGCTGAAGAGCATCTTGTACCTCTTCTCATTGTGAATTGATACCAAGCATATCCAGTTTGCTGTTTTCCGTTTACATCCACTATATCGTAGCCCATCTCTTCTCCGGCTTGAAGAAGGGCAGCTCCAATCGGCGTGTTGTACGGTGCATCTTGAACTGTCAAATATCCACCTGAAACAGAAATAATTGACATTCGTTTAGGAAAGTAGTATAATTTACTTCTTCAATACATATTTGTGTTTATTCGATACATACCTGTTGCATGATGTCTTTTATCCCTCGCCAAGTATGGGTTTCGTTGATCCTCAGACTTTTTGAAGTATTTTAAAGAGTCTTCGTAACTCCATCCAGGGCATCCTTGTTCCACCCAGTGATCAAAATCCCGTTTATTGCCTCGAATATACAACATTGTGTTTAGCACCGAAGAACCTCCGAGAACTTTCCCCTTTGTCCAACTGCATCGTTTGTCAATCATTGCCTGACATGCAGTATCTTGCGGTTGAGTTCTGAAATGTAGAGAAAAACATCGTTACTCAAGTTATTGATGACAATAAACTTACGTAATTAGGTACTGTAATATTAGTAAAGACATGCTAAATAGTATAAGAGATTGCGGATATATGTGTCCAAAGTACTTTACGGTTTCTTGTTCAAGGTAAATCAAATTTCAAAACCTACCGATACTTCCAGTCAAGTTTGCTTTTATGCAGATACAGAGAAAGTAATGGCACATCACTGATGTCAGTCTCGTGACCTCCGGCTTCCAGAAGTAGGACATTCCAACCTTCGACCTCAGACAATCGATTCGCCATAACAGAACCAGCTGATCCTCCTCCCACTATGATAAAATCGTAGGTTTCTCGTAAATACTTTTGATTGAAAGGTCTCTGCTCAGGATCTAATAGTTCGTAGTTGAAGTATGCCATGAGTGCTAGCATGACCGGGATGAAAGTGAGCTTGCTGAGGCCGGCTATTGTTAGTGCAGTCTTCGCTGCCGCAGCAGCAACGGTTAGGATACCCATTTTGTATCACAGTTTCATGCTTGGCCCCTGAAAAATGCAAACATATCGTGCTATAGAAATATTTTAAAGGAACAATACTTCTGAAAAAACAAAACGAATGACGCACGCGCACTTGGTGTAATTTAATGCCATAGGGGTGCCGCAAACATGCCTAAGTTGTGTTATATAGAACAATACGGAAGCTTAGATTCGACGTATTATGAGTCACCGACGCAGGTAGACTAATTGGTGAAGTCAGTGCTCCCGGATTGAGTAAAGATGCGTTGTTGGTTCGAATCCCGCACTCCGTCTATCATGCATTGTGTTTTTGTTTTGTTCTAAGAAAGCCCAGTAGCCTGCACTGGGTTTTCTTTAAGCACTTTAAAATAAAATATAATATCGTGCTATAGCTAGATCTTCGTTGTAATCAAAATAAGTGGACAAATTTGTCACCAATGTCGCGACCTTTAAGGCCATTGATCGATTTGGTATTGAAGTTCAGTGACCCACTTGTAAAGTTAAGTGTAACGTAATTCACTGGCATCGGAAATCTATTTAGAAATTCCATTCATTTATTTAAATTATATATATTACATCACGAAATAAAATTATTACTTGAATACTGATTTTAGTAGATCGTACATCAAAGAGATTGTTAAAACCTGCTTCGAAAACCACATCGTCTTGACCTCAATAACAAGGAGTTGCTCATCTTTTAACCTCCCCACGGAAAGCCTATATAAGGCTCTTAACACCAAGTATTTTCATATAGTACATATTGCAATGTGCTGTATGGGATACTGACACTTCTCAACGTTATATAACACTTACGTAATGCAAGAGAATGTCGTTGAGAGCCTTTAACCGTCTTTACACTGCTATTGTCTTTAAAACTGCATTTTACTGAGAGCAAGGATCATTTAAGTGTAAGTTACTAACCGGTGACTAACAACAATAGCATACATTTAAAACTGCCACAAAACTTAAGAGGACAGTCTACCTACTCTTTTCTCCATATAAACTTTATAAACGTAGTCGACTGTTTCCTCCCTGGATAAAGATATTAGAAAATACATGTTTATGCCATAAGTCTTATATCAGCCATGTCCATGTCCACCTACGTTTTGATTTTTTTCATTTTCTAATTTTTCTGAATTTTATTTCTATTCTAAAAAAAACAAAACGTAGGGGCCTAGTCATGGCAGATATAGGTTTTATTGAATAAACATATTTACTCTAATGTCTTTATCCAGGGAGGAAACAGTCGACTACGTTTATATCGAGAAAGAGTAGGTAGACTGTCCTCTTAATACTCTAATAATTTATTATCTGTGTACGGTTCCTTGCACTCGACTCCAATAACATAAATTTTATGTAATAGAATATAAAGTATTATAAGCCTGAATCATATCGAATATTATACCTACGACTAAATATTAATTTGTGTTTATTTAATTGAATATATGAGTAACTAGCTGCGTCCCGCGGTTTCACCCGAGTAAGTCCCGATCCTGTGGGAATATCGGGATCAAAAGTAGCCTATGTTATTAAGGATGAATGTATTTTTCTTTTGGTAAATAATTTTTGAAATCGGCACAGTAGTTTTTGAGTTTATTCATTACAAACATACAGACACATACACAAAAATACAAATCTTTCCTCTTTATAATATTAGTGTAGAAGTGTAGATGTATAATTTACAATTTAAAACAGCAAAAGAGGTTTATTTTCTTAAACCATTTGGGTTTAATTTTTAGCTAAAAGGAAAGTGGAAGAGAATTATAGCTAAACAAAAGATATCGTGGTGAAGAAGATGGTGATGATGATGATGAAAGATGAATGTCTTCTGATCTACAATACCAAAGGTTACATATGAACGCATTCCTGATAGATAGAGTACCTACTACATACAAACAATAATACAACAAAGTGTACCAGTTCACATGGTGCTGTAAAAAATAACAATTCTAATGTGGTGTTTTCGCATACTTTTTATATAAATGACGCCCTACTATAATAGACCCTCTGGCCTCAATATTGCGTAGGTTCAGTATAGAGTATGACTTGGTCATTAAGTTTTTACTAAATATTGTACATATTTTATGTTAAGTAATTGAGGTAATACAACACAATTGAAATTCTGGTGCAAGGGTTATAATTTTTAAATATTAATAACTAGCTGCGCCCCGCGGTTTCACCCGCGTAAGTCCCGATCCCGCGGGAATTACGGGATAAAAAGTAGCCTATGTGTTATTTTAGGTGCCCAGCTATCTATATTCCAAGTTTCATCGCAATCGGTTCAGTAGTTTTTGCGTGAAAGAGTAACAAACATCCTCACAAACTTTCACATTTATAATATTAGTAGGATTGAATATGCAGTAGTAGTAACAATAATATACAGTTAGTCGTACTTAACTACTAAATGCCAAATTATTTATATCTAGTGAACGTTTCAAAATGTTGCAAATAAAAAACATACTATTTTGAAAACGTTTAATGGTTCATCATTTAAAAAATTTAAAGCGAGATTGTTCATTTTAATTGTTTTATCGTAACTCATTAACATATCAGGTCAAGCTTTAGGTGCGCTAATATTTCACGATTAAATCTCATTGTGTGATTTAAAATTAAAGACTCTAAACAATACAGAATAAGGTTAAAAGTAACTGATTTTTAAATATTTTAAGATCTTGAAACAAATTGTAAGCAACCACATGGAGAAGGTATATATTGCATTATACTAAGATTTACTATAGTTGGACGGTTTCCTTTAATTGTAACATCAACTGATACATTTGCATCTACAGATCTTGCATTCTAAAATATATAGATGTAAATTGCTTAATTTACACCGGGTTGGTTACAAAATTTTAACTTAAGAGGATAGTCTCCATTCTCATTCTCCATACAAACGTAGCTTACATTTTCTCCCTGGATAAAGACATTAGAGCAAATATGTTTATGCCATAAAACTTATATCTGTCATGACATGACTATGCATCTACCTTTTTTTTTAATTTTATTATTTTGTATTATTATTTTAATTAGACAAAAAAAGGTAGATGCATTGTCATGACAGATATAGGTTTTATGGCATAAACATTTTTGCTCTAATGTCTTTATCCAGGGAGGAAATGTAAACTACGTTTGTATGGAGAAAGAGAATGGAGACTATCCTCTTAAGAACGGAGAGGATGATTGCGATTAAACTTGGTCTAGACTGAAATAATATACACAAAGTTATAAGCTTTTTGAATTGACACTGCACTGGTAATCGGTGAACCTATACCAATATGAGATTACAAAATTATTACGTAAAGAATTTGGTACAGTAAACTTTAAAATTAAAAAAACGAATAAGAGCAATTTATGCAGTGGATGTAAAAGTGGTTGATACAGTTACCCACTTATAATACGTAATACTTGGTGACTTTTTAATCGACTTCAAATAAAGGATAAGGTTGTGCAGCTGTTATTTTGACCGCCTCTGTGGCGCGTCAGGGGAAGGCCCGACTGCAATGCAGAAGGTTGCATTGCAGTCGGGCTTCTTCTAAATACCGCCGGGTGCAAGTATTTATGCTTATAAATAAATATTTGTTTCTGGTCTGGGTATTTTCTATGTATCAAATGTATGTATTTACAAAAAGAGAGCGCCTAGAGCTTAGTTTGGGATTGCGCTGTGTGCAACGTCGTGCAATATTTATTTATTTATTTTATTTTGTGTGTATGCTTCCGGGTTATCTATGCCGTCCGAATTGAGGTCTGAATTACGGTGAAGGAAAAACATCGTGAGGAAACCAACATGTCCTAGGACTTACCACGGTCCGAAGACATGGGATATTCAGTGTTTTCTATGAATCACATGATATGTTTGTATTTACAAAAAAAAAAAAGTATAATATGTAGTATATTCGTTGTCTAGTATCCATAGTACAAGCCTAGTGCTTAGTTTGGGGCTAGATTGCGCTGTGTGTAACGTCGTGCAATATTTATTTATTTATTTAATTTGATGATATGTTAATTTATTTATGAGTCGTTCTTCTTTTTCTTTTCGTGTAGTAGTGTGGATCACCTAGATTTAGAGTTTTAAAGTCGCCATAAGGCCTCTTAACTTGATCCAACGACTGCTATCTGAGATAACTTCTTCTCATCTGAGCGATGCATTCCTCTCGGAAGCCCGGGGTTCGCTAAATCCCAAATTATTGGAGTCGGCGCAGTAGGTAAATAATAAATAATAATCATCATTGACCATACAAGCTATATATGTGATAACAACCGGGACCAACTGCTTCACGTGCCTTCCGAAGCCCGAAAGTTGTGTGTTGGTTAAATAAAAATAATGGTGAAGAGCTGATAAAATCTTCGACGTGATGAGCAAAATTGAATGAATGCATGAACTCATTTATAGACAACTAGCTGTGCCCGCGACTACGTCCGCGTTGTTCGAACACCTACCTACTGCTGTCCAAAAAACCACACATAAACGGTCGCCCATCAAAGTCGTCTGGACGTCTGGCAATCGTGCAATACCTTACTCACAGAGATATATATATAGAAGATAGATAAAATAGAAGATGACGTCTGCGTTATTGGGCAACATAAATTAACAGAACCTACCAAAACTGTAAACCTATATGACATTTGAAAGCAGCCTAGTATTGCCTTGTCTCTGACTCATGTCCTTGCCAACGCATAGATTGTAGTATTTAATCGCAGACTTCTACCTAGATGAGAATGTTGACATAAACTGGAAACAGCTGTCGTACGGACCAAACTTAGCGAAACGGAACAAACGTTGGTCAATTTTACATCCTGAGTTTTTACGTCCACGGTTTTTACGTTTGTATAATCTCAGAGAGTATCTCAATGAGTATGACATGTGACATGTATATTAATGTAGGTATAATTGTAATTTGTTACGCGTTATTGGTAAGCACACTTGTGCGTCTTTCGTGGTCCAAAAAATATGTTTTTCTGTATTAGCTGTAGTGTAGAACTGTAGGTACTTTACTGTTGGTCTACCTAATAAATAAATAAATAAAGAATTTGTTTGTTTTTAAAACAGAAGAGAGTACACATTTAAACTTAATCTTAACTCCTTTTAATTTGGAAATCGTTAAATTTTGAAGCTTTGCTTTCCCAAAGTTCATCCGTGTGTCTAACCTATTTATTCCAAATAATATTTTCATCTTTTTTTTTTTTTTTTTTACCTACGTCAACTATAGGCACGAAAAGAGAAGACGATAGTTAGTTTTAGTTATCAGTGTCTATGGTTTTTGCAACATCAAATACCAGCGTTTGACCGTTACTGCTTAGTTCGTTTAAGACGACAGTCTACCAACTCTTTCTCCATACAAACGTAGTCGACTGTTTCCTTCCTGAATAAAGACATTAGAGCAAATATGTTTATGCCATAACACCTATATCTGCCATGACTATGCCCCTATGTTTTGTTTTCATTTTCTAATTAAAATAAAAATAAAATTCAGAAAAAGTAGGAAATGAAAAACGCCAAAACGTAGGGGCATTGTCACGGCTGATATAGGACTTATGGCATATACATATTTTTTCTAATATCTTTATCCAGGGAGGAAACAGTCGACTTTGTTTGTAAAGTTTGTATGGAGAAAAGAGCAGATAGAATGTCCTCTTAACAACTACACGTTCTCAGAGAAGACGCGCTCTGTGGGTAAGGTATTGCACGATTGCCAGACGATCCTATTCACTAACATTTTGAACTAACTCGTTTTCTTTTCGGTTCTCACGACATCAGTGTTTCATCACTTTATACGGATTAGCGTGGCTACAAGCTTAGTATTTAACTCAACATTTATACGTTTTTTTTTCGTAATCTGATCGATATCAGTCACATTCAAAATAACTAAATTAACATAGTTGCATTTTACCGGTTTTAATCGCATCTGATTATTATTTTCTCCATGATAATAATTTTATTATTATGAGGACGTTTCGTTCGACTATGTTACAATAGTATTGGTCGCTAGAAGACTATGTAACTATGTCAACTAATCGTGTGACTTTTAACTTAGATACTCCGGCATTAAATTGATGGTATCCTAGGTGGCGGCTGTTCCACGTCTCATCCGTGGGCGGCGTTTTAGTGGCATGTCGCTCTATCTTGGTTATAAGAACCAATTGTTGATGGCAAAGGTACGTCAAACTTATCTTTTTCATACAAACTCTACGTCTGGTCAACCAGTCTACTCGTACCCTGAACTAAGCTAGAGCTACATGCTAGTACCCATTTACGTAAAAAAAATTGCGGCCGGCCGCCTGCCAGACACCAATTCCCTTAGGGATCAAGCTGTTTATTCGCCACGGCGCGCGGAGAAGTTAAGGTTTGCTAGTCTCCCTCAGATCTCTTAGTCGCCTTTATGAGATCCACGAGAAAAGATGGAGTAACCCTATTCTCTACCGAGGCTACAAGGCGTAAGTCCGTCTATCTAAAACTTATTTAAAAGTTTTTTATTGCAAATACTTATTACGTTGCAATATACTGATTATTTTTCACCGATTTCGTACAACACTCTCAAAGTTTGGAATGTTTGTTGTATCAATCGACTCAGCTATGATTTGATGTAATACCTGCTGTTGAAGGTCGTTCTGCAATCTCCTTCCGACTGTTACTACTCGGTTGGTCGAAGGTACATGCGCAGACGCAATAATTACTGCATGGTTATCAAATTCAAGTAATTGTAGGTAATGGATTATCTTGTGTGGTTAGTTTAACTAACGATCCGTAAATGATTGGTATGTATTTATTTACCTATGTATTGAAATCTGTGTATTGAAATCTGACTTTGTTTATAGCTCACTAATGTCGTTAACTTTAATTTACTTGTGTGTTACGTTGTCTAGTCACCGTAACACAAGCTTAGTAGCTTACCATGGGGCTAGATGGAGCTGTGTGATGTTCACAGAATTTATTTATTTATTTAATTTGAGATGCAAAGGCAGATGAGGATAAAATTATGAGAGTTGACAAGAAAGATTTGATCGAAAAGTTTATTTTTCTTATTTTTTGCTTATTTTTCACGATATATGGAATTCCGAAAATTCCACAATATTTATAACTGACTCAGGTTACAGTATATTTTTATTTGAATCCCGCTTTAGCGCGTGTGGATTTTATGATATTCACAACTTATCCCATATTGATTCTTCTTCTGTTTTCGCGATGTTGTATTGAAATTAAAGACATTTTTCGGTTTGAATCGCGTGGTTTTTATTACTTTTAGCATTGTTACAACGCTCAACGTTTCGAGACCTTTCCAGGTCTCTTCTTCAGGATAGACACGCCGCAAAAACCACGCGATTCAAACCGAAAAATGTCTTTACTTTTATCCCATATTGTTAAAGTTAACGGCCAAAATGAAATCTATAGCATTTCATTTTGGTTCCGAAAGTTCCGAAACTAATCCATAAGAGAGTGTCTAACGGCCGAATACAGAAACGCGACTCAAACATTACCAATAAAAAAAGTAAGATCCGATACTATTTCTAAATTTAGTAGCTGCTCAATTATTTAAGTACGCCTCAAATTTTAACGGGCGTTTCTGTATTCGGCTGTAACAGACGTTAAAAATATTAGAGAACTGAACTGAATGAACAACTGAGATCTCAAATCTCAACCTATGAACCTCGTGAACCACACGCAGCAGTCAATACACGTACGAAAATCAGAAGCTTACGACATTTAGAATGAATTAACTATCTTGCGACAACCACGAGACCTCGACGTCCGACTTTTATTGCTTGGGGGTGTTCCAATGTAAGTGTTATTGCTTAGGTCTAATGCAGACTTATTGCTTCTAAGTTCTAACAAGCTAACGTCTGATTTCGCACGTTGCTTGTAAGTTATGTTATAATAAGTAATAAATCTTATTTTTTTTTGGTTGGGTCATAGTAATTATATTTATAAATTCCGGTTTCAAAAATTCTTTCACCATTACCAAGCTACATTCACCCTGAGTAACATAGGCTACTTTTGATCCCGATATTCCCACGGGATCGGGACTTACGCGGGTGAAACTGCGCGACTCTGCTAGTACCTAATAAGATAGGTCAAATAAAGATTTTTCTTCTGTTTTCGGGATGTTGTATTGAAATTAAAGACATTTTTCGGTTTGAATCGCGTGGTGTTTATTAGGTACTTTTAGCATTGTAACAACGCTCAGCGTTTCGAGACCTTTCAAGGTCCCTTTTTCAGGATTGACTGAGATGTGATTTGTCATTTGAATGTATTAAAAGTAAGTAAGTTTATGTTTGTTCTGAATGTATGTATTAATGTTTTTGTTTGTATTGTGTGTTTTAGGTCAAATAATTTCAAAACTTTCCGCAATTCTATGAGATTGTGTTTTATAAGAATAAACCCACCCACATTGCGTTACGAATATAGTAAAAGTTCACAATAATCTATCACTATAACATTACAATAAACAATAAAACACATTGTGTAAATAATGAATAACTTAAACAGGTTTAACAACCATGACCTAGCTCATGCAAAATATATTTGTTTATCTTGTATCTTTACGCTATCTTTTTAGCAATATTTCGTGTAATTTCATTTGAAAGCTGAATCATACAATTTGCAAAATATGTGTGTGTGCAATTCTTAATATTTATTTATTTCCTAATCTCAATTAATACCATTGTTTAATTAAGTTGAACTCTCACTTATAACTGTAACTGTTAGAGGGTTAACACTTAACACGTATTTTAAGATAATTTAAGGGGATAGTCTCCATTCTCTTTCTCCATACAAACGTAGTTTACATTTTCCTCCCTGGATAAAGACATTAGAGCAAATATGTTTATGTCATAAAACCTATGTCTGTCATGACAATGCATCCACCTTTTTATTGTTTTTTATTTTCTAATTAAAATAATAATAAAAAATAATAAAACGAAAAAAATAAAAAAGGTAGATGCATAGTCATGACAGATATAAGTTTTATGGCATAAACATATTTGCTCTAATGTCTTTATCCAGGGAGGAATATTTAAACTACGTTTGTATGGAGAAAGAGAATGGAGACTATCCTCTGAAGGGGAAAGTCTGCCTACTCTTTTCTCCATATAAACTTTACAAATGTAGTCGACTGTTTCCTCCCTGGGTAAAGTGAGGTACCTACATATTTGCTCTAATGTTTTTATCCAGGGAGGAAACATTCGATTACGTTTGTGTAGAGAAAGAGTAGGAAGACTTTCTCTGGGGCCTGTATGAGATTGTGCTTAAACACATTTTTTTTATTTATTTGATAGGTAGATAGATATATCTATATCTATATCTATATCTATATATATAGATATAGATGATAAAAAAAATATTAAAACACTCTAAGATTTAGTTACTTATTCATGTTTAAGAGCTTAATACGTTATAGTTTCGTTACTTATTTAATACAACTTTAAGTAATATGAAAATGAAAAAGCGTGACGGCAATTATTTCTAAATAAATGTTTATAAATAGGTATACCTATATATCTAAAGAAATAAATAGATATTGGACGACGCAACGTTGCCGCAACGCGACGCAATCTAGCCCCGAACTAAGCACTAGGGTTCTACTATGGCTACAGACAACGGATATTATACTTTTTTTTTTGTAAATACACACATATGATACATAGAAAACACCCAAACCAGAAACAAATAGTAATAACAAATAACATGTGTTATAACTAGAACTTATCGGTTAACTGACTCGTAGTTCGAAAATCAATAAACACAGGTAAAGCTGTGTCGGTCAATTACGCTGTATTAGCTAAACTAAAGTCTTATTAATAAACGTGAAGTAGGGTCGGAGAAGGAATAACATGCTTTGTCTTTTTCCGTGACAAGAGCTTTCAAAGTTGACAGACAGAGACAAAACGTAGTAAACCTCTTCCAACGTTATTCCACTTTTATTAATAAGGCTAAAGGCGTTCAAAGTCAGTGCAGAGGTTTGGTACAATGTTCGGTGAACTTGTACTAATCAATTGATGACTTCATTTATTAATTAGCGAAGAAAGTGGTTAGTCATTAACAGGCATTTTTTAACCGACTATACGGCAATCTATCTATCTATCTAAGGGAGGGTTATGTTTTTTTTAATCTATCCTATCCTACTAATATTATGAAGATGTAACGTTAGTAACATGTATGTATGTACTTTCCGGGTAATCTCTGAAACTACTGAACCAATTCCAAAAATTCTTTCATTAATATAAAGCTACATTATCGAGGAGTAACTTAAGGGCCCTATACTGAAAAACTGAAAATCCATGTCGGGCGCATCGAAAATTGTTGATTATTTCATGACGGAATGTCGTAGAACTTTTTTTTGTGTACAGATTGTAGGCGACATTGTCTCCGATATTTTAGTGCAGTTTCCATACAAATATGTCGAAACGTATTGAAGCCTATCGACATTTTATCCAAATCAGACATTTTTTGTCTAAAATTTGGATAGGCTTTGCACCAATAGGAGGTTCTTGTCTTAAAACTACACCAAAATGTAGGAAACAATGTCACCTACAATCTGTACACAAAAAAAAGTTCTACGACATTCCGTCATGAAATAATCAACAATTTTCGATGAGCCCGACAGGAATTTTCAGTTTCAAGGTCGTTGGCGTTGTTATTCCTCTTAAGCTTCTTTTGATTCCAATATTCCCACGGGATCGGGTCTAATTTAATATAACAGTCAATGTTGCGTTCTACAGACAGCTAAGAGTACGCTATTTTGATTTTTACTTCGAATCAAGAAATTAGCTGTTAGGTAAATTTCACCATAAGTATTAGTAAAATTTCACCAAATAAGTTACCTAGTTATAATAATCCGAGACGATCACACACAACACTGCACGGGCACAGAGCACAAGCGCGCTGTTAGCGGGCCACCATACCACTGCGCGCGCGCACTCACGTCAAATCCCAGCCGTTTGCGCAACTGTCGCCCGGTCAATGTTAATGGGTCCAGCTAATCGGGACACCAAGGCACTGGTATAATGATAAAAATTGGCATTGTTGAACTTGCCCTTGAGAAAGGCAGCACTTATATTGTCTACTAGCTCTCCAGGGAGACGTTGTCCTGCCCGTTAAATCTATACTAATATTATATAGTAGATTATAAACAGGAAAGATTTGTATTTTGATTTGATTTGTAACTCAAAAACTACTGGACCGATTTCAAAAAATCTTTTACCATTAGAAAGCTTACTTTTGTTCCCGATATTCCCACGAGATCGGGACTTACGCGGGTGAGACGCATAAAAATAACTTAGTTTTTTTTTTTAGGGTAGTACTTACTCCTACCCTACCCTACCCTACCCTGTTACTATCTACTACTAGCAAAACTAACTAACTACCCTCGCGCGCGTTTGGGACTTATGCGACTGCGAAACACAGCTGATGTACGTATATCAAACATTACATGTATGCATTATTTATTTATGCATTGAGGTTTCTCTTCGATTCTAATACTGATTGGTGTAAAAATATGGAAATAGAAAAAAATCGCGTTTGAATCGAATAGACTGAATTTTATATCCATTATTATAAACCAGGCTGTGTTGTTGTGTTGTTATTTACGCACGTGCTACATTTTAAACCACATATTTACTTACCATCTATTGTGATAGTGGTCAAACGCTTACTTTATGATTACCTATAAAAATACATACTTCAATTGATTTGTCAAGGTCCAACTTTTCAAATATCTAGATAAATCTAGCTTTCCAATAAAATGTAACACCACAGAATATGACATTCTGCGAAAGTGACTTTTTGCGACAATGACTTTCTGCGTCAAGACCATAAAAACGTCACAATTTAAAAATAAATTTTACAATTGTAGGTTTTTGGTAGTTTTGTGTTTTATTCGACGAATGCGCTCTAAACAACCTGGCTGCGGCAGCCAGTAAAACATATGACGTTGTAGGGAAGCCCGGGCACTAGGCAGCCACGAAATTCTGGCTGCGGCAGCCAATACAACGCTCTGGCTGCCCGCAGCCAGGGTGTGTGTACGCAAATGTACTAGTTGTAGCAGCAAGACGTTTTTTGGGTTGCGAATTTTTCAAAAATTGACTTTTGTTACAGAGAAATATAATCAGGAAATGTAAATGATTTCGGATAGTCGTCGATTGGCTGCTATAACTGACTGCGCAAATATTCTGGCTGCCACAGCCAGGCTGCCTAGTGCGCGGGGTACCTTAGGTGTTAAAATATACTTGTTATAATCGCGGAATTCTAGAAATGGGTGTAGGACATGCAGTATACTAGTCACGGTAGAGTCAAGACTAATGGTCTCAAGGTGCACCGGTTGAAAGTGGGCCGACGGAGAGGCCATGTCTAATTAACATTTTATACGATTTTTATTCATTTAAATTCGATACACCTTGTAGAGTATATTGATATGTCTTTCTACGTTGTAAGGCTTCCAAGTTCTGAGAGTTTCGAATTAAAAAACAATATTTTTTTAAGTCGAAACGCTTAGAACTTGGAAGCCTTCTATTCTTCTCGCTCGATATCGCCTCCTATTAGTGTCCGAAGAAGCGATATTTCACATTTGACATTTACATAGTTTTTGAAATAAATAAATTGTTATAGACTCTGTGGCTGATAAGAATGACTTGATTTTTTACCTTTTTGGTAATAAGCTATTTTATTTATAATTTATTTATTGTTAAATTCAAGCATATAGTATGATAATACCTATATGTTTTCATTTAACATCACCTAATTTCACCCTAGCCAAATAAAGTGTGGCTTAACTTTTAGTATAAGAGCATTGTTGGTATAGTGGGAGCTGTTTTGACTTTTAAGGTCTCTGCATACGTAACGTTTCCCGGACGGGACGTGCCAATTTCTACATACAAAAATCCCGTCGGTGCGACGATGGAGGGGGATGGCATGGGATTTTTGTATGTAGAAATTAACAAGTCCCGTCCGGGAAACGTTACGTGTGCAGAGACCTTTCAATAAGTTCGAATCTGTTATTAGGTACCCAATATTTTCCCATCTGTAAGAAAATCGTGGACGTAAACTTAGATTTTTCTTCTGTTTTCGCGATACTTGATTGAAATTAAAGACTTTTTCGGTTTTAACGTCAACTTGTCAAATGATTTGAGTGAGAGGGATTTCCCAGTGTCGGTTGCAATACAGTTTCATAACATTTCATCGGCAACCCAGTACGAGGCACAGCTCACGTATCTACCACAACTCTTGCAAAACATAGAGAACTTATTTTATTGATTTTGTATAATGATAAATTACTCGCCTCTCAAATTGTAGTAAATCAATTTTGAAAATCGTAGCGGCAAGACAGGTGCAGCCACTAAGGAAGACGGGTCGGATCTTGTTCCACTGCCGTCTTCCTATCTTCTAGATGAAACCATCAGGTGAGATAGTGGTCAAACGCTCTTCTTTCGTTTATAAAAAAAACCGGCCGAGTGCGAGTCGGACTCGCGCACGAAGGGTTTCGTACCATATCACAATTGGGTACGGAACCCTAAAATAAACACTGGACCAAGCGAAATCTGTGTACGCAACGACGACGCACGTTGCCATTTATCTTTACCACTGAAGCCAGTTTATCACTAGATGGCGCTAGTGGTAAAAATAAATCGCGCTTACGTTGCGTTTAATTTTGAAAAATCATGTTTGGTGTGTGGAAGCCGGAAGCCCTATATTTTGTTTTTAGTATTTGTTGTTATAGCGGTTATAGGCAAAGATAGCGGAAATACATCTTCTGTGAAAATTTCAACTGTCTAGTTATAATGGTATATGTGATACAGTTTAGTGACAGACGTACCTACAGACGGACAGACAGTGGAGTCTCAATAATAGGGTCCCGTTTATACCCTCTGGGTACGAAACCTTAAAAATCAAATATTGTATACCTATTTAAGTGTTTTTTTTTAATTTAATCCAAATTATGGCGCTACATTATTAAAAAGAAATGGAATTCTACCTAAACATTTGTACTTCTTAACAACGCGTAAAGATATCGAATGTAAGTAAACTCAATACATGTATTTGTCAACAAGGTAGCTTAAATATTTACTTGCATGTGTACATTTTGAACATCTTGTGTTAGCATTCATTTTCTCGCTAATTTGGTTTTTTAATATTCCTTTATGTTTATTGCTCAAGGCATTCTTTATTTCTCTTTTTAAAATACTAGCTGCATCCCGCGGTTTCACCCACGTAAGTCCCGAACTCGTGGGAATATCGGGATCAAAAGTTACTCAACCTATTTTACTCAGGGTGAATGTAGCTTTCTAATGGTGAAAGAATTTTTGAAATCGGTCCAGTAGTTTTTGAGTTTATTCATTACAAACATACGACACACGCTCACAAAAATACAAATCTTTCCTCTTTATTAGTGTAGATTTCTAATCGGGTTTTTGTTGAGTGTTTTTATAGAAATATTTGAAGATTGAAATTGTACATACCTTATCAAATCACCAATCCATTTTCTTGTTAGAACTCACTAACGGTCTGGTTTTCAATTTTACTGATACTGTATAATTTGTTTTTAAAACACATAAGAGCTTAATTCTTTAAATAACCAGTTAAATCACTAGTAAAGTTTATTCATAATAACAAGAAAGACACTATTGTCACTTTTATTTATAACTTGCTTATTTAGTTTTAGGGTTCCGTACCCAATTTTTTTTAAATGGAACCCTTTTACTGAGACTTCGCTGTCTGTCTGTCCGTCTGTCACCAGGCTGTACCTGTCTCATGGCCCGTAATAGCTAGACGGTTGAAATATTCACAGATGATGTATTTTTGTAGCCGCTATACTGAAAACAAAATAAAACCAAGACTTAAGGGGGCTCCCACAACAAACGTGATTTTTGACATAAAACACAACATTACCGCAACGTATGATGGATGATTTAGGACTGGCGCCAGTAGTAAATTTAACGTTGGCGTTGCGTCACGGATTAGTTGTCCAGTGTTAATTTTAGGGTTCCACACCCGAATAAGCTAGTAGTACGGAACCCTTCATGCGCGAGTCGGACTCGCACTTGGACCGTTTTTGAATATTGATGAGTTTTGTACTAGTAAAATCTTCTATTGCTAAATGAACTTCTGACCTAAATGTACATGCGCGTACGCAACTCTTTACCAAATTTTAATGAAGATACAGTAGTAAAGGTTAGGTACAATTTCATGAAATATTCATATCGCATTGCATGTTTGAAACTTACGAGAATCAAATAAACGACTTAATTTATGTAATACTAGCTGCGCTCTGCGGTTTCGGAAGTTCGGATCCCGCGGGACCTCCAGCACTTTAACTATCCATATGCAAATGTTCTTCCAAACCGGTCTAACCATTTGACCGTACCGAGGGAACAATCAAATATACATACAAACTTTCGGATTTATAACAACAGTTTGGATGTAACCTCTCTGCTCTTTAAACCATATTCAAGAATTTGCAATTTAAAATTGCAAATTGTGATTGCGAATTTTTTTAATGAGTAATTCAAGCATTGAACTAATATATTTATAGTTTAGGCTGTTTTATTTTTTTATTGTTTGCAACATTTTAAATAATTCATAGGTCAGCGTAAGACCACTATTTCACCAGACACCAGTAAGTGACGATGTGGTCTGAGACATAGCACGCTCATCTAGAAGATGACGTCACATGCCTAGTTGCTTAGTTTCGGGCTAAATATAGCTAATGTATTTTTGTACCAGTATCGAGTATCAGTCAGTTGAACTAATGAGTCTAGATTGAATAGGTTTCTTCAATCTAAATATTATTTCTTTAAATAATATCTTTGTTGATCATACTTAAAAAATATTGTTTTTGAAGTAATGCTTTTAAAAAAATATAACCCGGCGAGACTCGAACCCGCGTCCAGATTATTAAATATTAGTTTTATTTTGTTTGACAAAAATAAATCATCTTTGACAATTTTAGCCGTCTAGTTATCACGGTTCATGAGATACCTACAGCCTGGTGATAGACGGGCAGGCAACGGGACCCTGGACGACTAAACTATGCAAATATGTTACAGCGTCCCGAACTACGACTACTTTGGGTATAAATGTCCCTCCAATCCGCTGTCCTGGGATCCGCTATACCGTCAGGCCACTCCCAGGAGCAACCGTCAGGGATCAGATACAGACCGATTGACAGACGGACAGGCAGCGGAGTCTCATCTCTTTTTTTACCCTTTAGGTACGGAACCCTAAAAATGAGTTGTGCGTAGTGAGAGTCTGGAAACGCCTCCAAAAGTTAATAGGGACTTTACTTACCGATTAGCCTACTCGGTATTTTACTTGAGGTTAGTTAAAGAGGGATTTAATAACACATAATTTTCTCTTCAATTTTTGCCAGCACCTTTACAACGATGACTCAATCGAGTATTTCATAATATGATCATCAGAGCGTCTCCAAGGTTAACCCTTGTCGTGATGTAATTATGTGGCCATTTTTGTGTGTTTGCTATATGTTACCAAAATTTACAAATGTCTCTTTTTATAACCGCGGTTTTAATAACAAAAAAAAATTGTGAAACGGATCCGCATTTTTTTTCTTTGTAAAAATTTTGATTTGTGTTTCCTAATTTTAATTTTAAAAGGGGGTGAGTGTGGTGATCTCCAGCTATTTGCATACTAAGTTTTATTGCAATCGGTTCAATAGTTTTTGCGTGATTGAAACAAAAACACCCAAATAAACAAATAAACATTTAAACTTTCGTATTTATAATATTAGTAGAAAATCGGATAACAGTAGCTGCCATATAGTAGATACAGTCAATCCTGAAGAAGAGACCTATAAAGGTCTCGAATCGTTGAGCATTAAAACAATGCTAAAAGTAATAAACACCACGCAGACAGAAAAAAATCTAACAGTACCTATGTTTAACATCCTCAATTTTTAACAAAATTCTTTATATCAAAACCAATAACTTTCAGTTATTTTGCTAATTAATGTATATTATTTTAAATTACAACACTTAAATAATAAATAAATAAATAAATAAATTCTATTAACAACACACAGCGCCATCTAGCCCCGTGGTAAGCGACTAAGCTTGTGTTACGGTGACTAGACAACGGATATAATAGGGTAGACTGGGTACAGATGTGCCAATTTTCATTTGACCGACCATAATTCTGAAAATATGATACTTAGCTAAAAGAAGTAACGTTCATATATAAATATAAACATCTGGCTACATCTGAATACTAAATTTGTGTTCCTAAGTTCAACGGTAAACTCACAGGAGCCAGTTGAAAAAAAAAAGAAAATGTCACAACCGCCCTGACCCCAAGGACATTTGTGACAGTGCCTGGGGATGATTGTGACAGGTACAAAAATACACCAAAATGATTACAAAGTGGTTTTAATGTAAGATACTCTGCCTTTAATCTCATTTCCCTAATATTCGTGCCAGCTTCATTGCATTTTCGGATGTACCTCGATAAGGACATTTGATTATTTTGGTGGCAGCACTGGGCCATGAAGTGCTGCTTTTTAAATGTATGTATGTGTCCTAATGCTGGCTTATTATTAGGCTATTCGAGCACTGATAAGTTGTGGCGGAGGCGCGTCGTCGTAACGTCGCGAATTTCTTTGTGATTCACCTATTTTATTGTTATGTCGACGGAATTCGGGATGAGACGACAACATGCCTTCGCTACGACTGATAATTGCGAGTATAGCCTTAGCCTTGCCTTAATTGATTTTGCTCGTGAGCTTTCTGGTCACTAAAAAGAAAAAATAATAAGCTTACCTTTGGTCACAACCGTACCCAGCAACAATGGCACAACTATCCCCAAAATACTCTTTCGTAAAAAAACAATCGTCAAGAAAATACAAAACTATTTACATAGATAGCATAGACTGATATTTAGTCGCTAATGTTTAACTTATAAGTAGGTAAAACACTCATACTTGTACCTATTTTTATAAAGACGCAATCACAAAAATAAGTCGAACAAAAAAAGTTGGTTTTGACTACCAAAAAATATATTGTCTCCTACACTCGTCAAAGTCGCACAATGGCTGACGCAATACTGTGACACGTAATCAAATGCTCTTACCGCTCCTCTATTCCCTTGCACCCCCCACGCTATCTCTTATAGTTTCGATAATATAGCGACTGTCACTTTCGTCCTGAGGCACAATCGTACCCAGTCTACCCTACTTATATTTATTTTTCTTTTGTAAATACATACATATTATACATAGAGGGACACCCAGACCAGACACAAATATTTATTTTATAAGCATAAATACTTGCACCCGGCGGGAACCGAACCCGCAACCTCCTGCATTGCAGTCGCGCTTTCGCACGACGCGCCACATAGGTCGTCAAACTACAATATACATCATTTTAATGATCACGCATGTTAAAGGTCTAATGATTAATTATGTTCGAAGGAATAATTATTGATTAAAATCTTCATTTTTATTAAAGTTTAAATTATAATTAAAAAATACCTAATATATCCTACTAATATTAAAAAGGTGAAAGTTTGTGTAGTAAGTAAACGAGTACACGATGTTTGTTACTCCTTTACGCAAAAACTACTAAAATCTGCGTTTACCACCTTGTTCACTCTCTGGCTCTATCTTCACAGCGCCAACAGGGTGATACAATGTCGTAACCATATTTTGTCTGATACCCAACAATCTTTTTAAGTCATAAACTTTTTAAATTCACACGATTTGTTAACATAGTTACATTTTACTGACTCTTAGGGTGTCTGCATACGTAATATTTCCCGGACGGGACGAATCAATTTCTACATACAAAAATCCCATGCCATCCCCTCCATCGTCGCGCCGACGGGATTTTTGTATGTAGAAATTGACACGTCCCGTCCGGGAAACGTATGCAGAGACCTTTAATCGCGTATTATATTTCCTCCGTGCTTCTGAAGGCATATTAAGCAGTTGGCGCGATTGTAATCTCTGATAGCTGTCAAGTTAGAGGCCTTAGAGCGACCTGAAAACTCTAACACCAGGTGAGCCACACACTAAAAACGAAAAAGAAGAAGAAGCAGCATACCTAAATACTTAAAACTAGCCGTCCTAGCTTATTTTGCAATGAATGCCTTGCTAAATACGTCGAGGTCGTCTGGGTGTTTTAGATAATTGGGGACATACTTAATTATAGGTTCTGATTGTGTATTTGGATTTTTAATAAGCATTTAGCCTTTTGACATCGGATGCAGCAGTGTTGTATAAATAGCGAGTAAATAACTTTTCTTATTCAGTTCTCCATGAGCCCGTTCAAAGTTGTCTTCCTAGCGCTTATAATCACGTTTGAACAAAAAATCCTAATCGTAATTCGTTACCATCCCTACATATTTTGAGATTTTAGAGGAGCACGTTTTACTATATTTTAGACTACTTCGTCTATAGTACTGTATCAAAATATATAAATTTATTACAGTACGTAAATGTAGTGGGTACCTAGGTACTACATTTAAAAAAATATTTTATAGAGGATGCTATTTTTTGTGGCCGTAGAAAATGTAACAAAAAGTTAGAAAACTCCTATAAAATAAAAAGAGCAATTTTTCTTACAGTGTTTCGCTATACAACTTGTTATGTAAATAAAATCATTTAATTAAATAAATTTATCTTAGGTAGCCTAACTTACTTCGCGAGTAGGTAGGTACCCCGACTTTCATTTCGACGGCCAAAGACTTTTTCTTAAAGAAAAAGTTACCTATGTGTTCTATCTAATAACATCGCTCCTACGGTGAAGAAAAACATTGTGAGGAAACCGACATGTCCTAGGACTTTTTTTCGCCTGAAATACAGGATTAACCTAGTTCAGGCATATGTATTTTTATTGTTTTCTTGATATATTTAGTTCTATAGTTTACTTTGTAAAACAGATTTATTGAATAAATTTTATTATTATTATTATGTTTGTAACGTCTCCGTTTCACGGGGCTATGGAGCCCCGGACATTTGGTAGGCGTGCGTGGGGCCGAAGCCAACACGTAGAGGCCCGTTTCAGTCACAATTTTAATCGCAAAGTATGGAATGGACACCAAACCGGCGGTTATCCCTGTCTACACTATAAAATGCAGCCAAGGACAACCCCCGGTTTGGATAGTACTATTGTGTAAACTACGGATGAAAACTACTTGGGCTATGAAAATGGGTTGGTAGTGGATTGGATACTGGGGGGAACTATGGGGACTATGGCGCTTGCCGTAACAATGTAAAAATACATGTACAAAAATGGCAGGCGGAGACTCGCCAACTCACAAACTGGGCCACCCTAATTAAGCCGAGCAAATTACAGCCAGGGGGCAACAGGGGCGTGAGTGGCTGAAGGATGGAGCAACCTCACCGGATTTTAAACCATCCTAGGTAATCCTGTGGAGCGGGCCAACTCATCACTGACGTGAGGTGTCCATCCTCCGAGCATTTCTGCTCTCGCCACTCCGCTCCGGCCAGCCGGTGAAGGCAAGCCAGAGGCGGGGGACCGCTTCCTCGTCAGTGTTCACTCCGACCAGCCAACTAAGGCAAGCCGGAGGTGAGGAACGGTGGTTTCCCCCTGGAGCACTCGGGAAGCCGCGGGGTCGCTACTCCCCGACACCTCGCCTCAAGGTGCCCTGCGGGCTTATTATTATTATTATTATACGGTCCGGAGACATAGGACATTCGCCAATCCGGAATATAAACTCCTTGTCTTATCTCCCTTAGCGTCTTACTGCCTAACCCCTATTAGCCTTATTAATAAACGTAAACCCACCTTCCTCGGTGGGAGTAGTGAGAAAATGCTTTCTCCTTTTCCGTGACAAGAACTTTCAAAGTTGACAGAAACAAAAAGTGGTATTTTACCACTTTTTGTTTCTGTCATTTTGACCTTACTCCACGTTTATTAATAACAGGGCTATATAAGACGCGTACCGTATAGTAGGTACAGTGGGACAACTAACGGGCCATCAAAAATAAAGGGTTTATCTTGTACCTTCATTGGTACAAATGCAAATTATCGAATCGATCATTGATCACGTAAATGTTCGATGAATTAGCGTAATGGCACAACTAAATTGGCCTTACTATTGCCTTGGAATTGTTAGCATAGTACGATACTACAACCTCATTGACACCCATTTAGAAATTGGTATTACAACCTCATAAAACCGATACCTACTTACAGTAATACATTTTATCTATATTGGAGTGAACTGGAATAACTACAGTGAATTGGTAATTCAATCATAAAATCACTTACTGGTAATCCTGTTGATATAATCCCGATGCCGCCGCCGCTCTGAACATCAAGTAGGTATACCTACTACCCATTGCAATTCATATTTGCCGTGTTTTATTACACCAATTTATTAACAGTAAATATTTATTATGGATGACGAACTCATTAGCCTAGCTTTCCCTGCCGATCTTGTAAAATCGTGCGGGTTAAGCAACACCTGGTGCGGTCATTACTCGGATTGGTGACCGATCATGTGTGTGGCAAAAAAAACACTTTCTGGAGCTCCTCTGTGCTTCGAATGGAACGTTAAGCAATTGGTCCCGGTTGTTATGTCTGATGGCAGTCGATAGTTCAAGTTAGAGGAGGGCGAAGAAAACAAGAATGGATGCTCAGAACTGAACCTTTCAAGATATTCTTTTGTAAATATACAAATGTTTAGTGTGACCTATAAGTGCATCAGATCTTATTTATATTCAGAAGTATTCTATTGTCATAAGCAAATTACGCTATTCATGCGTCTTCGTTCAGCTTATTTAATGTTATAAAATAGGCATATAATTAGATTTAATTTATATTTAACAATAATATTTTTTTATTTAATCTAATTTAACCTAGGAACATATTAAGTGTAAACATTATTTCTTAGTGTTAATCCACACTTAGGAATACTGCTTTTGAAAAAATGCTTTTCAAAAACTTTAGTATCCCGCCGGGTACTAAAGTTTTTGAAAGCATTTTTTCAAAAGCAACATATTAAGTGTTTAAATATGAAATTCCCAGTTTGTATCGAGAAACTTAAACCAGTTTGTTCTTAACAAAAATCGTATTTTTTCCCTAGTAGGTATTTATTAGGATATGCACCACGCTCGATATTAATTCGTTCAAAAGAATCTACTATTTCATACTTAACCCCCATATTATTTGTAACTTCTTCAAAACCAGTGTCACTATTTCAAAGTTCTATATGTTTATTTAACCAATACGTTTTAACCATATCGGCTCCCTTTTCCCCAATCATAATTGTAGGCACATTTGTGTTTCCTCTCACAATAGAGGGCATAATACTAGCATCTATTACTCTAAGGCCTTTGACTCCTTTGACTTTTAATTCAGGATCTACGACTGATGATTTGTCATCTAGTGGACCCATTTTATTTGTACCCGTTGGGTGATACAATGATACAATGAAATGTTAGTTCTCTTGCTAAGCATTCTAGAAAATCGTCACTTTCAGTTTCATAATCCTTGCAGGCTTCAAGTTCCAAAAAGTTTAATTTAAATCCAGTCTTTTTAAACGATTCTGTATTACCAAATTTCAGTATATGTTGTTTCATGCCATCTAGAACAGTTTTCATATCTTCCGGCTCTTTGAAATAATTTGCATATATTAATGGATGATCGAAAGGATTTGTGCTCTTTAATATTATCTTTCCTTTAGACTTTGGTTTAAGTAACGTAGAGTATATTATCATTGTAAATGCATCCTTGTTCATGTCACGAAATTTTTGTTGAACTTCGTCGCTAAGGTCATGCTTTTCTAATACATCTAAAAGATTGTAAACTCCTGGTGGAAACACGATGTAGTGGTGCTGCATATTGGGGCTTATGGCATCAGGATCTGTAGTATTGACAAATGCTATTACTCGATGTGGGCTTGTGTCAGATAAGGGACCTTTTTTTTCTAAAATGTACTGAACAAATACTTGGAATACAGCAGCTAACGAAGTATAATTTTCTATATCTTTAGCGGTATAGAAAATTGGTACAAATAAATGATCTTCTAAATTTTCGCCAACAGGTAAATCAACTTTGACTTCAATTCCTAGGGATTCTAGATGGCTTCGGGGACCTATACCTGACAACATAAGAAGTTGTGGCGAGTTTATTGAACCCCCTGATACTATCAATTCCTTATTAATCTTAACACTTATCTCATTTTCACCCTTTTTGAGTACAACTCCGTTTACAGTGTTTGTTCCGGGCTTAAACAATATTTTTGTAGCTTGCGCATTTTTAATAATATGCAGATTTTGTCTATCTTTAATCGGACACAAAAAGGCTTTTGCAGTACTGTGTCTTACTCCATCTTTCGTTGTACTCGTTGATTTTATCACTCCCATCTGACTAGCACCATTGATGTCTGTAGAATTCTTCAGTCCTAATTCCCCAGCCGCTTTTATAACTAAATCTTCGAAGAAATGCATGTCAGGATAATTTTCGACACTCAATGGGCCTTCTTTACCGTGATATGTGTCAGTATCATCAGTCGTGTATCCCATATAATTTTCACTCTTTTTGAAATATGGCAGTACTTCATCATAACTCCATCCGTCGTTGCCCAATGCTGCCCATTCGTCGTAGTCTACCTTGTTTGCTCGGACGTAGAACATAGCGTTGATACTGCTGCTGCCTCCAAGCGTTTTCCCTCGAGGCCAAGCGCATCTTTTTTGTCTATAACCTCGACAAGCTCCATCTTGCGGTTCATTCTTATACCCCCAATCTTCAGCTGTATTCATATTGCTGTAAAAAAGTTGCGGAATCTGAAATCAAAAATGCATTTTAATTAAACATACGTTATCAATTTATCCTTTAAGTATGTTCTTATGTGAAACTTAACCTACCTCTGTTCCTAAAGTTGGATTTCCTCCGGCTTCGACGAGCAGTACTTTCCAATCAGGTATTTCGCTGAGACGGTTAGCGACGACTGATCCGGCTGACCCAGCTCCTATCACTACGAAGTCATAATTTGGATCTAGAACAAAAACATAACTTTTTTTAAACTTTTAACATAGATTATTCTTTTGTTTTCGCGATGTTGGATTGAAATTAAACTCATGTTTCGGTTTTAATCGCGTGGTGTATATAGTAATATATACAGCCCGCGATTAAGTGTAGTAATATTACTTTTAGCATTTTAGTGTAAAAAAAATAAAAATTAGGTAAAAAAATATGTTTAATTAGTAATAAATATCACATTTTTTGTGTAGGTAGGTAAATGCGTCGTAAATAAGAAATGTGTGTAAATTAATGTAAATAGATAAAATATAAAGATTCGTTATTTTTAAATAGACTCTTTTTAGGGCTGAAGGTTATTAATCTTAAAGATTAATGTTTTTAAAGGTTATTAATCTTAAAGATTAATGTTTTTTTTTAATTTATATTCGACCACTATTCTAAACATTAATCGTCTTTACATAACAGCAGTTTTTTCGAGCAAACAACTATAAAACACAGATTTTAGGTAGGTAGACAGAACTGCAAATATTATTTAAATACGGAATATTTATTAACCATGTTTAAATGAATTAAAAAAAAAACACACACACACAATAATTAAATATGGTAAATATCCCGGTTTTATATAATATTTGCATAGTAAACAATTAAACAATCATGTTAGTTTTACAGTAACACCAAGACCAGACACAAATATTTGTAAAGTATACTCTATAAATAAGTAAATAAATATTTGGTTTGTGTAATGGACGAGATTGTACAATATGATAAAGGACGATACAATATAAATAAGCAATATACCTTATACATACTCATTTGCGATGATAATAAATAACAGTAGGTACATACTAGATAGGTACTCATGTAAGGCTCGCTTGCGCAGCTGCGTCGAACTAACTAACTCGGGTATCTAGCAAGGATTAGCGAGATCTTGACATTTTGTAATAATTTTTGCTAACCCGTGCTAGTATAAGCCAGCCTAAGTGGTGTTACCGAAAATCGTAGTTTAACTTCAGTACCTAATGAAAAAATCGGTTCATCCGTTTGTGAGCTATGATGCCACAGATAGACAGACAGACAGAAACATCGAACTTATGACACCTCTCTTAAGCCCGCCACACATACTAGATTTTATTACATATAATTTATTTTTTACATCTTACATATTTTGTAAAGAAAATAAATCATAATAGCCTTGCTTTAATTTATTAAAACGACAGTCTACCTACTCTTTCTCCATACAAACGTAGTCGACTGTTTTCTCCTTGGAAAAAGACATTAGAGTTAATGTTAATGCCAACATGTTAATGCCATAAAACCTATATCTGCCATGACTATGTCCCTACGTTTTGGTTTTATCATTTTCTAATTAGAATAGAAATAAATATCGCAAAAAATAGAAAATGAAAAAAATTCTAAACGTAGGGGCATGGTGAATCTATACTAATATTATAAAGCGGAAGAGTTTGTTTTTTTGTTTGTTTGTTTGTACGCGCTAATCTCAGGAACCACTGGTCCGATTTGAAAAATTCTTTCGGTGTTGGATAGTCCATTTATTGAGGATGGCTATAGGCTATATTATATTTTCAAAAATAATAGGGATCCTTACTAAAAGTTCAATAATGTAACACAAGGTGTGAAAAAAATGACCATAAAATTCCTTACGCCGCGTGCGCTTCGAAAACTATTGGATATAGAACAAAACTATGTACTACAACTTTGTAGAACATGTAATTGTCTACAAAAATCATCGCGACACCATATGTCTAACTATTGTAGTTATCTCACAATAAGTGTTTTTGTAATTTTTGTAAATAATTAAAATGCCGTCGCTTTAATAACCTTTTATTTTGTACCTTGGTATAAATCCTTATCAAAATAAATTACTTCATATTCAAGACGAATTCAATACCTTTCTAGGACCTTTTGAATTATTTAATTCGGACATATTATTCAAAAGATATCGCGATATTAAAAATGTAAGTATGTTGCAACCAAATAAGTATTAATTACTAGCAGCTCCCCGCGGTTTCACCCGCATAAGTCCCGATCCCGTGGGAATATCGGGATCAAAAGTAGCCTATAGCCTTCCTCAATAAATGGAATATCCAACCCCGAAAGAATTTTTCAAATCGGACCAGTGGTTCCTGAGATTAGCGCGTTCAAACAAACAAACAAAAAAACAAACAAACTCTTCCGCTTTATAATAGTATAATAGAATATAATAGAATAATAGATTACGCGCGCATGTATGAGCGCGGTCGGCTCATTGCAAAGCGGTTGTGCTCAGCGATACTTTTTAGGGTTCCGTACCTAAAGGTAAAATCGGGACCCTATTACTGAGACTTCGCTGTCTGTCTGTGTCTGTCTGTCTGTCTGTCTGTCTGTCTGTCTGTCTGTCTGTCTGTCTGTCTGTCTGTCTGTCCGTCCGTCTGTCCGTCTGTCCGTCCGTCCGTCCGTCCGTCCGTCCGTCCGTCCGTCCGTCCGTCCGTCCGTCCGTCCGTCCGACCGTAATAGTTAGACGGTAAAAACAAATTTAAACAAATGTTTAAGAGGGGCTCCCATACAACGAACGTGTTTCAAAAACATCGAATCGACTAGGTCATGAAATTCAAAATGGCTGCCCTATCTGTCAAATACCAGTCTGCCTTCACTTACCAAAGAGTTTCAGATTGTCTTTGTGCCAAAGTTTTTTTTTTTCATTTTTTTTTTAGTGGTGTGGTCGTATGGTGGAAGTAAGAATCGAAGCTAAATTATGCCACATTTTCCTATCAAATTTTAAAAGTGGTAAACGATTTTAGGGTTCGGTACCCAATTGTGATAGTGGTACGGAACCCTTCGTGCGCGAGTTTCGCACTTGGCTGGATTTTTAATACTTCTTTTTTAGGGTTCCGTACCCAAAGGGTAAAAACGAAACCCAAACACGAAACAAAAACGAAGACAAACAGACAGACAGCGAAGTCTCAGTAATAGACTTCGCTGTCTGTCTGTTTGTCTGTCCCTCTGTCCGTCTGTCCGGCTGTCCGTCTGTCCGTCTGTCCGTCTGTCCGTCTGTCCGTCTGTCCGTCTGTCCGTCTGTCCGTCTGTCCGTCTGTCCGTCTGTCCGTCTGTCCGTCTGTCCGTCTGTCCGTCTGTCCGTCTGTCCGTCTGTCCGTCTGTCCGTCTGTCCGTCTGTCCGTCTGTCCGTCTGTCCGTCTGTCCGTCTGTCCGTCTGTCCGTCTGTCCGTCTGTCCGTCTGTCCGTCTGTCCGTCTGTCCGTCTGTCCGTCTGTCCGTCTGTCCGTCTGTCCGTCTGTCCGTCTGTCCGTCTGTCCGTCTGTCCGTCTGTCCGTCTGTCCGTCTGTCCGTCTGTCCGTCTGTCCGTCTGTCCGTCTGTCCGTCTGTCCGTCTGTCCGTCTGTCCGTCTGTCCGTCTGTCCGTCTGTCCGTCTGTCACCAGGCTGTATCTCATGAACCGTTATAGCTAGACGGATAACATTTTTACAGAAGATGTATTCCGGTAGCCGCTACAACAACAAATACTAAAAACAAAATAAAACAAAAATGTAAGAGGGGCTCCGTCAAACAAACGTCTTTTTTAGTTATTGTTGTCAATTTCCGTATCTAATTGGATTTTGTATTATATAATTTATGTACAGATGTTATAAGTACAGAATAATAAATAAACAAATCTAGCTGTGTAGCCCCGGCATAGAATAGGGTTACCCCATCTCATCCCGTGGGTGTCGTAAAGGCGACTAAGGGATCTGAGGGAGATTAGCTAACTTTAAGTACTCCCCGCGCGGTGGCGGATAAACTGCTTGATCCCTAAGAGGGTTGGTGTCAGGCAGGCGGCCGGCCGTAAAAACATTGCCAAATCTAATTGCAGCAGGTATGGTCAATGATGACTATGACTTACCGACTGCGCCGACCCCAGATAATAAAAAACAATTTGAGGTTTAGCGGACCCCGGGCTCCCGAGAGGGATGCAACCGGGAACATCGCTCAGATGAGAAGAAATAAATAAACAAATCCTGAAAATTTTCTACGCGGACGAAGTCGCGGGCACTGCTAGTGGCTGATATAGGACTTATGGCATAAACATATTTTTTTCTAATATCTTTATCCAGGGAGGAAACGGTCGACTACGTTTGTAAAGTTTGTATGAAGAAAAGAGTAGGTAGACTGTCCTCTTAATATATATTATAGCAACAAGTGTGACGGGCTTTACCGTCGGGGGATGAAAAGATAGCCATGTTAGTTTTAAACCCAAAAAAGATCTACGTTGGTTTCTGAAGACAAAGCCTTATTTACCACTAAGTACTTGATCCGTAGCATCATCAGGCCAGATGTGGTCGCCAGCGATAGCGCACTGCGCCGCGAAGAAGCTCTGCAAAGCTTGGACGAACACCGGTCCAGCCACGTGGTAGCTGTCCAAGATCTGCGATGTGATGGCTGGGTCGCAAGCCCACATTTTGTACTGGAACATATCATGTTGAATTGTTAACCGTCTGATATTAAGTTTAAAATACAGGTGACAAGACACAAACATAAATAGGTACGTAGAGACAATATGTTTGCCATTAAACTACAATCAGCCAAGACCTACATAAACCCCTACGTTTTGATTTTTACTAAACATATTATATTTTTTCTTAATTTTATTGATATTCTAATACAATGAAAAAAAAAACGTGGGGAATGGTTAATAATTGGTCATGGCAGATATAGGTTCTTTGGCATAGGTAAACATATTTGGTCTAATGTCTTTATCCAGGGAGGAAACAGTCGACTATGTTTGTATAGAGAACGTAGAGTATCCTTTCCTCTTAAAAGTTGAGCCATGCTATAACGGTGCTATTGCAATAAAATCGACATTATGGCATCTCTTTCATTCATTATGAAAAGTTTACAGTTAGGCATTTTGCTAGCTAGGTAGGTAACTGTATGTTTCCACTTCTTAATATTTATAAGGTCGTTTCGGTGAGATATGTGGTAACTTTGATGTTTTAAATAGGTACTTAAACTCAAAGAAATTACTTACTTCAAATAGTATTAAATAACGGCGTATATATCATGATTGCCATGTAAGTTATTTATAAATCGTATAGTATCAAACAATTCAGGTTAGAATTTATCAGTTCTATTCTAGAATGATCAGTAGCTGTGTAATAAATGATTCGATATTGACTTTATTTATTTACTAGCTGCGTGCCGCGGCTTCACCCGCGTAAAGTAAGTCCCGATCCCGCGGGATGTACGGGATTAAAAGTAGCCTATGTTACTCGCAGGGTGAATTAAGCTTTCTAATGGTGAAAGAATTTTTGAAATCGGTCTAGTAGTTTTTGAGTTTATTTATACAAACACACACACACACACATACACACTGAAATACAAATCTATCCTCCTATATATTAGTATTATTAGTACCTATACAGTATAGATATTATCTCCAAAACAAAATTTAGAAAATAAATACAGGATACCTAATGAATCAATTTAAAGACAAGTCAATTTCCTTATAATGTTCATTTTTAAATGTATAAGTGGATAAAAACTTGAGCAGAACTATTCGCTGTTCGCTGTTTATACCCGACTACGGCGAAGCTAAAAAGAAGTGTAATGATTTAAGTTTATGTAATTTTACTCAATCCACACATCACTAAGATGCAGTAAGAACCGGATTTTAAAAACCAAGGAGTATTTTGGTAAACATGAGGAAAGGCATGACCGGGTTTTTCTACAAATTGAAAGTAAAAAAATAAAGATATTATTTGGTTTTAATCGCGTGATGTTTATTACTTTTAGCATTGTTTTAACTCTCAACGTTTCGAGGCCTTTGCAGGCCTCTTCATCAAGATTGTCACAGTAAAACACAGCACAGTAGTTGAAGAAAAAAATGTAAATAACTCGACGTGAGCCGAACAGAATCTCGAGCAATCGCAAGAAAATTATTGCGAGAAAAATAGTCGCGAACTTAATTTTTCTACTACTTACTATACTACACTTTTTGTTTTTCCAAAGTTTTTTCTGTTACAGATGTATAGATTGAGAAAATTCACTGTTGTATTCTAAATTTAAATGCTGGGGATCTGCACTGAATTTCTTAACTCACTCGACCTAAGCCTTATTCACAATAACAGAACGTAATAATAACGTGAAACTCACTCGTTTTTTTTAAAACCACCGCGGCACGGCACTGTCGAGTCGACTGTCACTAACGCGAGTGCATTGAGCTCTGCACGGATACCGTGTAGTGTGTACTGAGTGACCGACCAGCTTACGTACGAAATTATACCTGAGTGGTTCATGCCACTTGCGAGGTAATTGTGGATGCACTTGTGCATTATTACAGGGTGTATGTACTGTACACACTCTAAAGCATGATTTATGCTAGACCGGGCCGTGTCCGGGCCGGGGCGGGGACGGGCAACTTTTGTATGAAGACAGCACGGACGCGGCACGGACAACATGCAAAACAAAAGCTGTCTTCATACAAAAGTAGCCCGTCCCGCCCCGGCCCGGACACGGCCCGGTCTAGCATAGGTAAATCATGCTTTTGACAGCTAGCAGCAGACAGATAATTGACAGACTAGAATAGCTATCCTCTTAAGAGGACAGTCGACCCACTCTTTCTCCATACAAACGTAGTCGACTGTTTCCTCCCTGGATAAAGACATTAGAGCAAATATGTTTATGCCATAAAACCTATATCTGCTATGACTATGCCCCTACGTTTTGGTTTTTTTCATTTTCTAATTAGAATAGAAATAAAATTTAGAAAATGAAAAAAAAAACAAAACGTTGGGGCATGGTCATGGCTGATATAAGACTTATGGATTAAACATTTTTGAAGGAAACAGTCGACTATGCTTGTAAATTTTGTATGGAGGAAAGAGTAGGTAGACTGTCCCCTTATTAGTAGATATCACGAACATCACGTGAACGTAAATCACAGCTTACCTCATTGTTAGTAGGCCACGCGCCTTCGATATTTTAATTCGCACCATTCAATATCCCACCAATGCACAATCCCCACGACAAAAAAAAAACTATTACCTAAGTTAGAGTTAGGGTCTAGTTTTAATGTCAATTCAGATTTTTTGAGGTATCTTCACGATAATTTGTACCACAGAACCTATCTTCTTTCTAATAACTCAAGAACGGTTAAACCGATTTGGTTGAAAATTGGTGGGGAGGTAGCTAAGAACCGGGAGATCCACTATACCACTTGATCCCGTAAGTCCCGCGGGATCGGGACTTACTTTACGCGGGTGAAACCGCGGGGGTCAGCTAGTAATTTATATATCTATCTACCTATACCTAATAATCGGGATCAACTGCTTAACGGATCCGAACCACGGATAAGTTCGTAAAAATATAACATTAAACATTTTTTTCTTAGTGTTAAGTTAATCCACACTTAGGAAATACTGTTTTTTGAAAAAATGCTTTGCGAAGCGCAAAACGCGCGCGACGCGAACCAACGCGAAGCGAAGCGGGAAGCGGTTAACGCGTTGGTTCGGATTACCAATAGTCGCGGGTTCGAATCCCGCCGGGAACTAAAGTTTTTAAAGCATTTTTTCAAAAAACAATATAATTTTATTCACACATCGGTCACCCAGGGTGCCCTTTCGATCGCATAAATTTTTTTTTCATAATGTTGTTTGGCATAAAAGTTTCAGCATAAAGTTTTCTCGCATAAATAGTGATCGGCATAATGTTATAATCGCAGAATGGTTTCATTGGCATAACGTTAACTTTCCCTAATCTTCTTTATCATAATTTTGAACAGCATAAATGTATAGGACATAATTGTTATACGCCTAAAGATGATTTATCATAAAACACAAAACGCATAATGGAGGTATCCATAACCGCTAAAGTCATAAACATACATGATAATAAATTGGACTAAGTCTATTTAACAAATGAAAAGACACAATGGTAATAGTCATCTTTAATCAAACTTTAGGTGAGAAGATTGGTGGCGAAGTTACGTTTCCCCATACGTAATACTGACCAAACCACGTCGCTATATCGTCTGTAACAATCAATGAAGAGTAAAAGTTTTAAAGAGCTTCATTCACTGAATTCTGTCATATTAACGGGCGTTTTACCCAAACTAGGAGTACGCAGAAAACTATACAGAGCACCCCGACTAGGATAGGTTAGGTTCATATTAGAACATGATTACGCACAGCGCTTTGGCGAGCGAGCGAAGCGAGCGTGCCGCGGCAGCGGTCGCCAAAGCGCTTAATATTATAAATAAACAAGGTGTGGTGTATCAAAATTGAATTTTATATGCAATTCATAGCAAAGTTTGTGAACTACTACATAATATGAAATGATATTCTAAATTTTAATATGATATTAATTTTAACTCATTTTACATTTGTTAACATTATGGTTATTTATGCTTATGACTTGTAATCTTTATGCCATAAGGTGAGATGCCAATAAATGTTATGATTAGTAATCGTTATTCTAAAAACATTTATGCAAGAACATTTTATGCTAATATATCATTATTATAAACGAAGTTATGCGAAATTAAATTATGCCTAATGATTTATTCTAAATGAACGTTATGCGAAAAGAAGAGTATGCCAAAAAACGTTATGCAACCTTACATTATGCCTCTTAAATTTATGCAACCCAATATGGACCCAGTCACCCATCCAAGTAATGACCGCACGAGGCGTTGTATTATGTAGGTACCAAGGGGGCGTCCATAAATTACGTGAGGTGTTTTTTGACATTTTCTTTCCCTCCCCCCTCCCTGGTGAGTGACGTCGTGAGATTTTATTCAACCCCCTCCCCCATCCTCCAATCTCACGTGAGATTTTTCAAAATGTGGGTTTCTTACGTAAACGCGTTGGATTGTTATTGTAAAAAGAAAAAAAAAATTGCTTCAGAGTGTGTTCAGTTACTGGAGCAGTAAAATACAGCTCCGGTAGCAGAATTTTTTTTCAGTGTGTAAGTACAATCTGGATTAAATGGACCAAAATAGTATAATTTTTTTTTGTTTCAATCAGAAAAAAAAATGCGTGATATTTGCCCCCCCCTCCCCAACGTAAGATTAGATGAGATTTGACTTGACTCCCCCCCTTAAACACCTCACGTAATTTATGGACGCCCCCCAACTGTCTCGATAATTTCTCATACAATTGGGTTCAAGCTTAATTAAAATAATGTGATCTCTCTACGTCGTTATTATCTAATGATAAAAATTCCGTGGGTACATCATAATTAACATGTGTACCTACTTAGTTTTTTCTTCTGTTTTCGCGATGTATTGAAATTAAAGACATTTAGACAGACAGACAGACATGCTAAAAGTAATAAACACCACGCGATTACAACCAAAAAATGTCTTTAATTTTATGTACCTACCTACTTATTAATATAATCTAAAGTTATATTAACTATGAAGGTAAGTAAATGAATGCAAAAAATATTACGTATTTAATGTAGGATTATTACTTAATCCGCTTGCACTTTGATCTAAGGATAAAATCAAACACTTAGCTTTATTTATCCATTTTATTAATAGGCCACTTAAGAAAACATTAAATACAGACACAGTGAACATAATTAATATAATTAAAATAAATAATTAATGCTGTGAACAGTACGCAGCGTCATCTAGCCACGTGGTAAGCCTGCTAGTTATGTTTATTTTTCTGTATAAATTACATATAATTATATTTATTAAAATATAAATAGGTATTAAATAATAAATAAATATTGCACGACGTTCCACACAGCGCAATCTAGCCCCAAACTAAGCACTAGGCTTGTACTATGGGTACTAGACAACGGATATACTACATATTATACTTTTTTTTTTGTAAATACATACATATGATACATAGAAAACACTGAATATCCCATGCCTTCGGACCGTGGTGAGTCCTAGGACATGCCGGTTTCCTCACGATGTTTTTCTTCAACGTAAGAGCGATGTTATTAGCGCACATAACTTTTTCTTAAAGAAAAAGACATTGGTGCGCGGTCGGCCTGGATTCGAACCTACGACTCTCGGAATGAAAGCCGGGGTATCTACCACTAGACCAACACCGCTCAAAGCTATTAGTTTTATATTTTATTTTTAAGTGCTTAAGCCTGCACTGGGCTTTCTTAGAAATATTTTAAAGGAACAATACTTCTGCAAAAACACAACGCATGATCGACGGAGAGCGGGATTCGAACCAACAACGCATCTTAATTACTTAATCCGGGAGCACTAACTTGACCAATTAGTCTACCTGCCTCGCTCGGTACCGAATGCGTAAAGATGCGTTGTTGGTTCGAATCCCGCTCTCCGTTCGATCATGCGTTGTGTTTTTGCAGAAGTATTGTTCTTTTAAAATATTTCTAAATATTAGTTTAGTATTAATACATGTTTCCGGCGGGATTCTAACCCGCAACCTTCCGCATTGCAATAGGGTATTCGCCCAACGCGCCAGAGTTTAATTTTGACCTTTTGACATTTTGGACGTTGTGCTATAGTAAACTTTTTGAGGCTAAAATGGTATAGGTATTTTAATAATAATTGGCCTTTTCATGTAATTTTTATATTATTTATACAACGCAATCAACTTTTAATTCATGCTTTTTATGGCGCTCGCGCTGTAGTGCTCGGGGCATTGTTAGGTGGAGTAGTCTTGCCCAGCACCTATACCACCCTCTCAGCCTAGTCAGCCATGCTCAGAGGAAAGAACACGTCAATACGTCTGGAGCTAGTCAGCTCATCGAAAACGACGAGGAAAAGCTTAACTAAGCTGTGGGTTTCCTCACGAAGTTTTCCTTTACGGTGAAGGAAAGGATAGCATACATTATTATCTACTGCACTATCAGATGACAATCTAGTTTACCTCATATTTAATACCATTATAATATAACCATACCTTACATTTCTTTTCACCTCTTGGTGTTACAATTTCATCTGTTTCGTAAAACAATTGTTTGTCATCAGAATCGTATGAAACAGGATAACTATTATATATAGGATTATAATTATTATAATTTTTATTATATCGGTTATAATTATTATGGTTATTCGCGTATTTGTTTCCCTTTAAAGTGTTATAGAAATATGGGTTTGTAGGACCATTATAAGTTTGAACTGGTACCAGCTTCCCTTGAATCACATTTGGGTAAATATAGGGGTAAGTAATCGGTGTTTGTGGTATGTTTGGATAATTACTTGTTAAGTAATTTGGTTTTGAATGAACTTGAATATAATCTGGATTGTAATCGTCGTATCCAGACAAATCGTGTTCAGGACTCATACCTTTGCTTTTAGCTTCATATTCGCTTGGAAGCAGTGATATTTTATTAATATTTTCGGTAACTTTAGTTTGCTCTACATTTTTCGTTTGTACATTATTGTTAGGTTTGCTATCAGTAAAGTAGCTGAAAATACTAGTGGTTTCATCAAAAAAGTTCGGTTTTGCCTCTGGTTTGGTTTCGGTTTCAGAGTTCTTAGAGTTTTGGTGGTATTGTGGTGGGCAGGTCATCGTTTCGTCGGCGGGTTGATCGTACCAGTCCTCTTTGATCATGTCGGACGCTTTCTCAGCGATCATTATGATGGGTGCGTTGGTGTTGCCACTTACAATGGTTGGCATGATGCTGCCGTCGACTATGCGTAGTTTGTTCACTCCATATACCTGTAGGGTTATAAGTTATTTGTCAGACAAATCGGAAAACTAAAAAGAAAACGACTAAGAGCGAGTTGAAACGAAGGGTTCCATACCGCTATCACAATTAGGCACGGAACCCTATAATGAACCCTGGACCAACCAATCAGTAAAAGCAACGCGAACGTTAAAATTTTACTACTAACGCCAGGCTACCACTCCATCACTAGATGGCGCCAGAGGTACAAATACATCGCGGTATCGTCACGTATCGTTGCGCTTATATGTAAAAATCACGTTTGTTGTATGCGAGTCTAAATTAAATATTTGTTTAATTTAGTTTTCAGTTGTTATAGCGGCTAGAGAAACACTTCATCTGTGAAAAATTCAACTGTCTAGCTATTACGGTGACAAACAGACATGGGAGTCTTAGTAATAGGGTCCCGTTTTTAACCCTTTGGGAACGGAACCCTAAAAAGCAAACCTTCACTAATCAACAAAAGACGGCCTGAACAATCCGACTAGTGTGTAGTACCTACCTACTAGTAAGGCAATGCGAAGTTACATATAATTCCCATCATTCATCATTCTAAAATCATCTAGAAAAAAGTTCCGGATGCGCAAAGTCAATTTTTTATAGAAGTCGCATGTAAAATGCACCTACTGCGTGAACTTTCCCCTTCCATGTCAAAATTTTCCAACTTGTTTGCCGGCCGGTATACTACATGTATTAATTTTCTCAGATTTTCGGTATAATGATCAAGAATAACGGTTTTGACTCCGCGAAGCGCAGCTAGTGTAAACAAACATCGTCATAAAGTAATGCCTCGTGAAACCCGATCAAAGTACGGTTAGCCATGAGCTAATTGAGTTCTAAAACTAGCCGTTAACAACTAGAATACTAAGTAAAGTAACTTGAACCTGCGAAGCTCCAACAACTTTACTTTACGAGCTAATACTTAGTTAATATTATATAGTGTTCATTCGTAGGTTTATAGAATCTTTGAGGAAAATATTTTAAAATCATTACTTAAATCAGGAAAGTCAAAAAAGGTTACAACTTTAAAGTAGATATATATCTAGTTAAATTTATATTGCAGGACGTTGTACTCAGCGCAATCTAGCCCAAATTAAGCAACTAAATCGATTGATAGATAGATAACCTTATTTGTGCAACATAAAACAAGAAAACAAAACAGAAATACATAGAGTAGGCACATACAAAGCTTAAAATGTAAGTTGCACAAATAGGCGGCCTTATCGCTATAAGCGATTTCTTCCAGGCAACCTTTGAATGGATTAAACTAGGCTTGTACTATGGGTACTAGACAATGTAATATACTACATAATATTATTTGTAATACATTTTTGTTACGTACGACGCATGCGTTAAAACCCACTTAGCATTGAGCAGAGACATGTTTGCTCTAAAATTTCGTCTCGGCAGAATCAGAATTAACTTTAGGTATATTACGAGTAAGTTGACAGAATACACTTCAGAAATACTTTTCTTTATTATGTCTAGGTATTGTATAGTATAATATAGTAAAATTTACCCTCAATCTAGGATCCACAACAGCATCCGGATTATCGACAGGTCCCATAGCGCATGTTCCTACCGGGTGATAGATGGTTAGCGTGTGATGTCGTGCTTGGCATTCCAAGTGCTCCTGGGACATCAGCTCGTAGGTCCCACAACCAGGGTTCCGACGAGGGTTGGGGCGGGCATTCAGCTCTCGAAGTGATGGTTGGTTTACTAGATCCTGTACCAAGCGGGCTCCTTCGACCTGGAACGTAAAACGTGAAGTAGGCTTGCCCAGTACAATATACCCAGTCTAGTAAGCCAACCCCAGAAGAAAGAACCGGTCAATACGTCTGGAGCTAACTTAGCCATTGGTTTCATCACGATGTTTTTCTTCACCGTAAGAACGTTGTTAATTTATAACGCACGTAACTTTTACGCAAGGAAAAATACATTGATGCGCGGTCGGTCGAGATTCGAAAGCATGGACCTTCGGAATGAAAGTCGAGGTATCTACTATCTACCACTAGACTGACACCACTTATTCTCATTTTTATTTTAGACAATAAATATTGCATGATGTTGGACAATGGGCCTAGCCCCCTTTAGCTTTAAACTAAGCAACTATACAAGGACTTAGTTGGAGTAGATAAGATTTCAACATTCACGTAGGTAGTTATAGTATGAAACGATAATAATCTTTTTGAACATCGTTCATTATTGTACAATAAATTAATACATAATTAGGTACCTTTATGTTAATTTTAATGTAAATTATTATAATGTGATTTCATTGTTTTATGTAGGTAGATAACCTACCATAAATCAGGTAGACATAATATCAAAAATAACTACGATTATTGTTATAATTACACATGCATGACAAAACGAAGATACGTGTTATACGAAACAAAATTAAAAATCCATTACACCTACTATTTACTACCTAATATTAAAATAATTTACTGGATTCTCTGACCAAGAAGAAAATGTATTTTTAATAATACCTCGTTATGTAAAGACGTAATTTTTGGTATCTATTCACTTAGAAATATTTTAAAGGAACAATACTTCTGCAAAGACATAACGCATGATCGACGGAAACCGGGATTCGAACCAACAACGCATCTTTACTCAATCCGGGAGCACTGACTTGACCAATTAGTCTACTTGCGTCGGTGACTCATACGTCGAATCGAATCTAAGCATTCGTATTCGTATTATTTTATATAACACAACTTAGGCATGTTTGCGGCACTAGCACTTAAAATAAAATATGATATCTATTCACTTACCATAATCTTCATATCGTCTCCGTCAGGATCTGAGTAATAATTAGGATAAATAAGCGGTGGCGAATTCGGATTGCTATCTCGAAGTTTTATATATCCTCTACTTTTTGGTCTCAGCAACAACGGTACAATGGAAAATGAAGACTGAAATAGTATGTCCTCATATAGAGCTGCATATGTCTCGTCAGTTAATCCATTAGCTCGCTTACCAAAAAGACCACCGTCCATATTATCAGCTGTTGGAGCTATAAACAGCTGTATGTCAGGATAATCTTCTGCCGGATCTTGGTACTGTGTATTCACAAACCCCATCGCTTCAGCTTCCATCATACTATAATACAACCCCTGTTTATTTATCACGAAATCTATTAGGCTCCCTAAGCTGACCGCGGATTTCAAATTGAAACAGTAATCTGAGCCATTGTTATAGGGATTATCGAATAGAAAAGAATGGCCTCCCATTGCGACGTGGTCTTGAAGATTCCTCCCAACTCCAGGAAGGTTAATGATAGGGTGAATTCCAAGTTCTTTCAAGTGCTCAGCGTTTCCAATTCCCGATAGCATTAGTAATTTAGGCGATTGAATTGAACCGGCTGAGAGAATTACCTCCTTGCTGGCCTTGACAATACGTTGTTGACCTTCTTTCGTAAATTTTACTCCGTATGCGTTTTTGTTTTCGTCGATCACTATATTTTCTGCATACGATAACATACTTATATGAAGATTCGACCTTTTTGAGGCAGGTCGTAGAAATGCTTTGGCAGTACTACACCGAAGTCCGTCTCGAACAGTTGCGTGAGAACGAGTAAAACCTGTCTGATACTCCCCATTTACATCTAAAATATTGTAACCTAGTTGTTGAGCAGCCTCCAAAATCTTTCTCGTAATTGGCTGTTCATAGGCATAATGTTCAATAGTTAACGGACCACCTTTGGCGTGGTAAGGGTTGTCTTCATATCCAGGAATACGCATATCTTCAGACTTCAAAAAGTATTTAAACACATCTTTGTACGCCCAACCCGGGTTACCAATTCTCTCCCAGTTGTCGTAATCTCTTTTATTTCCTCGTAAATACAGCATCGCATTTAACACACTTGAACCACCGAGCGCTTTGCCTCTAGGCCACAAACACCTTCCACCTTTCATACTCAAGCAATATCCTTCATTTGGCTCCGTTTCAAACTGCCAGTCTAATGAAGACAATTGTAAAGTTGGAAACAGCACAGGCACTTCAGAGAGAACGTTTTCATCCGAGCCAGCTTCTAAAAGTAACACAGTCCAGTCAGGATTTTCTGATAGTCGATTTGCGAGCACTGACCCTGCAGAACCGCCTCCAACGATGATGAAGTCGTAGCAATCATTTAACTTTTCAAAGGGATAATCTCTTACTCGATTATCGATATCTTCAATATCTGGTCTGTATAAATGGATAGCCAAGCGTAGCACTATTAAAACACCTAATCCAGGCAGCAGACCTAGGGTTATCCTTGTGTTTGAAAATATACCCTTAACGATGAGATTTGGATCGGACATCTCGATGGGATTCTCGATACTGATTCACGATCATTGTGTGACATTGAATGGCAGACATGTCTCGTTTAGGGAAGTCAGCATTTCATTGTTTTCATCGAGAACTTTTGTAATTAAATAGAGTTACTAATTTATTAGAGACTCCTTTGTACTCGGATACAATTAAGCAATAAAGGGAGATTGGCTAAGCTAAGGCTAAAGAAGTTTTAAAATATGTTACAAAAAAATGTATAAATTTTAATATTAAAGATTTACCTATTTATTGATTTAAAAATAAAGTAGGTATGATTTATTTATTGTTGTAACTTCTTGTTGATTTGTTGTTGTTTCTATATTCGTCTTATTAATAAAATAAATAAAGCAAGACTCTAAAGTTAGAAAAGTGTTTATGTTGAAAATGTTGAAATTCTTGCAACTCAAACAGAACTTCAAATTGTGCCAAATTGTCACACACACACAAAACAGACTATCTCATGTCTAAGGAAAGTGATAATAAACAAATAACAACAAAAACATTTTATTACCTAAACAAAATACATCCTTACTTATTTTTCGTTCTGTCTATTTCATATCAACTCTACATTATAACGAAAATCCAAGTCAGCATTTTGATACGTGTTTTTTCGCTTTATCTTTATTACGACATTATGCAGTGTGCAATGTGCATTGTGCACACCTGACCCACTTCTAATCAATGGATATTTGTCTCGGGATGAAATAACACAAACTTAATTGTTCAATAATTTATGTATTCATATGCTAATCTTACAAACTATGTACAGTGGCCGGCAGATTAGTTGAAACAATATGGCGGATGCGCAGAAGTCGATTTGTCAAAGAAGTCGCATGTAAAATGTACTGCGCGAACTTTCCCCTTCCACGTCCAAATTTTTCAATTTATCTGCCGGCCACTGTACATGGTGATGGAGGTTATGGATCAGGTGTTTATGTATGTTGTTCTACAGTCTAGAATCTAGACGAACAAGTTTTTATACTAAGGATTTTGGAAATTCGAAATAGTTTCAGAAAACGTTGAGCAGTTAACTTACTTGAAAATCAGCTGTCACTGAGAGTGGGAGGTCATTGACCTTAAATAGTCTTTTATTTAGTTTGGCCTACGACAATTTTAACATCAATTGCCTTTATTTTCAAAAAAACAGCTGTTTTACAGTAAAAGCTTCAGCATTTAAAAAAAAATAAAAATTCGAAGTAATAAAATTTGTAAACAATTGTTCGCCTGGACGTGTAGAACAACGTGTATAAGCAGCTGGCGCATAAACTCCAACATCCTGTATAGACTCAATAATTTAACCATACATCTCGTGAAATTAATAAGAGCACTCATACTAACATACTATTATGTTTATTGAGCTATTAAAAGCAACTACATAACTCCTCCTCATGGTAAATAACCAAGTCGCATTTTTAATAATTTCAATAAATATTTTATTTACAATTTTAAACGTAATACTGATTCTTTAATCTTTAGTTTGTACATTTTTACATATTTTTACTAGCGATAGCGATAGGGAATTTTTATGAGACAACCTCTAAGTTTATTAACTCCCTTACTTTTAGACGATCTTTCTTTACAAATTATTTTTTATGATTGTTTTTATTAATAGTAACGTTTAGTAAGGCATATAAGAAATATTTGAATTCTATAGTAAAAATAGTATTTTAACCAACAGACAGTACGGTTTCCAACCACACAAAAACACCACGCAATTACTTTCGGCCTTTACAGACTTTGTCTATAATCATTTAGATAATAAAAAACACGTACTTGTAGTGTTTATTGACTACAGTCGAGCGTTTGATACGCTAAGGCACGAAACACTATTGGACAAGCTGAAGAACTGCGGGATTGCAGGAAATCTGCTGAAATGGTGTAAAAGCTATCTAGACCAAAGACAATTTGTTGTGAGAGTGGGCGAGATGGAGAGTGACCCGACAGTAGTTACGGAAGGAACAGCCCAAGGTTCGGTTCTTGGTCCACTCCACTACATCACATACGTTAATGATCTAGTTAAAGTCATAAGAAACTGTGAGATATACCAATACGCAGACGATACTTGTCTGATATCTGCAGATATGGATATAAATAAACCTCTAAAAAAACTTCAATCAGACTTCGATACCCTAGTTAAATGGTCTCATGACGCAGGATTGGTTCTTAATGCGAGTAAGACGAAATTAATGTACGTGAGCTCCAGTCAAAATAGAAGTGCCGTTGTGCCGCTGCTAGTAGCTCACGGACATGACTGTTTACACAAAAGTAACCGACTTGCTGTCTGTGATTGTTCGACTATTGAGGTAGTTAACAAACAGGTGTATCTTGGTTTGGTGATTGATGACAGATTGACCTGGAAAGATCATATTAATCACGTGTGTGATAAATTAAGAGCAATCCTTGCAAAATTGTCCCTTATCAAATGGAAGTTACCATTCACGATTAGACTTTTACTATATAGATCACTTGCTGAATCAATCATAGGTTACGGGTTGTCAAGTTACGGAAGAACCTTCAAAAGCCACCTTGACAGAATTTATTTATTACAACTTCGCTTATTAAAAACAATTGTTCCACCTTATATAAAAAGTAAATTTGAAGACGACTACTTTAAATTATTTGATTTCTGCAAGATAATCCCTATACACGATAAAATTAAACTAACCTTATTAAATGAGGAATTCTTTAATGTCAAGCTTCAACAGCACAGAAAGAATAGTCGTGTGTTGACAACTCGGGAGAATACTAGAACTTATTTACTTTTGCCTTGGTTTACAAATCTGTACGGGAAAAAAACCCTAAAATATGTTATACCATCTTTAATCAATGATCTTCCATTAACCCTCCGTAATCAATTAACTCCTAAAAATTTCAAACAAAAATTAAAACAGCACTTTATTAATAACTTATCCATAGTTAATTCGTAATTTTAATCACATAAAAAAAAAAAAAAAAAACTATTAATTAATTAATATTATTCGAAATCACATCATGCTGTATAATAATAACTCAAAAACTCATTCTCACTGGTCGGTGTTGGTTTGCGGGCTTGAGTGGTTCGATGGAATAGGTTAACCTGCTAAGTTCAATTGCGAATTTGCAGTCGCTCAAGCGACCGTGCCTACCCACATCTGTGCAACTGCATCTGCGTAGGTATCTACTCGATGCGTAGTTTGTTGATACTGTGTACTTCTTTAATAAGTTGAGTTATAGTTGCGAAACCAATTCACATTAGTTTAGATAGATAATTATAATTATTATTTATAAGTCGACGGCACTGACGTCCGTTAAAACTTTATTGAGTTTATGTGGCGTCTTTTTATGTATATTGTAACACAAACTGTTTATTCAATAAATAAATAAATAAATAAAAATATATACTAATAGAAATATTTTAAAGGAAAAATACTTCTGCCAAAACACAACGCACGATCGACGCAGAACGGAATTCGAACCAACAACGCATCTTTACTCAATCCGGGAGCAATGACTTAAGTAAGCAGACAGTTAAGCACTTAAAATAAAAATACAATACTATACTAACATTATAAAGAGGAAAAATTTGTTTGGTTGTATCGAATTGGCTCCGAAACTACTGGACCGATTTAAAAAAATCTTTCACTAATAGAAAGCTACATTATCAAGGAGTAAAATAAGCTACTTTAGATCCCGATTTTCTCTTGCTATCGAGTCTTACGCGAGTAAAACCGTGGAACACACCTAGTTGTGTATAAGTAAGGTGTAAATATACACCTATTACATTTAGAAGGCGTATTGTGATTAGTCTAAGTAGCATTATAATTTGCTACTTAGTGCTTCTGAGCTAGTAAATCATCAATCGGTAAATTGTTAGTTTGAACAAAGATTATAGTCGATGACATTGACTTTTTGCTGCACTATAGTTAGTGTAGCAAATTACATAGCTGCATATAATCTTATTTTAATAACTTCATAGATAATACCTAGACGTTCTTCGTTTTAACCAAAACTCTTTTATCATATCGCTTCCCTTTTCTCCAATCATAATAATAGGCGCGTTTGTATTTCCGCTTACCAAGTTAGGCATTATACTACCGTCTATAACACGAAGACCTTTGACTCCATATACTCTAAGTTCATTGTCTACCACTGCTTCTGGATCCCAATACGGCCCCATTTTGGCGGTTCCAACAGGATGGTATATTGTGCAAGTGTATTGCCGAATCATACATTCCCAATACGCATCTGTATATCTTTTTATACCAGAACAAGCCGGAAAAATGTGCTGATTTAGCACAGATCCGTGTTTCTGAAAGGCTCTCGTTCTTGACAATGCAACAGCTATTTTGACACCTTCTATTAGAGTTTTCAAGTCCATTTCGTCTGTTAGATAGTTCGGATAGATATATGGATAGTCGTACGGATTAGCACTTCTTAGTTGAATAAAGCCTTTGCTTTTCGGACGTAAAAGCATAGGAATAACGCTCCATACGTCCATATTATTGATGGGGCGAAACACAGCGTCGTAAAATGTATCTTTAAGGCCATGTACCTTGCGCAACTGTTCTCCTCCATCAGAATTAGTAGATCCAGATATAAAGTGGAATTCAATATCAGGGAAATCATCAGTTTCATTGACGTATTTAGTATTTACAAAAGCTAAACCTTCTACTCCACCCATAATGGTTAATGGTCCTTCTCCTAAAACGGCATATTCCATCAAAGTACTCATCGTGTGAAGACGATGTTCTACTATAGATATTGGCTTATTGACCATGAAGGCTAATCCACCTAAGCCAATATGATCTTGAAGATTTCTCCCTACTTTTAGATTTTTTATGATGGGTATGTGATGTTTCGTCAGCTCTTCAGCTGGTCCGATACCAGATAACATTAAAAGTTGAGCAGAGTTGACAGTTCCTGCAGAGAGAATGACCTCCTTTCGGGCTCTGATTCTGTGTATCATTTTATTTCTAACAAATTCTACACCGAAAGCAATTTTCGTTCTTGGATCTATGAGAACTTTAGTGACGTGAGAGTGCATGGCTATGTGCAAGTTCTTGCGGTCTTTGGCTGGTCTCAAAAAAGCTTTAGAAGTAGAGCATCGGCTTCCTCTTCGTAGAGTTCCTTGTGCAACCATAAATCCTGTCTGATTCTCACCATTGATGTCCCTGTTCACGTAACCCATTTCTAGACCAGCTTCTACGAAGGATGATACTAAGGGTGTGTGATATGGAGCTTCAGCTACAGTCAAATAGCCTCCGGTACTATGATATGGGGTTTTTGCTAAGTATGGGTTTAGATTGTCTTCTGATTTCTTGAAATAGTACAAAACGTCTTGGTAGCTCCAGCCTTTGTTCCCAAGAGCTTCCCAGGCGTCGTAGTCTTTCTTATTTCCTCTTAGATATAACATGTAATTCAGTACAGAACTCCCTCCAAGAACTTTGCCTCGGGGCCAGTTGCATCGTCCTCCTTCCATAGCTGAAATATTAAAAGTTTTTGTTTAGAAAATAACATGTATTACTCAAATCAAAAATGTAGTATTTCTTAGAAGATCGTGTTATACCTAAGCAGCTAGTGCCTTGTGGTTCAGTCTTATATTCCCAGTCCAGCTTGCTGAGCTGCAAGTATCCAGCTAAGATAGGGACGTCAGATATTTCTGTTTCATCACCACCAGCTTCTAGTAATAGGATTTTCCAGTTAGCTATTTCGGATAAGCGATTGGCAACTACAGCTCCTGAAATTACGAATATTTTTTGTTATTTTTTGTTTGATGAAACATAAACAAGCGTTTGACTATGTTACCGAATGGTAAGTAAAGATATAGGCTGAAGTGTAGCACGTTTCGCTCTCATCTGAGCTATGTTCCCGGTTAGATCTCCGATGTGGTTGTTGTTTATTGCATTTGATAATAAACCACTTGAAGGCAGACCAACAGCCGGATGGTCAGACGACATCGTAGCAGAAAATCGTCAAGCAGTAGATTATAAATAATAAATAAAACAAATTATAATAATAATAAATTCTGTGAACAACACACAGCGCCATCTAGCCCCGTGGTAAGCGACTAAGCTTGTGTTACGGTGACTAGACAACGGATATAATACTTATATTTATTTTTCTTTTGTAAATACATACATACTCGTATTATACATAGAGGGACTCCCAGACCAGACACAAATATTTATTTTATAAGCATAAATACTTGCACCCGGCGGGAATCGAACCCGCAACCTCCTGTATTGCAGTCGCGCTTTCGCACGACGCGCCACAGAGGTCGTCGTCAAGATTCACCTATCACAAGACCGAGAGTGGTGGCATAGTAGAGAGGAGGTCTATACCCAACAGTAGGGGTTCTATAAACGAAGGTCTATAATTATGGTATTGGATAGAAGTATTGTTACAAAGTAGGTACTCACTGACCAGCAGACCCGGCCCCGACGATTATGAAGTCGTACTCCGGCAGCATACCGCCTTCGATGATGTTCTCCGGGCGACCTTCTGGGTCGGTCTGGTCGTACTGGTAATATGCGATGGCTGCTACCAACATGGGAATGAACCATGCCACCTGAAATCATTAAACAAAACTGGTTTATAACTGTAACTTTGGGCCTGCAGTGGGACTTTTTCTTTCAGCTGCTTTAAGTGTTTTAGGGGTTTGAGCCATTCGTTTTTAGGTAGGGTCAATCGGTCTATACGGTTCTAGGCCTAGCTATTTCAAGCATCGTCATTTATAATAATCGATTTGCTGACTTTTGGAGTGCGAAAATGGTCACATTTGGGCAAAATTAAATTGGATGTTGGAATAAATATTTAGCACTAGGCTTGTACTGTTGGGTACTATACGAAGGTAGATACTAAATATTATTATACTTTTTAGCCTACTTACATAACTACATATGATACATAGAAAACACCCAGATCAGAATCATCTCTATTACTTAGTTTTTGTTAGGGGTAGGTTATAATTACCTGCGTACCTGCTGCGGCAGCGATGGCCGTCCCGGATAGGACATCCGCGGCCGCATTCACTATCGAGCTCATCTTTGGACCTGGAAAATATATGGCAATCAATCAACACCTGGTTACCCGACAACGGCAAAAGGAGGGTTATGTCTTATTACTAGCGCCTACAGTTTCACCCGCGTAAGACTCGATCCCGCGGGATTTACGGGATCAAAAGTAGCCTTATGTCCTTCTCAAAGGTTCGATCCCTATACCAAAATTCATCAATATCGGTTTCGCGGTTTAGGTGTAAAAGCATAACGGTCAGACAAGAGACATTCGCATTTATACTATTAGTATAAAGTAAGATAAGATTTAAGCAATAAACATAACCCTATTTCACTATTTAGTTTCCTAACTACAGAAATAGGTAGCACAAAGTTACAAAATGATTTCCGTCTTTCTATAGAAAGGTAATCAATAAATTAATGTTCCAGTTAGCGAGGCCTGCGCGCGCGCAGCGAAAAGTGAAATGAAATAAAATGACAAACCAATGGAATAGTTCTTAATGGGATCGTGGGAGCTCGTTTAAGGCGGAAAATAAATTAAATGAATTCACTTAAAACAAAGAAAGTATATGTATATTTTTAATTGTCAAAGTTACTGTGTCGGTTTGTTTACCTCATGAACCGTCATAGACGGTTGTAAGTTTTTACAGATGATGATTTTTTGTTGCCACTATAACAACAAATACTAAAAGCATAATACGATAAATATTGAAGTGGGGCTCCCTTACAATAAATATGATTATTAAAAGTTAAAGTTGTATTTTGTGTCTGTGTGTGTGTGTATGTTTGTTATGAATAAACTCAAAAACGACTGCCGATTTCAATAATTCTTTCACCATTAGTAAGCTACATTCACCCTGAGTAGCATAGACTATTTTTGATCCCGATATTCCCACGGGATCGGGACTTACGCGGGTGAAACCGCGGGTTGCAGCTATCAAAAATTAAATACCAAATCAAAAGCGAATCAGAAGTGGCATGAACAATTGAACAATGTTGCCAAGTTTCGCTTAAATATCAGTTACATCGCGAATTACATCGTACTCGTAATTAAAACAGCTATGTACCATATCACTGGCTATGGTTAGTTGACAGTTAACTCAATAGTGATCCAGTCATTTAAGCTTAAATTAGGTAAGAATCTCGGAATTCGAGATACCCAGCTGTAAGTCTGTAAATACTTGTATATTGACACCCTAAAAGTTGTCTCAAAACCTACATAATGGTAGGGTGTGCGCAACTATGAAATTTCAAGGTCAACGTACAAAATTACATACAAAATTCTCTACAGATTTTGTTTAAAAAAAAATAAGGTATTAAGGAGTATTAAGCCGAAAGTGGTTTGTTCTAGAGGTCTAGGCGAACAACTTTTGTTCTACGACTTGGAAATTCGAAGTAGTTTTCGAAAATTTTGAGTTTAAAGTGTGTATGAAAATCATTGACCTTATGGTGCCCTTTTGTTTTGTTTGGATCACTACAATCTTAACATTCATTGCCTTTATTTACAAAAACAGCTGTTTTTTCTTCATTGATACAACTTAAAATTTTCGAAAAAAAAGTTCTTATTTCCAAAAGTCGTAGAACAAAAGTTGTTCGCCTAGACCTCTAGAACAAACCCCTTTCGGCTTAATACCCCTTAATACCTATTTTTTTTAAACAAAATTTGTAGAGAATTTTGTATTCTACAATATTGATAATTAATACATATAGCAAAAAACCCATAGGAAATGAGATGTTTACAAAAAAAAGCGCAAAAACCGATTTTTGTGACCTTTGACCTTGAAATTTAATAGTTGCGCACACCCTACCATAAGTAGGTTTTGAGACAACTTTTAGGGTGTCAATATACAAGTATTTACAGACTTACAGCTGGGTATCTCGAATTCCGATGTGAACTTACTATAATGACTGGATCATAGATATAGGTATTGCGTTTCTGTATTCGGCTGTTACTGTGTAAGAAAGTACTATGTGGTGCCAATTTATTTAGGGCATTATGAATATATCGCCGTTTTTTCGGGATTAATCAAAATTTCTATGTCAAATAGAAATGTCCAAGATGGAAATTGGGTGGGACATTATTATAATTATACGTGTAGATCTGCGGCACCACAGAACACCTTTTACCTACCTTTAAGTACTCAATTTCAGAAACTTAAATAAAAAATGGAAACAAAGTACTGTCGGTTTTAAAGGATAAAGTAAAAAACCGGGCAAGTGCGACACCCGCGCACAAAGGGTTCCGTACCACTATCACAATTGGATACGGAACCCTAAAATGGTTTACAACAACCAATTTTTAAATTTTATAGGAAAATATGAAATATTTATCTTCGATTTTTACTCCCATCAAACGACCGAATCACTAAAAAAAAAAAAAACCTTGGCACAAAGAAAATCTGAAACTTATAAGAAACTCTTTGGTAAGTAAGGCAGACTGGTATATTTGACAGATAGGGCAGCCATTTTGAATTCCATGACCAACTCCTGACCAATCAGAAGCGACCTCACATTGTACTAAACTCCTTGTTATTTTTGAAACACGTTTGTTTTATGGGAGCCCCTCTTAAATATTTGTTTTATTTTGTTTTTAGTATTTGTTGTTGTAGCGGCTACCGAAACACATCTTCTGTGAAAATTTCAACTGTCTAGCTATTACGGTTCATGAGATACAGCCTGGTGACAGATAGACGGACAGACGGACAGACAGACAGCGAAGTCTCAGTAATAGGGTCCCGTTTTTACCCTTTAGGTACGGAACCCTAAAAAAGAGCTGTCACTTTAAATAAATGTAAGTATGGGTTTTTTGTTGTGTACATTTTGATCTAAGTCTCTAAAATATAGTTTATGTCTTTTGTGGGACCTAAAGTATAGACAAAGAGTAAAATTCAAAGTGTTCACAGACTTATCAGTACTTTGGTAATGAGACAATAAACTCGAACTTTCCAAACTTTTAACAAAATAGTTTTAACACCACTATACGATAAAGTGTAACAATTTGTTGTCCGTTATCAGCCTACCTCATTATTTTTTTTTGGTTCGAAAGTAAATTTACGTTTGTTGAGCCGTGACCATACAGACTGTAGTGTAGTAAGACCACGTTTTCGTAAACAACAACGCATTTTGCTTTAGTGGAAAACATTGCATTAAAAGTACAATAGAAGCTTAAAATAATTAGTGAATAAGTAAGGTGGTATTAATTTTAAAATTACCTACATAAGCTATTATATGTACTGTTTGTATGTAAATGATGTTTAAAAAAAATATGTTTTCAGTGACTTCGAAAAAAGGAGTTTGTCGATTCACTCTTATTTAAACTGCGTCGTAACAATTATTTCGTTCATTTTTATGGTAGAACAATAATAGGCATTTTTTAATTTTTCAATGGCTGTAAAACATACTACCTTCTCGTAGAACTTGAGACTCAACAGTAGTTGTATGCCGATGCAGTAGTAGTTATGATTGCAATGCTTATAGCATCTGCGGTAACAGTTAATAATCGTTTTAAATTTAAAGTAGGTAATCTAAATCAGATTAAAATTATCATTTTATTTTGATTACAAGTTTACACATACCTAAATTCTGTATTTTGACATGCAATAGACCAAAACACTGTTAGTGCTTCCTTTTCAATTTGTCAGTTTGTGTTTTAAACCGACTACGGCGAAGCCAAAACGAATAGTTATATTTTTCAATGTTCAATTCAACAGTGAAAGAGACCATATCGTGGTCATGCTATACGTCAATATAGAACAGATCGCTTAGCATCCAGAATAATAACAAGTTCCGGTGAAAATAACACTGTTATATAACTTCACCGGACAGTAGGTAGGTATGTACACAACACGTGGAATAAATTGTTGCTCACTTATTTATTACTTAACGGTCACCATATTTTGATGTTATTAGGGTCATCATCATGATTTTTGTTAGTGTTTTTTTTTACATTATGGGACTTGGACATTCTGCGATCTGCACATTTTGCACCCACTGTACAACTTGGACTTTCTGCACGTATACGATCTCAACCTTTACCCGTCCACTGCTGAACATAGGCCTCCCCCATACGACGCGACAAATAGCGATTCCGAGCCACCTCCATCCAACGACTGCGACCGCTACAATGTCGTCGGTCCATCGAGTAGGTGGTCTCCCAACACTATTATTATGATTATGGTTATTAGGGTTCCGTACCCAAAGGGTAAAAACGGGAACTTTCTACGAATAATCGGACTGTGGGTGGGTACCTACCCACAGTCCGTCTCTCTGTCTGTCACCAGGCTGTTTCAAGTACCGTAAAAACCGAATAAATTAAGTGGGGCTGCCATAAAAATCGATAAATAAATACTCAAAATTGGTGTAGTATCTTATCTGTGAGCTTTATTCCAAACTTTCTACGGATCGGGCACGGGAACGGGAATAAGTTCGATATTTTAAGTTGGAGTATAAATGAATCACTTCTTACTTTATTAATAAACGTGAAGTAAGGTCGGAGTAGTGACAATATGCTTTGTCTTTTTCCGTGACAAGAACTTTAAAAATTATTCCGACCTCACTCCCCGTTTATTAATAAGGCTATCAACGTTGACAGACAGAAACAAAAAGTGGTAAAATTACTCCAACGTTACTTCACGTTTATTAATAAGGCTGTTTGAGTTTCGTTCATAAATCGATGAGTAATCTCTTGAAGTGAATCAGCGCTAAACGAGTGTTTTTACCTACTTTTTGCAAAACTTTCTCTAGAAAAATTAACATTTTCGTTCTTGATTTAAGAGCTTCGATCGTTAATAAACTTTTTCAAATACCAAAATAATTATTTGCCCTTCCCTTTCGTTTTATAATTTTGTTTGATTGTGTTTGGAAAATCACACAAAAGGTTACAAAAACCTACATAGTATAATTCAATACTCAGGATAAGGATCTTCCCAGCGAGTGACTGACACAGAATGTCAGGGTTGCAGGTTCAAGTCCTGTCGGGTGCAAATTTTTGGAAAGTATTTATTCAAATAATCAGTCACCCAAGTGCAGAAAACACTTAAAAAACTTGGGTGACTGGGAGGAACACATATAAAATACCTACTAGTTATTTTATATGTGTTCCTTCAGGTGTAATTGTATCAGGCAACTAACCTATTAGTCGTTCAACAGACTGACCTTTTAGCTACTGAATGAGGCTAGGCTATAATTCTTGCAGCCGAATACAAAAACGCCACTTAAAATTTAAGGGGTAGGTACTTAAATACTTGAGCAGCTTCTATAAATTTGAAATAAGTATGGACACATTTGAGATTGAGAGCGCCTTAACTGTTTAAGTAAAACTCAAATTTTGAGTAGCGAGTCACAATAGGTGCCAAGCAAACCTGCCCATCCATGTCGGTGCTATGTGCAATAGGTTAATCTGTTAATACTGTTATTTGTTCTAAAAAACAAACTTAAAGAAAACACTCTACAATTTAGTGACCACAGACCAGACAGACGCAAAAACCGTGTCTCCGGTCCGGTTATTTTGTCCTTTAAATCCTCCTCATTCGTACGATGTTCCCGGTTGCATCCTTCGTGGAGCCCGGTGGCCGCTTGAACACAGTAGGTAACTCGTAATAACAATACCTATTGCAAATAGATTTGGCATTGTTTTTACTGGCGGTCGTCTACCTAACACCAACCCTCCTTGGGACCAAGCAGTTTACCCGCCACCGCACGGGGAAACTACCAAAATACAACTTAGGAAGCTGGGGGCTTGCTTATGCCTAATTGCATTTTACGACACCCAAGGGAAAAGATGGAATAACCCAATTCCATGTTAGGGCTACACGACCAAGCTTGTTTTTTGTTTTTCTGTTAAGGAAAAGTCACCGATGCAACTAATCACAAAACCGACAAGCCAAATTAACATAAATTAGAGGTCAAAAACATAAATACAAAGAACGCATACATACCTTAAACAATTCAACTTTCTCGACTCACGCACAGCATAAATAACAATAACGTTTCAATCATCGGTCTCACTTTAACTGTTCACTAATAAAATAAAAGATACTACAGTCTCAATCTCTATTAAATTTGACAAAGTTTCATACAAGAAACTGACAATTGAATGTAAAGATGTCGCTCGGTTTTCTGCTTGTAACGGTACGGTGACTTTCTTCGACGGTCGATTACGAACTCCTGCGCATGTACGGTGTCCGACACGGTGGGATGGTGGGAGAGTGTTGTAGCGGTGATCCTTGTTTTAAATAAACGGGAAAAAGTCGAGTAAAGTTGCTGTTTGTTACAGAATACTGGTCACATATCTATTATATCTTATATACAGGGTGCTCCCAGGAAGGGGTATTAAGCCGAAAAGAGGTTGTTCCAAACGTCTAGGCGAACAACTTTTATTCTACGACTTTTCGAAATTCGAACGTTTTTTGGACAATTTTAAAGTTTTCGATAAAGAGTAGGTAAGTACTTATCATTTTAGGGACTATCGCGAGTTCTCGTGGTGTGACCCCCGTATTTATAGACAAGTCGAGTACCTAATTACATTAATTGGCTAAGTAATGCATTTGTTTCGCACTTGTCAGTGGTTTTCAAACTCTGCGAAAATGTATAAATACGGGTGTTAGTATTATGTTTACGTTTGCGCTAATGTAGAGACAATATTATGAAAGTTACATTACAGTGAAATTACTTTATTACCTACCTAATACGAGTAAGAAGAGGACACAAATTAATAAAATAAACACTCAGATTAACTTTCATCCAACCATAATTTCAGATTGCTAGGTGCAACTAAGTTTGCGGTTTAAGGGAGACTTCGAAACCACAACGTGTATGGTGTTTTCTAAGCGATTGTGTAATATTTATCATAGGGTACAGCTGCGTCCTAGGTTTCGGGGCATAAGTCCCGATTCCGGGGGAGTATGGGCATTAGGGTTGCCAGATACGGGCTTATAATTTCCTGGACATTTCTGGTTTTACAAACTCGGAGTTGTAGAGTCAAAATCCAACTACAAGTTTGCCGTTGAACGGGCAATAGCAAAAATATTACAAAATTACTAGTTATGTACTCATTTTAGAACTAAAATATGCAATTTTTTTATAGACATAAAATCTATACCTAAGTAGGTAGGTAATTCAGTGCAATTAGACTCTAAAAGCTGTCTAGTTAGAAAATTTTGGGTTACTTCTAATGTCTTTCTTTTTTTTTTAATTACTTTCATCACCCCAAAATACAATATTTTATACCTACTTTGGGGTCCAAAATCCAAACCTGAGGTTTGCTAAAAACGTTTTGTGACGCTACATTGAAAAAAAAATCTGTTTCTTTTCCTTTTTTCTTTTGCTTAAAACTCGAAAACTAGGTATTAGTTCTTTAATTTCTGTAAACAGACCATTTACTAATAGCCAATAGTTTTTGAGTTTAAGCAACAAACCGGAAAAAAGGAAAAAAATACACATTTTTGCGATTTTTTAAATGTTGCGTTACGAAATTTTTTCCGCAAACATTAGATTCGGATTCAGCACCCCAAAATACATATAAATAGAAGAAAAAAACAGAACTAGATATCCTTTTTAACTAACAGAACTAGAAAACTTTCCTAGCAAAAACACAAATGGACTGGAGTATTAAATAAAAATACTATAATCAATCATACCCCTCCCCTCGTGCATTCACAGTGTGGAATGTGAATGTTCGACACAGTGTTGTCAATTTAGCGACTTTGGTGCTAGAATCGCGCCGAGCCGTGGTGTGGACTAACTTTTTGGAAAAAACTAGTGCTCATGAATTCCGGAACAGTCAAGTAAAATTACTGGACACGGGACAACACGTTAAATTCCGGGACTTTCCCGGAAATCCCGGCAATCTGGCAACCCTAATGGGCATCAAAAGTAACCTATGTCCTTTTCCAAGGTCCCAATCTATCTCTATACAAAAATTAATCACAATTGGATTAGCGGTTTCGGCGTGGAAAAGTAACAAACAGACATTTTGAAAAAGTTTATTTCCCATTTATTTAATTTAAATGTAATAAAATATGTTACATAACTACGAATAAGCGATCCTGCATGACGTGTCCGTCAACGGCGAATGACTTGGCTAGGGTCAGAGCGAAGGTGACTGGCGAACCCAATCGTTTTAGAGATTTTTTTACTAACATGACGCTGCAATTGACGTTGTATCTATACTAAAACTATAACATAATGCCCACAGAACCAATAATAATGAAACTTGCAACTTCTGACTGCAGCAAAACTGCCAAGTTATTTATGCAGGCGGATTTTTCAAGAAGATCTATAAAGTAATCAGCCTCTTCATATACACTAGCGCCACGATCCGCTGCCTGAGCAACTTGTGCATTGAATCGACGAAAGTGAATTCGGTTACGTAGCGGTACTCGATGATCGGTATCTGAGGAACGATCGGCGCGAATGCGCGTCCACGGTACGATGATTGGCGAGATGTGAGGTATCAACACTTCCTTGTCACCAGTCACTGTCCTAAAGTTTCCATACTAGTTTTACCTGACGGCAACTTAGGAGGTTAATTCAGAGGAGGTCGTGGCTTAGCTTCGCCCACAGATCTTGTAGGAATTGTCGAAGATGCGGCGTTGATAGATGCCAAATTATTAATAATAGCTGCGTCCCGCGGTTTCACCCGCGTAAGTCCAGATCCCGTGGGAATATCGGGATCAAAAGTAGCCTATTTTACTCAGGGTGAATGTAGGTTACTAATGGTGAAAGAATTTTTGAAATCGGTCCTGTAGATTTTGAGTTTATTCATTACAAACATACAGACACACACACACACCCACACACACACACTCACTTATATACAAATCTTTCCCCTTTATAATATTAGTATAGATGTGCGTGGCAAAAACATTTTCCTCCGTGCTTCGGAAGGCACGTTAAGCAGTTGGTCTTGGTTGTTATATCTGATAGGAGTCGGTAGATTCAATTGGAGGCCTTACCTACCTGAGAACTGTTTCACTAGGTGAGTTACAGAAGAAGAGTTTAGGCAAGTGATAAGAACTAGCAGAACACAACGAAGTGGTTAGATTTGCTTGGCTTACAAGTACCTAAACTAGTTCAAAATTTATTGCTGGGTGACACTTGGGTTAAGGGCCCTATACTGAAAAACTGAAAATCCATGTCGGGCGCATCGAAAATTGTTGATTATTTCATGACGGAATGTCGTAGAACTTTTTTTTGTGTATGGATTGTAGGCGACATTGTTTTCGATATTTTAGTGCAGTTTCCATACAAATATGATGAAACGTATTGAAGCCTATCGACATTTTAGCCAAATCAGACATTTTTTGTCTGAAATATGGATAGGCTTTGCACCAATAGGAGGTTCTTGTCATAAAACTACACCAAAATGTAGGAAACAATGTCACCTACAATCCATTCACAAAAAAAAGTTCTACAACATTCCGTCATGAAATAATCAACAATTTTCGATGAGCCCGACAGGGATTTTCAGTTTCAAGGTCGTTGGCGTTGTTATTCCTCTTAATAGCAAAAATTTGCTTTTTTGCTTGCTTGCTATATGGTTGCCCTATAGCATTAATATAGCAAGGAAAGGGAAAGGAGGGAAGGGTGTATAATATAAATACTATGATTTATTTACAAAGGAATTAAACTCATTTTTCGGTTAATTACTTTTAATATTGTTTCAATGCTCAACGTCTCGAGACCAACCCTTTCAACTCCTTCAATCCAACATCGCGAAAACATAAGAAAAATCAGTCTACAAAGTACAACATCTTACTTATATTATAATCTATCTATTCCTTACCCAGTCTCAAGGTAGGGATATAAAACGAAAGCTGTAGCAAGGACGTTAACTAAACAAGTGTTTCTGGAACGCTAACCTGTTTTACCTTTACTCTCCCTCGAGGTTACTGCACTCGGAAGTCGGTTATCTAACTGGATTTTCTAAATTTACCTTAACTAGCCATTTAGAGGAAAAACTTTGTCAGCGAACGTAGATTTCCGCGAAAGTGCGCGGGTTTATCTGATTTGTTTGATTTATAGCGCTTGTTAAATGTTGGCGTTGATCTTAGATTTGATTAGATAATATCGTCTCTTACTGACTCGTTTAGTATTATAGTAATTGGGCTTTTACTGACTTGAATTCAAGTCAGTAAAAGTAATTGCAACTACAACAGAAAACTGCAATTGCTGAACTGGACTGAATTGCTGTTAGTAACTGCAATTGCAGTTAATGATACAAGTGGATTGTATTGTACAAGATTGTCTTGGATAATCTCTTACCCTCTTACTTATAAACGATGACTAAGTTTATGCAACGTTTGTCTTTTACTGTGACATGAAGTTTCTAAGTTTTTAACGTTACTGTAATCTGATTTGTTTTATTTACTGTGCTTGTCAAATGTTGATCTTAGATTTTATTAGATATTATCATCTCTTACTGACTCGCAAAGTATTATAGTAATTACTTCCACTGACTTGCATTGCAGTTAATTTTACAAGTGGGTTGTATGTTATGTAAGGTGAAATCGGGCTGCTAAACAACATATACAATCTGGATCTACCCATTTAAACTGCCCGACTTCAGCTTACATCGGCTTACTTACGGAAGAGTTTGTTTGATTGTTTGTTTGTTTGAACGCACTAATCTCAAGAACCGCTGGTCCGATTTGAAAAATTCTTTCAGTGTTAGATAGTTCATTTATTGAGGAAGTTATAGGCTAATTTTGATCCCGATATTCCCACAGGATCGGGACCTACGCGGGTAAAACCGCGGGACGCAGCTAGTAACAGATAAATCGGTTGCACTGTATGTACGAGAGGTTATTTTTTCCGTTTATTGATTCTGCTCATTGTTTAGAAGGTTCTCATCAGATCTTTACCAAATTTTATGTTACCGATTTATAAAACAATTCTTCTGTCTTTGTTTACAGGAGGATGCTGCGGCTCGATGATGAAGCGAACAATAGTGGGTGGGTGGGCTTGGGCTTGGTGGTTGGTGACCGACGTTCAACGTATCTCCCTTGAGGTAAGATTATAAGCGATGTTTCATGATACCTTTTACCTGCGTTAGTCGGGAATTTCGGGATATAAAGAAGGCTATATTTTATTTCGGATCTCCAACCATCTGCATCCTAAGTTTCATCGCAATCGATTCAGTAGTTTTTGCGTAAAGTAGTGACAAAAATATATAGGTACGCGTTTTCTAACTTACAAACTTTAACATTAAACATTAACGTAAAACTGTCCCACTGCAGGGCAAAGGTCTCTCTACCTTCTTTGCATTTATTACTGTCTAGAACTATTGTCCACTAGATCGTGATAACTAGATCATATTTAAAAGAATGAAACCCCGGCCAACTGCGAGTCGGACTCGCGCACTAAGGGTTCCGTACCACTATCACAATTGGGTACGGAACCCTAAAAATCTTCCTGCCATCGTCGCTTTGATTTGTCGAGTGGTCGTGCCCCAGTGGGATGGTTCGACCAAGAAACTTTTTATCCCTTAACCTTATTTATCATGATTCCCAGGTCATGACCCTGAACCCGATGTGCGAGTACGTAGAAACGGCCCAAGGAGTTCCTCTCACTGTCACCGGAGTGGCTCAGTGCAAGATCATGAATGAAGACGAGCTCCTCACGACAGCCTGCGAGCAGTTTCTCGGGAAGACTGTCAAGGAAATCAAGATGACTATTCTCCAGACCTTGGAGGGACACTTGAGAGCTATACTGGGTAAGATTTTGTTGAATTAAATAATTTTATGTTCTTGTTACATGGGGATTTGGACTCGGCTTGTCACCTCCTATTCGGCCTAAGTTGTATTACCGAGAATAATAATATTTACTCGTTTGAGTTCCGAATAGCTCCGATTCGAATGCCGATGCAGCCACTAATTTCCCTGTTTACCATTTTTCCAAATGGTAGGTGTAGGTACCTTCATATTTTGTTGGTAAACGTGCTGCTTTTCAGACCACTATCTGCATTCCATCAGATAGTGGGTGGCCATTTACCAACCTACCACCGCACTACCACGCCATTTGTTTATTAGTTTAGTGGTCAATCAAACCTAAATATAGGAAAATATAAAATATTTATCTTCGATTCTTACTCCCATCAAACGACCGAATCACTGAAAAAAAAAACCTTGGCACAAAGAAAATCTGAAACATAAAATAAACTCTTTGGTAAGTAAGGCAGACTAGTATATTTGACAGATAGGGTAGCCATTTTGAATTCCATGACCAACTCGATTTGTCCTCCTGTCCTTCTTCCTGTCCTGACTCGACTCCTTGTTATTTTTGAAACACGTTTGTTGTATGGGAGCCCCTTTTAAATAATTGTTTTATTTCGTTTTTAGTATTTGTTGTTGTGGCGGCAACCGAAATACATCTTCTGCGAAAATTTCAACCTTCTAGCTATTACGGTTCATGAGATACAGCCTGGTGACAGACGGACAGACGGACGGACGGACGGACGGACGGACGGACGGACGGACGGACGGACGGACGGACGGACGGACAGACAGACAGACAGACAGACAGACAGACAGACAGACAGACAGACAGACAGACAGACAGCGAAGTCTCAGTAATAGGGTCCCGTTTTTACCTTTAGGTACGGAACCCTAAAAAGGCCACCTATTTTCCTCCTCATTCCGTACATGCTCTTGTACGCTGTTGTTAACATTAAGCGACATCTATGACATAATTATGAAACTACGTAGTCAAACAAACGGTTTGACGCTTTATAAACGTCACGTAAGAAAGCGTACCTTGTCAAATAGATGGCGCTGATATAAAAAAGGTGGGCCTTCGCTGAACTCTATTAGTAGGTTAAGTTAAAGGTCAAGCTATGGTAAATAAATAGATTTTAATGGTAAAATCTTACTAAAATGCTATGATAGAGTAATCGTTCAATGTTCAGGTGATAGAGTATAAATTAAACAAAGCAGATGCTGTATCTTCTTATAGTTCTTCTTCGCAGTAGACTAAGGTAAGGGGCTGCAGAGTGACTAATTATATAAGTAACATTGCTTATGTTAAGCCTCTTCACTTTGCTAGAATTGATTTTTCCTGCATTAATACCATCTTTAAAAGTTAAGTAAATATTTTTAATATGTAACAGTTTAAATAGATATTGTTTATATCTACTTTTTAAAGTCGAAAATATTTACTAAGTCCTATATAATGTGATAACATGTTATCCGATAAATTTCTCGATAGAATAAAAACACTAATTTTCTTCTAAATTTTACAAATAAATAGCAGTAGTCAGTCAATGTTTTACCATGCTAATAAAACTTTGTATAAGAACTGTACAATTTAATTTAAACTTCAAAATTAAGGTTTAGTTAGATTATCTCGTAACTAGCAATCGTTTGATTTTACGCTCTAAAATTTTGCATAATCGCATCTTACGTCCTTCTTTTACACATCTGAAATTTGCTAGCGCTATCCCTATCACGCTATTAGGTAAGGTTGTAGTCCTATGTGTCCTTAACGAATTAAAGTTATGTAAAAACAAACGATCGAATAAATCCGGCGATCCATTATCCTTTCACTAATGGTACAAAAACCAATTTCCCTCACCGTAATGTAGGATTTAGAGTAATCCAAAACGTATATTATGCGGGAACTGACTTTATATTATTATGTAGTACGAGTACCTATTTCCCAATGGACTGGATTTGTGTTCGAACAATTTTATAGCTCAATAGTTTTTTATCCTTGTCCAGAGTAGGTCCTAATGACAGTTATTTAGGTAAATGTTTGTTTGAAAATCTTCGGAGCTACTCACTGACCACCCCCAATTGGTTAAATGATCGGTGGAGGTACTATACCGACTTTTTTCAAGTTTAATGCAAAATCATCAGGACGTTTTGTAGGCTCATATATCATGCTATTGTAAATCGATTAGCTGGGTCCCGCGGTTTAACCCGATGTAAGTCCCAATCCTGTAAGAATTTCGCAAAGTCATTTCTAATGGGATGTCTATTTGGCCCTCATCATGTAAAGAAAAGAACACATTCTTCAAATTCCAGCTCTTTACTACCTATTCGCGGTTTCGGCTGTACGTTGGTCAATCAGTCAGTCAATCAGGACAAAGCATTTTAGAGATATATAATCTACTAGCTACGTCTCGCGGTTTCACCCGCGTAAGTCCCGATGCCATAGGAATATCGGGATCAAAAGTAGCCTATGTTACTCAGGGTGAATGTAGCTTTCTAATACTGAAAGAATTTTTGAAATTGGTCTAGTAGTTTTTGAGTTTATTTATTACAAACATACAGACACACATACACACAAAAATACTAATCTTTCCTCTTTATAATATTAGTGTAGAAGTATACATACCTACCTATATACCAAACGCTGTTTATACTCGCGTCACATACGCGGATGAAGCCTTTAAAACGCTGCTAAAAAAATCTAAACAGGTATCTAAGGAGGTACATTGGGGGACGGACTGTTTGGCTGAATTTTACTAGTTTTACATTTTATTGTTTAGTTTTAGTAATTTTTATTTTAGCATGATTTAATTAACTAGAACCATATGTAATATAAATAAAAATTTTGACGTACTAAAAAATGAAATGAAACATAGTTTACGTTATTATCTAAGGATAATTAAGTAACTGAGTAATTCTTCCTTATATTTTCATTGCCACTTGTACCTAATTACTAGTGACCTAAGCACGCAGAAACTCGCCAAGATTAAGGACACTGCATTGCACTGGAAATAACACAACTATTAGAGGATATAAGTTATTAAGTTAGTTTAAAATTCGGAAATAGGAAAGATTTAATGGCAGTTTGAATTCATTGCCGCTTTTCACGCGAAACATCCATTTTGCGAGGCCTTCGTGACTTTATTATTGCACGGTTTATTGAATTGCATAGTTTCTGTTGTTCATATTGCATACAATAAATAATGTAGATAATCTGCTGCAAAGTCTTGTAAATACCATAGGAAAAGACCAAAATCATTGACGTTACACACAGCGCAATCTAGATCCAAACTAAAGCACTAGGGTTCTAGACTACGGATATACTACATAATAGTAGGGTTTTGTTAATACATACATATGTAATGAAAATGCAATGCGGCAATGAATTCAATTCCGTGAGAAAATTGGGATCAAAAGTATTCTATGTAACTCCTGGATAATGTAGCTTTCTATTGGTGAAAGAATTATTTAAATCGGTTAAGTAGTTTCGGAGATTACCCTCAATATACATACATACAAACATGTTACCAACGTGACCTCTATATAATACTAGTATAGATACATAAAAAACACTCAGGCCACAAACGAATATTTATTTTTAAGCATAAATACTGCAGGTATTCATGCCCGACGGGAATTGAACCAGCAACCTTCTGCATTGCAGTCAGGCCTTCGCCAATGTTAATTGTGTCTGAGACTGTCACCACATCTAGTTATAAATAAAGTTGGTACTTAAAAGAAATTATCCAAACCAGAAACAAATATTTATTTCAAGCATAAATACCTGCACCCGAAGGGAATCGAACCCGCAACCTTCTGCATTGCAGTCGGGCCTTGGCTAATGCTAAATCTACTATCAAATTAAGTACCTAGATATTTACAGTATGACAGGAAGTTGAATTTAGAACTTCGTAGAGTCGGAAATGACACCGTTGTTTACGTGAGCGGACATGCAGACCTGGGACCGTCCACAAGGTCGGGCCGAGGCCGAGGCTTCTATGAGACATGTTGTGATGGTAAAATAGGCTGTAAAGGGGTCAAGCGGCTAACTTGAGCTTAGATTCAAAGGGATAACTAGTAACTACAGACTTCCCATTTAGTACAGCGGGGTTACCTATATTACAAAACTAATGCGATTAGCGATGCGATAGTTTTATATGTTAAATTTTTAAGCTAGGTCGGCTAATGACTCTATAAGCCATTCGAGGGCTGAAAGGCAAAACGTATGGAGCTCTATTTTATAAACTGTTCAGTACAGCTATTTCAAGTTTAAGTTTTCAGAAAAATAATACTATGAAATACTATGAAAGCGCGCAGACTGCATACGAATTAGTCGTACGTATACTGATTCGTATGCAGTCAGTATTTTATAGTTTTTTTTCTGAAAATTTAAACTTTGAATGGCTACTGAACAGTTTACAAAATGGCGCTTCAAACGTTTTCCCTTTCACCCCTAGATTATGGTATTTGGCCCAGCTTTAAAAGTTAATATAGAAAACTCATTCTTATTCCAAACGGCTGAGTTTGTCATTCATGATCCGTTACTTACCACCAAAATTCTAACCGAAAACTTTAACGGTTTAGTATGCGTAAATTAGCCGTGACGGGGTTCGAACTCGTGCCCCTCGTTAGCCGGGTGAGGGCGCTAACCATTGCGCCACACGGGAACCCACGTGACACGGTGAATTAATGATTATCCATATATCCTTTGTTTTGTAGTTTTTGCATAAAAGGGTTACAAACGTAAACAGCCTGAGTCTAAAAGGGTTACGTTTTCCCTTTTGAAATACGGAACCCTAAAAAGGAGTTCAAAAAACTTCCACTAAATATTAATTTCAAAACTAAAAGCGACCCTAAACTTAGTAATGAGCCTCAAAAGAAGTGATGAAAAATCGGCATAGTTTTAAAGCGTGAGTCACAAAGGATGCGTGTCCGGAGTAAAGTGGTGGTGTTACTAGCAGTCGTTGACCGAAGAACGAAAAAAAAGCCTTTAGTACGGTTAGCCAAACAAACGGCTTATTTAACACTAGCTGTGTCCCGCGGTTTCACTCGCATGAGGAATTTTCAAAAATCCTCTCTGATCGGATGCCTCTACATCTATTATCTATTTACTATTATAAAGCGGAAGAGTTTGTTTGTTTTTTGTTTGTTTGTTTGTTTGTTTGAACGCGCTAATCTCAGGAACCACTGGTCCGATTTGAAAAATTCTTTCGGGGTTGGATAGTCCATTTATTGAGGAAGGCTATAGGCTACTTTTGATCCCGATATTCCCACGGGATCGGGACTTATGCGGGTGAAACCGCGAGGAGCTGCTAGTCATATTATAAAGACACACTCTCCAAATTTCAGCACTCTACTATCAGCGGTTTGGGCTGTACATTGATCAGTCAGTCAGGCAGGACTCAGGACACTGAATTTTAAAGATGTTAGAGCTAATTTCTTTTAGTGGTCGATTATTCTTAGTCCAAGTAAGTCCCAGTCTTTTTGAGTAAGATTACTTGATTATTCAGTTAGAAAATTATTAATATAGGTCAGGATGGTTCTTTAATTAGTTGTATTTAATTTCTTTCTTGTTGTTGGGTACTTCTTATTTGTAAGGATCTTCCAAATTAAACTTCAAGTTGATGTTGACTCGTCGACGATAATTTTCACACTGCGCTCCAAAGTCTTGTGCACACCCCTTTTTATACAGGGGCGTAAACAACTTGGCAAAGTGACGTAAAATTAACTGTAACAACTTTTTATTTTTAAATATTTAAATCTCAATTATTGTTATTATTTTAAATGTCTACAAAAACGACTTACAGCTAGTTATGAAGTGTAGTTTCGGAACGCACCCTCTGATGAGAAGAAACTTCAAGAGAAGAGCTACAAGAGAAGAACACTTCTAATTTCTTAAACAAGTGTTTAAGAAATTAGAAGTTGTCTAAACATAAAACAATATTTAATACAATATTACTATAAAGAAAGTTAATTGACCAACATTCGATTATCCGATCATGTTTTGATTTTGAAGGTAGTATTAAAAATCAAAACATGCCACTGAGTTTGTCTTTAAAACGTTTTACGTAATCTGTTAATTGTTGACGTGAAAATTTCAGTGCTTAGTGAAACAATTCGACATGGTGATCAATAAACACAGACAATATTCTGAGATCAATAAATCAATCTAGTGAGTTTCCCCTCCAATAGAAATATGGATCCAACATAGATACTTGGCTACAATTAGGTATATGGGTACTTCGGTTTTTAATTTTAGACTACGACCTAAAGTTTTGGTGCTTTGTATTCATTTTTGTATTTGACGTTTTTTCTTTACGATGATGTCTCAAATCATAGTCAACAATTAAAAAACGAAGTATAGGTTAGGTTAGGTGAGTATTTTTGTAATTGCACCTTTGGTCCAATTTGTAAATACGCGTTACTCATACCGTGTGATTTTTCGCGTCATTTCTTTCTTTGTTTATGCTGTCGCTACCTTTCTCGTGTGCATACGTGCAGTCGGTCACGTATGCCAAACCTCCCTCCACTGGACCCTTTATCAGAGCAAAGTAACCTGTAAAACATGCGTACAGATAAGTAGTGTACAGTTATAGTCAGATGCAGCTAATACAAGCGCATACTAGATAGATTGATAGGTGCATTATTTAATACGTGCATCGAGGTACTGAAGCCATGTCTTAATGTATAGGGCGTCATATTGAGTCCATATCGTACGAAGGACACTAGAGTTAACTCCCGTGCGTAGCGATGATTAAAAAAAAATACTCCTGAGTGAAGCGAGGGATTCAAGCCGCCCAAGACGAACTTTATTACCGAGTGGCTAGGATAATGAATTTTTAAAAAGACTAATAAAGCCATTTCAGTTTACGTCAAAATCGAGAATGTCACTCCTGTCAGAATTTTCGTAGCTTAGGTTAGGAAATCCCCCTAAAAATCGGTCTAAATGACCCCTGTATAGAAGGTTAAACAAAGTCTTAGCTGAAACCTTAATGTTAATTTTCTTTTATGTCATAAACTGAATTATTATCTTCTGTGGTTATAGTTAAATTCTGAAGCACGTCTATCTATACCAGGGGTTCCCTAACTTATTTGAGTCGCGCCCCCTGTCGACCATAAAAAAAATCCGCGCCCTCCAGTCCAGATTATTAGGTCAGAATAAAATAAGATTTAATAACAAAATAAGTACTTTTATTGCTCATTAAAGCTTTACAAAGTCATACAAAAGGTATTTAGTAAGAGTACCAAATACCTTTGATAGCCCCCTCAGGGTTGGCGCGGGGCTAGGCCAGAGGCTGATAAAGTTCTTAACATTCGCCTACTGAGGCATCAATGAGGTCCTTGACAGGCGTCAATTTCAAATATTTTCATTGGGCGTATCGAGCAGTCTGGAATACATTCTCTCAACGATCGCAGGTTTTTCTACACAGGTGGCCCGCGCCCCTCTGAAAAGGTGTCTGCGCCCCCCTTGGGGGGCGCCCCCCCACTTAGGGAACCACTGATCTATGCCATTAAATTAAATGCACCACGAACTCTACGTTAATACGAAAAGTCACAAGTAATCTGTTAAACCCCAAGTTAAACCTAGTTTTAACCACGCTTCTGTATTTAACCTAACCACACAAGTAATTCAAACCATTTATCTAAAATGATTCTCTCTGTGTGGTCCGTTGGTATTGTGTTATCTCTGAAATGTAGTTATTGTATTATTGATTATTATAAATATAAATAAACTTTACCATTAACTTAATAAGGTTTTTTTTGAACTATGATTATTATAAGTATAAATAAACTTTACTATTTGATTTGGAAGTTTTTTGCACGACGTTACACACAGCTCAATCTAGCCCCAAACTAAGCACTAGGCTTGTACTATGGGTACTAGACAACGGATAGGTACACCACATATTATTTACCTACATCTAAGTAGGTAAGTACTTAGGTACTTTTTTGTCGTTTAAAAAACATACAATATGATATATAGAAATCACCCAGACCAGAAATGAATATTTATTTTTAAGCATAAATACTTGCACCTGGCGGGAATTGATCCCGCAACCTTCTGCATTGCAATCGAGCAATCGTACAGCGAACAACAGAGGTCGTCAACGTCAGAAATAGTGGTCCAACGCTCATCTATCGTGCAATTGAAGCATAGACGAACAAGAAAGTGATCTTAGATATAAGGGTTCCTCTTTTATCTTTTCGAGGTACGGAACCTTAAACCTGAATTTGTATAAAATGCACAACTTCGTGGAATACCTATACTTATCATGCAAGCGACATTTTTCCTTATATTTCCACGAGATGGGGAGTTACGCGGGTGAAACCAGTCTGATTATTAGTCGGATGACGTCATAATGTAACGGAAATCATGCTGGCAGTTAGTCGCAAGGTTAATATTAAATTATAATATTATGTAATTAAATTAGCAAATATTATTGATAAAAACATTAATTAGGCTATTATTAAAATGGTGACATATATAAAATTCAATGTCCTGACTGACTTATTTAGCAACGCAGATCCCAAACTGCTGGTTCTAGCTAGAGACATTAAATTTGGAGAGTGTATTCTTTGTGGTGTGTATAGATCCTCCAGAAAGGAATTGTGGAAAATCCTGCAGGATCGGTACTTACGCCAGTGAAAGTCAGGATTCTGCTAGTACACTATAATACAAATACTATAGAGTCAAGAGTCAATCATTTCCTTTACAAATGGCGGACTATTGGAGAAATCTATGAATCAAATTAAATATGAATCTATCTTTATTCTTTACTAGCTGCGCCCCGCGGTTTCACCCTCGTAAGTCCCGATCCCGCGGGAATTACGGGATAAAAAGTAGCCTATGTGTTATTCTAGGTGTCCAGCTATCTATATTCCAAGTTTCATCGCAATCGGCTCAGAAGTTTTTGCGTGAAAGAGTAACAAACATCCAAACTTTCACATTTATAATATTAGTAGGAAGTAGGATAGGATAGTAGGAAGGAAGTAGGATAATAATATAATACGGAATATAGATATTCCCTGCAGTGTGTGGCACATCCTTACCTCATAATATACTCGTATTTTAAATGTACTCTTTCACGTAACAACTAGTGAACCGATTGCGATGTAAGTCAATGTCAAAGTCAAGTTCATTATCAATCCAATAAGTAATTACATCACAGAACATCATGTCTTAGTATTATAGGTATGAAAGTTGAACCGATTATGTTGAAACTCGGTTAGTTTTCATACCTACGAACACTCGTGAATAGGTATCTTCTGAATAAACGTGCTACATCTCAAACCCGATGTCCTACTATCTCCTGAATTTTGACTAATTGCTGAAATGACTTTGTACTGTTTTGAAATAATTTGCACGCGATTTCTAAAATAAAAACAGGCCAAGTGCATGCCAAGGCAAGTGCGGCCAGTCATAAAAACATGGTTGTTGTATAGGTGGACATGGAGTCCCACTTAAATATTTATATTAATGTTTTTCTGTTGTTATAGCGGCAACAGATATAAATAATCTGTGAAAATGTTAACTGGGTAGCTATAACGGTTTATGAGAGAACAGCCTGGCGACAGACAGACAGATAGACGGACAGTAAAATCTTAGTAAAATGGTCCCACTTTTACCCCTTTGGTACGGAACCCCAAAAAATAAAAATAAAATACACCGGCACAAACTGCAAGGCCATAATTTATGTACCACCATAGAATACATACTAGTTCAGGTATTTACCTATATACATACCTAATTGTTTCAAACAATAACTGCCTACACAACATTTATACAGTATTGCAGCAGAAAATTGCAGTCAAAGAGTTTGTGAGTGGGAGGGGGGAATCTTACAGTTAATATCGTTGACTGACGACCTGACGCGCCATTCTGCCACAAATACTTCAACCTGAATGTATTCGAATCGAACTAAGTTCCCTCCGATTTAAAGGTTAATCGATTCTTTCGATAACGATATCGATACTGGAAAACGCGAGACATATTCGTTTAAAAAAATAATTTCTTTTGAACGCGTTTTTAAATCGCTTCGTTCAAACTTTTAGATTCGAAATTCAAATTGTTTTATTTTTTTTATTGTGAAAAGAGTTTTGTTATATAAATGATTTATGCGATATCGATACTGGAAAACGCGAGACAAATATTCGTTTAAAAAAATAATTTCTTTCGAACGCGTTTTTAAATCACTTCGTGCAAACTTTTAGATTCGAAATTCAAAGTGTTTTATTTTTTTAATTGTGCTAAAAGAGTTTTGTCTATGAAATTAGCCTTGTTTCTTATTGTTATGGAATGTGTTGTGTCGGTTGTTAGTATAGTGCCAGTGTATTGTGATTGTATTCAGCAATCATGTCTCTGCTATGGATGAGCGCTATTAATCTCGGATTGACTGTTGGAGCTACTTTCGCTGTTATTTCAAGGTGAGAAGGTCTATTTTCTGTTGTATTTTGTTTGAAATGAACTGGCTTTGTTGAGTCTACCATCTACTATTACACCATACTAGGATGTTTTTATTCAAAGAATGCTTATTAATGCAAAATTTAAATCAATTTTACTCATATACGTTCAAATTACATGTGAATAACGTGATAATAGCGATCTAAATATGTACCTACTGAGTTTTGGTTCTGTATTTTATATTTTAATTTAGAAATATAAAAATCAAACATGAGGCACTATTTCCATAAGTAGAAAATTGATATTATATTGTCACAGTTTTTAGGGTTCCGTACCCAAAGGATAAAAACGGGAACCTATTACTGAGACTTCGCTGTCTGTCTGTCCGTCTGTCACCAAACTGTAGTAGGTATCTCATTAACCGTAATAGCTAGACAGTTGAAATTTTCACAGAAGATGTATTTCGGTAGCCGCTACAACAACAAATACAAGTAAAACAACTTTAAGAGGAATTACAACGCCAACCACCTTGAAACTGAAAATCCCTGTCGGGCTCATCGAAAATTGTTGATTATTTCATGACGGAATGTCGTAGAACTTTTTTTTGTGTACAGATTGTAGGTGACATTGTTTCCTACATTTTGGTGTAGTTTTAAGACAAGAACCTCCTATTGGTGCGAAGCCTATCCAAATTTTAGATAAAAAATGTCATCAATACGTTTCGACATATTTGTATGGAAACTGCACTAAAATATCGGAAACAATGTCGCCTACAATCTGTACACAAAAAAAAGTTCTACGACATTCCGTCATGAAATAATCAACAATTTCCGATGCGCCCGACATGGATTTTCAGTTTTTCAGTATAGGGCCCTTAAAAACAAAGTAAAACAAATATTTAAGAGGGTTCCCCGTCTCAGTAATTGGTTCCCGTTATTATAACCCTATAGGAACGGAACCCTAACAAAAAAGGTTTAGTTAAAACTATAACAATTTATGCAGCTGCTATGAAGCTGTATTTCATTTCGCATATTTCACAATCCAATCCGCTGAAGTATTTTCATACAAGTTTCATTGTTTCATCGTATTTCGTATTCAAACAGCCTAGGTTATTACCTACGCTACGTATGTTTGCTGAAAGTAATAACCGTAGTTTTACAGTGGTACATAATTTTTAATGTCTTAATTTTTATTGCCTGACTACAAGGTAAGGGTTATGTTTTTTAACTGACTGCGCGGCGCTGGGCAAATTAGAATTATTATTTACTAGCTGCGTCCCACGGTTCCAACCGCGTAAGTCCCGATCCCGTAGGAATATCGGGATCAAAAGTAGCCTATGTTACTCCTTGATAATATAGCTTTCTCTTGGTGAAAGAATTTTTGAAATCGGTGCATCAGTTTTTGTGTTTATTCATTTCAAACATACGACACACACACACAGAAATACAAATCTTTCCTCTTTATAATATTAGTGTAGATTACCTACACATCTACATACGGCCCTTCTATATACATCCCATTCTCTATTTGGTTGTTATCTCTTAATAACTCCTAATAATATTTTTTAATTAAGATCATCAATACCAATAGTATATTTGGAACAATTAGTTAGCCATGAACAAAAGCGTTGAATTTTTAGGGTTCCGTTGCCAAATGGCAAAAAACGGAACCCTGATAGATTCGTCATGTCTGTCTGTCCGTCCGTATGTCACAGCCATTTTTATTAAACCCGGTAGAGAAGGGAATTTATAATTATTCAGTTACTTAGCTAGCTTATTACTGTAGACTAATTGATACTCTATTACAAACTTATTTAGTCCTTCCTTATGAACAACTATTTATAATGACCTGCTACGCATTGCCTATAATTATTTTAATGTAAGGCATAAATAAATAAATAAATAATTAAATAATTTCTCCGAACAACACACAGCGCCATCTAGCCCCGTGGTAAGCGACTAAGCTTGTGTTACGGTGACTAGACAACGGATATAATACTTATATTTATTTTTCTTTTGTAAATACATACATATAAAGCAGGCATTCTAAATTACCGGTGTTGGTCTAGTAAGTAGATATACAGGTTGTCCCAGAAACGAGTGTCAAGCGAAAGTCCAGAGGTAGAGGACCTTATGGGACACCCGAATCACCCCCATGTATGTTCCGCGATTTTTTCTACATTAGGAGTTATGGCCTTTTTTCTCATTTTCTACTAAAATGCGACCACTGATACCTATTTCATACTAACTGCAATAATTGAGATAATTGGCTGATTTCTTTTCAAATGTGGAGCTGAATAATAGTGCCATGTTACCTGTTACAAAAAAGGCGTAACACTAAACAAACTGTTACAAATTAAAAGAGAATTTCATAAAGTGAGCGTAGACAAAACGCTATAAACACTTTAAAGAGCAATGAAAAGAAAAACTCGCCTATTAGTTTTTTTTTTCAAGCCAACTTTAAAAACTTCCTTACTTCATTAGCTATCTACCCTATTAATTTTATTGGTCAAAAAAGGCCATAACATAAAAAGTTTTCACTTCAAATATTATATAATAATATTTGTAGTGAAAACAACCATGTCAATTTAAAACCGTACACTTTCCCAACGTTACTTATCCGTATCTGACACTATTCTTGGTTCTGTGATAATGTCAACATATTGCTGTAATATTATCTCTACATTCACCTTGAGATCGCTATGTTTTGTGTTCACATGTAAACCCCTAGGGTTAACCTTAAAGCTCGAGGTCAGTAATGCACCATATTTGTACAAGCTAAATAGTTTCTTTTCATCACACAGCTGTGTCCGACTGACCTCCTTTCGGTCAAGTTCATGGGCTACTTTACAAAGCAATGTTATGTATTTTTGGTATTATGTGATGCAATGTATTACAAGGACCAAATGAGTAATATGTTAGGGGTTTTTTCCTAGAGTAGGAGTTGTTGTTCTTAGGGGTTAGTTTTGAACGCGTTAGTGATATTTCATGACGTTGCACACAGAGCGTAGTCTAGTACCCAACTAGGATTGTACTATGGATACTAGACAACGAATATGTAGTATATTCGTTGTCTAGTACCTATACTACAATCAAGTTACAATCCCATAGTAACAACATTTTTTTTATGTAAATAAATACTTACGTATGATACACAGAGAAAACACCCAGAACCAGCCACTTCTTACCAGCACTATATCTTGTCCTAAATTTACGCGACCAAAACCTTGAAGCGCAGCAAATTTTCATTGAAGTTATAATGATAACCATTCATTATAGAAAGGTCCCTCGGTGACATCCCATTCCCGTTGGGACGACTGGTGTAGTTTATGCTGTGCTGAATCTCTCTTTCTTTTCATACAGTGTAAGAGAGATGACATAACTTTGCATGCCCTTGTTTGTCCCTGGATGGTGTTAGAAGAGCCATCTCATGCAGTTAAAGGCTTTGGCGGCCACTTCTCACCAGCACTATTTCTTGTCCTGACCCAGAAATTTACGCAGCCAAAACTTTGACGCGTACCCAATTTTTTTATTTAAGTTATTTTGATAACCATTCATTATAGGAAAGGTCCCTCGGTGACATTCCATTTCCTCTTCTTGTAGGGACGACTGGTGTAATTTACAGATGATATTTTTCATGTGGATTTGTTTGTGTCCTGAAAACCTCGCTTACGAATGTTGTGGGATTTTTATCACTGAATTTGTCTTTAGGCGACCTCTGTGGCGCGTCGTGCGAATGCCCAACTGCAATGCAGAAGGTTGCAGGTTTGATTCCCACCGGGTGCAAGTATTTAGGCTTAAAAATAAATATTTGTGTCTGGTCTGGGTGTCCCTCTATGTATAATATGTAAAAAGAAAAATAAATATAAGTATTATATCCGTTGTCTAGTCACCGTAACACATGCTTAGTAGCTTACCACGAGGCTAGATGGCGCTGTGTGTTGTTCACAGAATTTATTTATTTATTTTCTGTAAAGTATATGCACAAACGCTCCGCTTGGTTGAGACGTTTAAGTAAGATGGTTGATACTTATAGAAATAATGATTAGTTAGATTATAATTACTGCTTGCATGAGTAGTGTTGGTCTAGTGGTAGATACCCTGACTTTGATGAGGATCGTGGGTTCGATTGCGCACCGATATTGTAACTGTGCGCTAATAACTAACCTCGCTCATACGGTGAAGGAAAACATCGTGAGGAAACCGACATGTCCTGGGACTCTCCACGATCCGAAGGCATGAGACATTCGCTAATTCAGAGTAGGCTCCCGTGGCGTGTAACTGCCTATCCACTCTAAGAGATCTTGCAGTTGGACAAATTAACAGGCATATATTGTTATTTTATATATATATTTATAAAATCAGGCCTACCACCTGATTTGATCCAGCTGTTTCCCACTTCGTTCACACTGTTACAAATCCAAATAAGAAATCAATGTAGCTAAACCTAGCGAATTCAATATGCCATATACGTAGCCATTCTTCACACTAAGTACCTAGGTAATGTCGTACAGTGTATACAGGACATATTCATCATCGGCTTTGTTGTCATCACTGTATTGTAAAGCATTGTACCAACTGGTGCGTGAACAGCTATTGTTTGTCCTATCGTTTCTTGTGATCGTTTCCCTTTCTATGTTATTGTTTTACTTTCCGACATTAACTCTTATACTCAACATAGTACCTAGATTTTATTTATATCTATACTAATATTATAAAGGGTAAAGATTTGCATTTTTGTGTGTGTGTGTGCGTCTGTATTTTGAAATCGGTCCAGTAACTCAAAAACTACTGGACCGATTTAGCTACATTCACCCTGAGAGTAACATAGGCTACTTTTCCTATAAGAAAGGATTTTTGAGAATTTAAACGGGATCGAGACTTAATGCGGGTAAAACCGCGGGACACAGCGAGTGTATAATAATTAGCCCATCCATCTAATTTTTTGATGATTTATACAGTGCAAGAAACTTTTAATCCATGCTATTTATGGCGCTGTATGGCCCAGGACATTGATAGTTGAAGTAGGTTTGCCCAGGTAAAGTTGCTGAACTTTACCACCCTCACAGCCTAGTCAGCCATGCTAAGAGAAAAGAACGGGCCAATACGTCTGGAGCTAACTAAGCCGTGGGTTTCTTCACCATGTTTTTCTTCATCGTAAGAACGATGTTAATGTGCGCCATAACCTTTTCGCAAGGAAAAATACATTGATAACAAAAAAATGCAACCTCATTTCAAAATTTACAGTATCCTACTAATATGTTAAACATGTTATAGTGTAAGTAGGTATCCTTTAAAATACCTATAATAAGTACCACTATGATAAACTATTGAAATAAAAGTTTTTACGGCATTTCACTTGATTAACAACACCCTGCCTGAAATACAGCACGAACCCTCGAACCATTTGCATCAAATTATGATAATCTTTGAACTTCAGTTACGATGTGCCCTATCAGTACCAATGATCGCTTCCTTTGACAATATTTTGTTCAATGGAATTTAAATTTTGACAATCTGATTTACTGCTAATTACCTTTTATAAATAACTGCTTCCCGCGGTTTCACCCGCGTAAGTCCCGATCCCGTGGGAATATTGGGATCAAAAGTAGTCTATGTTACTCAAGGTGGATGTAGCTTTCTAATGGTGAAAGAACTTTTGAAATCGGTCCAGTAGTTTATGAGTTTATTCATAACAAACATACAGACGCACACACACACAAATACAAATATTTCCTCTTTATAATATTAGTATAACGCTTGGCGCGGTCATTACTTGAATGTGTGTGGAAAAAAATCGGAGTAGCTATTTGACACGATCACAATAACTATGCATCTGAGCATAGTTATTGTGATCGTGTCAAAAAGCTACTCCTATTATGAATACCTACTCTAATAAGACCTTTTACAGCTCACTCATTTATTCACATTTTACTCTTAGATCAAAATAAGTAGATACTTGAAATTGATACAGAAATAAGTATCATTCAAAGAAGAATAGATGGCAATAGAAGCAATTCCAAGCTGAAGCTCTTGGGGACAATCTCGGAGCAACGTTTAAACCCCAGACTGACAATTTTCAGTCCGCCGACTAGTAGGTACCAGCGGCTGCGTAATTACTAATTATCACCTGATCAACTGATGATCAAGACTTCGTACTTATGAACTACTAAAATAGTGGTCAAACGCTCATCTATTTTAATTATAAACAAGAATCCACAAAATCTGTCCATCCGGCCATTTGGCCTCTAGGAACAAACATGTATACATACAAACGCATGCGCGCGCGTACCTACGTATGTTTTTTTTTATTTATTCATTAAAGTGAGTCTTAGGTTTTTGTCAATATAAGATTCTCTCTATTTCTACATACATTGACTAATAAATATATAACCCTAATTGGCCTCGAGCAGTCAAATAAAAAAAGAAGTAGAAAATTAAAAAACTGCACGTCTTATTCCAAGAATTTAGCTAACGTATGTACCATTCTCTTTGTAATCAGTTCAGTGGGTTTTGCGTGAAGAAATAATAAACGCTGACATTAAAACTTTAGGAACTAGAATTTCCCGCCGACTAAAAGTCTTTCAGTCTGCGAAAGCCGTTGACTACGAAGTTACTTGTGTCTTAAAAGAGCAATCTGCTGTAGTGGAGTCCAAGCTTCTTTGTTGAAACTGTGTCAAGCTTCGTAGACGAGAATACGGGGACAGAGTGGGTTATAATTATGTAGGGACCACTGAAATGAAACTATACAAGTACGCTGGAATTGGTATACCATATAAAATGACATTAGATCTTTGTGCCGACTTGATTAGCGCCATGTTGAGTTGTCGCGCGAGTTCTATTGAAAGTGATGGTAACCGTCCACGGAACTATTAGTTCCACGGACGGCCACCATCACTTTCAATAGAATATGCGCGACAACAGCGCAACATGGCGCAGATCAAATAGGCAAAAAATTCAGTGCGCTATGACCTGTCCAGCGACTTGTTACCATGGAGGTCAGTGGTAGGGACTGTTTTAAAAATGGATACCCTGACAAAAGTCGACAACCTGAAAAGCTATTGACCTACACTGAGTCTCTAACTAAGTAAGTATATTGGTTGGATTAATTTTGAATTAATTTAATTAGTAGTTTGGTAATCTTATCCTTCTTTTTACTAATATTAATAAATGCGAAAGTAACTCTGTCTGTCTGTTACGCTTTTACGCCTAAACTGCTGAACCGATATTGATAATTTTAGTATAAAGTTAGATAGGACCTTGGAGAAGTACATAAGTTACTTTTGATCCCGTGGGATCATTAAAATCGGTTCAGTGGTTTAGGCGTGAAAACGTCAAACAGACAGAGAGTTACTTTCGCGTTTTTTTTCTCAACTCAATTCAATATTCATTTATTTTCTCATAGATTCTTCTTCTGTTTTCGCGATGTTGTATTGAAATTAAAGACATTTTTCGGTTTGAATCGCGTGGTTTTTATTACTTTTAGCATTGTTACAACGCTCAACGTTTCGAGACCTTTCCAGGTATCTTCTTCAGGATAGACTAAGATGCTAAACATCAACAACATCATCATTGTTGTAACAATGCTAAAAGTAATAAAAACCACGCGATTCAAACCGAAAAATGTCTTTAATTTTATTTTCTAATTACAAAATTTTAAGTCTAAGACTATTTATCTAATAAACATTATTTGGAATGAGCAGAAAGTTAAGTAAATGTGTGAGATTGGAGCCTGGGATAGGTAGTGAAAACACCTGCATGCAATACAGGTAAATATTATAGGTATAATATTAGTAAGTTTACAATAATGTAGGGAGATGCTAGATTTTTGTTAAATCTACGCTATAAATTAAGATAAGAAGATCGATGGAAGAAAACAATGCTTTGTGTCATTCTTATAAGTAGCTTGTAGTATTCGTCTAATAAACAAAGACAACAAACTCTATAAACAGTAAACAATTTAATTTGTAGTGCGATGTAAAACATCACATAAATTTCGAAACAAAGGTTTTTCTCGCGCCCAGTAGGGCAGGCAGGCAGTCCCGACGCGATGCCGACCGCGAGCGGTGGCTCCCGCCGCCAAACGTAATAAAAAATACATTTTTACGATAAAACAAACAATGCCTAGTAAATTCTCCTTCTGTTTCCGCGATGTTTACCTTCTGTTTTCTTTTTACTTCTCTATTCGGGATAACTTAGTAAATAAGTCGCCTTACGCACGGGTTCTAAAAATTATTTTAGTTGCCGAACAGATTGACGTTATTACATGCGGAAAGAATGAATTTTGTAAAGTAGCACAGTGGACAATCTGCTATAAAATGTAAAAATACCTGTTAATGTTACTTTAACCCTTGTTTATCTTCTGTATTGCATTGGGGGATCCTGTAATAATAGCTGTAGTTGTTTTTTTGGAAATAAATAAATGTTGGATAGAAATTAAACTGAGTCTATCCTGAAGAAGAGACCTGTAAAGGTCTCGAAACGTTGAGCGTTGAAACAATGCTAAAAGTAATAAACACCACGCGATTAAAACCGAAATATGCGTTTAATATCAATGCCAAGTATTAAAATGACGAGAGCATGTTTGTAGATGAAGTACTGAAGTTTTGACAGTATTTTCTTTGTAGTTTAAGTAGTAAATAATAGAGTTTTTTTGCGCGAAAACAACAGTTATTTCTGTGAACAATTTGCAGTTGACTCGCCCAATAGATTGATGAATAAAGTTTGTTTGTAGTTCAGTCACGAAACCCTTGGGGTACCATGCCTAGGGAAGGGCGGCATTTTTGGATTTCGAACTTTTAATTTTATTGTTTTATTAGATAGTAATTTAAAACAATGTCAAAATGTTGTATATTATGTCACGAAACTAAATACTACCGTAGTTTTGTTTAGCTATTACACTTTTTTTTACTTGTCTTTCTTCAGAATTTATAAACGAGTAGAATAATTACTAGGAGTAAGTAATGCATATGTCCCGCTCTTGGCAGTGAATTTCACCGTTAGCGAAAATGTGACAATCTATAGCCATAAAGTAATTACTCCTCTATTTATTGGGTGCTAGTGTTAAAGTTTTTTCGTCGCATTATGGCCTCTATCTGTTATTTTTTTAACGATATTCTTATAAAGCAGGTTCTATCTTTTAATTATGGCAAAAACTAAGGGCCTGCTACTTGTTATTTTGCTATTAGATACCACTTTTAGACAGACCATCTTAAATAATTGACATCGATGAGATCATTCAATTTTATTTTTAACTATGCTATACATACATACGAGTACATAAATCAGGGACAGAAAAATGCTCACAACCTAATTATAAATCTAATAAAAATGATGCTGACCTAGACCTAATTATTTAGACCATTAATATATCATGTAGGTACTGGCATCTATGGTACCTACAATATTCATATTAGATCTTCGGGTCCAGATTACGTTATAGATAACTATGGATTTTAATTACCTCGACGTTTCGGCAAACGGGTTACACCGGCCGTGGTCGCGTCTTCTCGCGTAATCCATAGTTATCTGTAACGCGATCTAGACCCGTAGTTCTAATATTAATATGGACGGAAATTGTGTAAGTTTAAAAAGTCTATGGTAATATAATATAGTAGGTACTAGGGGTGATCTTAAACATATACCGTGTTCCTTTTACGGAAAATAAATATAGAAAGCCGCTGCAGCGCTGACAATATTATTACGTCTATCTAAAATGACAATCGCATCAAGGCGAAGGTCCACGTTTCGGCTTAATACCCCCTCCCCGTAGCACATTGTATAGAAGATATGGATAAGATTTTGTGGTCGGACGGAATATAATTCAAACTCAAGAAATCACGTTGAAAATAAATTAACATAATTTGTGGTAACTTCAACTCGTGAGATTGAAAACGTGATGATGGATGGTAGTAATTTAGAAGCTTTTATGGAAAAAGTATGAAAAGAAAATTAAAGTATTGTTAGGAGGCCCTTTTACAGTTTCTGTGGCGTATATTCAAGTCTCTTAGGAACCGATTCTTTTCAAAAGTATTTTATTCTAGAGGGATTTAAAATAACACTGTAAATACAAAAAAACCGGTCAAGTGCGAGTCGAACTCGCGCGCGAAAGTTTCCGTGCCATTATTACAAATAAACACTTTTTTTGTATTGGAGTTATTTTTTGAATTACTAAAAACAAAATTTATTTATTTGTTTTGTTTTTAGTAATTTGTTATTATAGCGATAACTAACATGTCTGTAAAATTTTTAATTGTCTAGCTGTCACTGCTCATGCGATACAGCCTGGTGATAGAAAGACAGACGGGCAGTATCTTAGTAAAACTGTCTCGCTTTTACCCTTTGAGTACTGAACCTTAAAAACGTAAAAAAAAACCCGCCTACAATAAAAAAAAAAACTTTCCACGTCTAGTTTTAGGCTTTGTGTTTTTTGCGTAAAATATCAAAGAACCCGAATCTCTATCGAAAAAAAATAAAATTGCAAACTTTGAAACATCAAGCTGAAATTGGCTGTCAGTTTTTCATCAGTTTCAGTATTTCCGTCAGTTTTTCAACCCTCGATCTATCTAGGTTCGGTTGATTACATGTCCGCAACGGCATCGATTTTTATCATTACCGTCCATCTTTTTGGCCTTCTGTATTGAGACTTTTTTACTATCGTTTATTTTTTAATTTACTAGCTGAAGCAGGCGAACTTTGTTTCGCTAGAGGCAAAAAACTTGTGGCACTCGGGGACTGCCGCGGTAAAGCTATTGCATAGCATTTTTTATCAATATGCAATTATAATTATTCATTTATTTTGTACCACGTTGCCATGGTTACAAGGATTTCCGGTTCTAATCTACCTCCCCACTAATTTTCAGCCAAATCGGTTCAGTCGTTCTTGAGTTAAAAAAAGTGTAACTAAAACGACATTTATAAATTAATAAATAAATTATAAAAATAGCATATCGCCATCTAACCCCAAACTAAGTCTAGCACTAGGCTTATACTACGGCTACTAGACCACGTACCTATACTACATAATAATACTTACTATTTTTTTGTAATGTGTTTACAAAAAACATAATTATGATACATAGAAAACACCCAAAACCAGAAACAAACATTTATGATCAGCATAAATATTTCTCGAACCCGCAACCTTCTGCGTTGCACCCGACGAGCCACAGAAGCCGCCTCAGAGGCTTTATCATGACCATCAATCTTTTCTGCCTTCTATAACCTTCTTACTAACATTTATTTATTAATTTATGTCAGTTATAAGAGGACATTATTTATTGACACGGGTCGTGATGGATCGAGTTCCGACCCCGCCTAATTCGCTTTTTCGTTTCCATGTAAAAAAAAATACTGCTTGCAGAGAGTGTTTTACGTAAAGTGTATGTACCTACTTGAGTTGTGTCATAGGAAATCTACTGTTAATTTCGCCCATCAAAGTATGATGCTGAAAAAAATAACATGAAATTAGTTTGGTTCAAATTTTCCCTTATTTTGTTGTATGTCCACCATTGTGGCATTTTGGGAATTCTGCATTTCATGTATCTATTCAGTATTTTGGTACTAAAGGATAAAAGAGTTTGTATGAAGCAGTGTCACCTACAAAAGCATTAAACAAAAAAAAAACAAAAAAGGAATTTACCCGATTGCTACGGATACCTACCTCTGTTAGTAGGTTACTTAGATAAGTAGGTACTTTGAATTTTATATGTATAGTATCCTGATTACCTACCTATCCTGATTAATTGATTGACTTAATGACTGAACTAAATATCAAATCAGAGCCCAAACCGCTGGTCCTAGAAACATGAAATTTGGTGTGTGCGTTCTTTGTCACGTGTAGGTAACCACTAAGAAAGGATTTTTCGAAGTTCCCACGGGATCGGGACTTACGCGAGTTAAACCGCAAAACGCAGTTATAAACACAGCACGTGTTAGGTAGAGCTGCGTAGGTGCAATACCTGTAGGCGGCAGAGCATAGCAGAATCAACGCTATAGCGCTAGACGCGGAAGGTCAATTATGTTTATTGCGACTTTGATTGCGACATCCGTATTCTATCATTTAACTCAGGACAACGCTGTAAATTGTCGGATTGGAAAAAAGACGTCGTATCGCGGTACATACTGTGAGGTGTCTTAATAGGAAAAGAAACCGACTCGTTCTCCATACAAACGTAGTCGACTGTTTTCTCCCTGGATAAAGATATTTGAGCCATAAAAAATATATCTGCCGTGACCATGCCTCTATTGGTTTATTACATTTTTGCTAATTAGAATAGAGATCAAATTTAGAAAAATAAAATACCGCAAACTTATATTATACCCCTACGGGGTTAGTAAAAAAGCTCGTAGTTTTCTGTGTAATGTTATACGAAATACCCTCAGTAAATCCGCGATAAAAATTCAATGCAAGTTTTCGAAAAGCAATCTTCGAAGTAAATAGCTGCAGCGACTGGACTTTCATATAACTCGGGAAAGTTTTGACATGTAGCTCGGGAAGATGTTGATAAGGGATGGAAGTTTTTCTATGGGACATAACTTTTGAATAATATTTTTTATGTATTACGAGTATAGTTTTAAACATTTTATATTTACTTATTTATATACATGTCTGACAGAGCGGTGTTGGTCTAATGGTAGATACCCCGACTTTCATTTCTCGGGTGTAATCCCGGTCGACCGCGCACCAGTAACATTGCTCTTCATCATCATCATCATCATCAGCCATAGTCCGTCCACTGCTGAACGTAGGCCTCCTTCATGTTTCGCCACATCTCTCGATCCAGGGCTTCCCTCATCCAGCCCCTGCCAACAGTCCTCAACATTGCTCTTACGGTGAAGGAAAACATCGTGAGGAAACGGACATGTCCTAGGACTCACCACAGTCTGAAGGCATGGGACATTCGCCAATCCGGAGTAGGCTTCAGTGGCGTCGTACTGCCTAACCCCCTCTAAGAGAAGGCCTTACCCAACAGTGGGACAAATTAACGGGCTAACAAAAAAAAACTGACTAGCTGCATTCCGCTCCCGATCCCGTGAAAGTATCGGGATTAAACGTGAGCTTACGTTACTTTTAAACATGCCATGTAACTTCATGTTACCTCTTTATAATATGAGTATAGATTGCCTCATAATGCTATGGCTACATATAGTCGCGAAGATTCGTGTTGCGTTGTCGCGATAAAGACTTTGTGTTTGATCTACGACGAAGTGCTTGAATCTAAAACATCGCGATAGGATGAATTCTTTGGCCACACGTGTTGCAGGGTAACAATTTTACCATTCTAAAATTTAAGTAGGTACGTATTATGTAGGTGTGTCTAGCTAGACGAGCAGTGTTCTTGACTTGACACTAGGTCATTTTCCTAAAAGAAACATAGCGTAGGGCGAAAGCACTCACCTTGGCATAGATTTAGGGTATGTCGGGTACCTACATACGTCTGTCGTAACGTTTCAAATCAGAGAAACAATGTGTTCAAATTACTTTGCATTGCTACGTGTATCTATGTGTTAGTTTCATCGCATCAGTTCAGTAGTTGCTGCCTGCCGTGCAGTAGGTAAAGCGCCGCATAGTGCGGAACTTACCATGGAGGTTTCTAGTGTTAGTTTCGCTGGCCCTTTACCCGCACGTAGCCTCGCAATTGGGCCATTGTACGTGATTTCTTAGAGGGGTTAAGCAGTAAAACGCCACGGGAGCCAACTCCGGATTGGCGAATATCCCATGCCCTCAGACCGTTGCGAGTCCTAAGACATGTCGGTTTCCTCACGATGTTTTTCTTCGCTGTAAGAGCGATGTTATTTGTATATGGAGATACCTAATAGTTGGTGTTACAACTGTTAGGTAAACTGTGGTAGTACCTACCTACCTACAAACAGGCAAGTTTGCTGTCTGCTATGCTTTTACTAAGACTCCTCCATCCACTGTCCCGCTAATACTCCAATGGCATGAATGAGACAATTATCACTATTGACGTGTTAACAGTTAACAATAAACACTACAGTTTCGAGAATACGATTGTTGTTTGAAGAATTTTTGACGTTTCTTTTACGACTGAGTAATATAAATATGTTAGTTATGATTTGTCTTTTTCTTTTATGTTTAAACTAACTGCGCCCCGTGGTTTTCGCCCCGTGGTTCCCAAGTCCTGATCCCGCGGGATTTACCAAATACCTTTTCTTAGTGGATACTTACACACCACAAAGAACACACTCTTCAAATTTCATGTCTCTAGAACCCGCGGTTTGGTTGATAGGTAAAACAGAATCCTACTAATATTATAAACGCGAATGTTTGTACGTATGTATGTCTGTGACTTTGTTACTCTTTCACGCAAAAACTACTTAACGGATTGCGATGAAACTTGGAATATAGATAGCTGGAGACCTAGAATAACACATAGGTTACTTTTTATCCCAATATTTCCGCGGGATTGGGGCTTACGTGGGTAAAAGCGCGGGGCGCAGCTAGTTTTATATGTACCTATAGATAGATTTACTGTGTTTCCCCGCGTAGCTTGTAAATTTTTATTTTTTCTTTTATGTAATTAATGTTGCGTTTTTGGACAGAGATGTACAAAAATGTAATTCAGAGTATTTTTTGTCAAAGGACATCATTCAAATTGTACCCAAAAATTAAAGTGCCGGCCAATGAAAAAAAATATTTTTATCTTATGGAAAATGATGTTTTAAATATTTTTTATCAAGACGGTAAATGTCTACGACCAACTTTTGAACCCTATAGGCGACATCAAAAATCATAAATGAGCATATCAATATATCATCAATATAGATAATTGTAATAAACTATAAACAACGCTAGATCGCCTTCGTATGCTTGGAACTACCTGTTTGCTCCCGTTACTCAATAAGGTCGGCCATAAACTCCATCTCTTTCCTTCTCGTTATTGTTATTAGTAGTTACCTGCTTTGTTTATCCCGTTCTAGGTAAGGATTCGGTAGTTGACGATATACTTTGTAGTTATCCATGCGACTTTAGTTACATCGGACGACTACTTACTTGCGAATAATTATTGTTTTTTTGCTTTTTTAACATTAAAATGGCGGAACGATTGTGTATACGGTGTCGTGAATCTGTGGAAAATAGAAGAAGCTATTCCTGGATATCTCGAGAGGAGAATCATATTGAAGTAGCTCAGATTATTATTCAATACAATACAATACAATATTTATTTATTATTATGAAACTTATTAAACATTTCCCAAATTACATTATAAATCAGTACCACACTAAGCACAGCTTGTATCGCAGTAACCGAGATACCAATATAAAAATGAAGATGACATTTAATAATTATTCATATAAATATATACCTTATAGACTAACATACATACAGATAATATAAACTAAAATTAGAGTTTAGGGTTTACTAAAATCGGACGCGCTTCCCTAAAGCGGCGGTACACAATGCCAGCTGGCCAGAAGTCGGCAGAAAACAAGACATCTTTCACCGACGCTGGGAACCGGAGCACGAAGGAGCTACTAGATCAGCAGGTATGTGGTTTTATATTGTATGTATTATTTTATAGTAATATGCATATTGTATAGCAAAAAACGCGCATTAGGCATGAGTGTGAGTTTCTTGTCACTTGAAAATAGATTTTCAAAACATGGTATGAACTTTTTTCATTCATTTATACATAATGCCACTATCAAAGATATCATAATAAAATATGGTAGGTATATATGAGTTCAGTGGCTACTATATCGGAAACTTCATATGCATAAGCCCATAATTGAATACATTCTATATCTTTACAAAAACTACAATAAGTAAGTGTAGTTAGACTTATTACGTTAGGTACAGTGTAAACACAAACGAATCTCAAGAGACCGAACATTTTTTTTATCGTTGAATCAAGAGTGAAGGAAAGGATTTTTTAATTCCTAACAGTTTCAACATTATTTTGCGACTGATAATACGATAGATACCTACCTGATGTGTTTATTTCGAAGCCATAATTTTCAAGCAAGCAAGGGCATATTAAATATCATGTTTACTTGGTGCATGTCACAGATGCTGGTTTATGGTCCACGTCTAATATGTTTAATTATTGATATAATTGAAACCTTTATTTTTTCACTTTTCAGTCTGTGCCTACGGATTTCATTTGCCGGCCTTGTTGGCAACGAGCGGAGAGAACATACGAGAGAAACTTGCGAGAAGCGCGTCTGGCTGATAACGACGACGACGACATACAAGCACAACTTGTTGAAGACAATTCATCTTCCACTCAGCCCTCAATAATTACTCTGCCTGGATTCGTGCGTACTCTGAATACAAGGCGAACTTGTGTCTTTCAGCATTGTGAAAATAGTTCCAGGCATCGAATTCCGGATAGCATTGTACTTAGAATGCTTAGCCGGTACAATTTATTATTGACGAAAAACAGCCGTGTTTGTGATGAACATTTGCAACAAGATTTATGGTACCTGCTTGCCGTACAACAAAATAATATTTCCGAGTTCAGAGCAGAACAAATAGTACGAGCATTATCAATATTACAAGCTCATGTGACTACAGAAGTTCTAAACTTCGAGCACTACGAAGTAATAGATGACAATGACAGGCCTTACTCATGCACAGTTTGCTGATCTGCTGATCAAAACCAGCAGTCTCAATAATAATAAAAACAAAAAAGTTATATTAGCAGCTGTATTGATAAAACTACGGACTGGGGATTCGAACGCTCGATTAGCTTCAATTTTTAGAACAAGTGAGTCCACTTTTGCACGCATGCTTAAAACTGGTCGTACGGCTTTGGTACAAGACTTTGTCCCACTACATTTGGGGTTTGATCATTTAACCCGCGAAGAAGTTGCCGAAAGGAATCTTACAGTACCAGAGGCACTATTTGGAAATCCTGATAGCCCTAGGTATCAGGTAGGTAAGAAAGGCGATAGTCATCTGTGATGGCACCTACATAATATACTTGCAAAAAAGTTCTAATTACTTTTTCTTCATAAATTCCGGAACTTACTGAAACCTTTTTTGATTGTCTACTGTGATGGACACATAATTGACGTATCTGGACCTCATGCTGCCACCACATCTGATGCTCAAGTTATGAACAGTATAATCAATAATGAAACTGATGGCGGCGATGGTGTATTCAATTGGTTTTTTAGACAAGGTGACGTTTTTATTTTGGATCGCGGATTCAGAGATGCCATTGCCCCTATGGAGTCACTGGGATATTCGGTACATATGCCACAAACCAAGCTTCGAAACGAAACTCAATTAACTACGATACAGGCAAATAAATCCCGTCTTGTTACAATTTGTCGCTGGGTTGTGGAAGTAGTTAATGGACGATTTAAACGGGATTTTCGGTTTTTGAGAAACGTTAACATAAATCGTGCTCTACATTACATGTTTGACTTTTTCAAAATAGCAGCCGCTATCATCAATGCATATCATTGCTTGATAGAAGACAACATTCATGCCCAATCGTTTTTGGCCATAATAAATCAAAGGTTATCGATGCCCAATACGCTAGCTGATATTATTATATGACACAACTACAATCAAAAACGAGCTTCATTTCGCATGATGTCCGCTGAAATGCCCGAGTTCGACGAGTTTCCGAGGCTTACAGAAGAAGACCTAATATTATTTAGTTTGGGCATTTATCAACTCAAACAAGCCAGAAGCTATTACGGCGAGCACCTTAACCCAAATGGCGTCTTCACAATCGAGCTCGGTGACAGAATTCCCACTCGACACACCAGAGAGTTAGGTGAAAATATAACAATCATAAGAGGTAGAATACAATCTCGCCACGTTCGGGTCAGAAAATACTATGTATATATTGGAATAAACTCAACACTGAGTGGTCGTGATGCCATAGCGCATTATTATTGCAGTTGCAACATTGGAAGACGAACGGTGGGCTGCTGTTCCCACACTATGTGCATAGTGTGGTATATGACATATGCAAGACATGCAGAACCCCGCATAAATCCTCCTGCATTAGGTTTAGAAAATGTTATAGTAAGATCTGCGGAAATATAATTGTAATTAATGACGAATAAAGCAATATTTAATAATAATAATCATATTTTTTAATAAGTCTGCTATTTTTACATGTTTGTTGAACATTGTTACGACAGGCGCCATATTCCCCATAGTTCCCCCCAGTATCCAATCCACTACCATCCCATTTCTATAGCCCAAGTAGTTTCACCCGTAGTTTATTCATAGTTCTATCCGACCCGGGGTTGTCCTTGGCTGCATTTTATAGTGCAGACAGTAATAATCGCCGTATAGGTGTCCAGCACAACTTTTTACATTAAAATGTTACTTAAACGGGCCTCTACGTGTTGGCTTCGGCCCCACGCACGCCTTCCAAAGGTCCGGGTGCTCCATAGCCCCGAGTATCGGAAACGGTAACAACAAATAATAATTATATAAATCCTTATAAACATTCAATGATTACAAAAGTCCATATAATTAACAATTGCGGGAATCACATCTAACACGTCTGATTTGTTATACTAGGTTTTAATAGGCATAATTTTAATTAGTAGATTTAAGTTGATTTACCTATATAAATAAAGAGAAGAAAAAAACGTCCAGACGAATTTAAAAATGCAATAATTTAGAATTTCTATATCAAATAACTTTAAAAAAATTGATCATAGCTTTTAGTTGTCAAAAGAAAAAATGTTTAGAATGTCATTCCCTAAAATATACATACATTTTTTTTTGTTGGCCGGCACTTTTTTTTTTGGGTACTTTTTGTATGCAACTTGAATGATCTCCTTTGTCCTGAGTCGTTCTAGGATTGTTGTCGAAGAAAGATGTCGCCGAACTACAGTATTTCAGAGTAGTGTATGTCGAAATTGACTTGAGTCGGACGGGGATTGTTGTCGAAGAAGGATGTCCTCGAACTCACATTGTTTCTTGGTAAAGTAATGTCGAAGAAACGCTTTGTCGGAGTAGGTGCAGTAGTGTCGCGCTTAAGTTGTTTCGAATTAAAATATGAATTTCTGAGTGAGAATTTCTAAAAATTCTTTCTTATTTGCCTACATTCTAAGAGCTATCTCTACTTACGATAATCTACGCGGAAATAATGATTATGGTTAAATCTACTATGCTATTATGCCAAAGATCCGATCCGTATATTAAAAATGAAAAAAAAAATCGAATTTTGTTTCTTTAGAATATTGGCTGTTGATTTTTATACCTACATACATACATAGATAATATTTTTTTCGTGTTTTTTGTTCGGGCTAGTTTTCCGTTGTGTGATATTACCTACTGCGTTTTTTTTTCTTTTTTGCAGCATTTTTTTTTCTAGACGATTGTTCGTCTAGAAAAAAAAAATGTTGTCCTTTGTTCCACGACAAGTTCAAGCTTTTATCTCAATCCTGAAGAAGAGACCTGTAATGGTCTCGAAACGTTGAGCATTGAAACAATGCTAAAAGTAATTAACTCCACGCGATTAAAACCGAAAAATTTGTTAAATTACAGTGTAACATTGGTGAGGATAAATGAATTTATTACTATTTGAACAAACGCGGTTGAAACCGCAGGGCGAAGCCTGTTTAATTCTAAATGGTTTACCGCATCGTTATCATATTTATATTATTATCATTTGCAATACAAATACATATAACTGATAAAACTTTGTGTGTTTACTTGTATATATTTTTTATTTGAACGATTATCGCATCTATATCTAAGGAATAAGGGTTATTTGCAGATACGAATCATGTAGAGGGGTCTTTTCGTAGTGATGTGCTCAGTTGAAGGTTACTTAACATTTTTTTTACCAGATTTTTTAAAGGAAAAATACATCTTTCACAAATTCACTCACACACACACTATTACCCGGCTGCAAGGAAAGAGTTATGTTTTTCGCGCCTTGTATATTTGTAATATTGTATGTTTGTAATATTTTTTATTCCCTCGTATCATCCAAACCACTCAACGGAATTAGGGTATCGTTAGATTCGTCTCATTCCTCCAATGGTTCTTAGATGGGTGACATGAAATAAAGTCCAAAATGGCGACCACCAGACACCATATTGTAAAAAATAAAAGTTGACTGACTGTATCAAGTGGGGTATCATTGAATAGGTAATTGAAAATCATGGTTAGGTTTCTTTAATCATTTTGCATTTAATCTTATAAATATTTCTGGTAGATAAGCCTTAAACTTTGAGCTTTTGCGTATTTTTGTATTGGTACATATACCTCAGGTTCAGAAGATTAAGAAATCCGATTTTATGGGTTCAAAACTACCATACTAAAATTAAGTAGAATTAGCTAAATCAGTCAATTTGTGCTTTTATTTCATTTTGAGGCGCAACACACACAAACCGCAGTGGCCTTCACGGTCCGCTTACAAACCGCTTCCCGTAATATGTGTTCTACGCTTTATCGCTGCCACTGCGTACATTCAAAGTCAATAAGACAATGTAAATCGATAAAATATTCAAATCGACCAATTTATTGTCATATATATACCCACCTACATTATAGAGAATAGTGAGGTAAGATCGAAAACGGAGAAAGACCGTATTACTCAAATATCTCCCAAAATAGATGTACCGCCTATTTTGGGAACCTAAATATAAATAACCGCTACCGCACAATATCACAATCTATCCCCAAACTAAGCACTAGGCTTGTACTATGGGTACTACGGATATACTAGATTTTAAGTGTACTTTTTTTTTGTAAATGCATACATGTGACACATAGAAAACACCCAGACCAGAAACAAAAGTTATTTATTTCTAAGCATAAATACTTCCACCCGGCGGGAATCGAACCCGCAACTTTCTGTATTCCAATCGGGCCTTCCCCTGACATGCCACAGAGGTCGTCACAGTCGCCGGGTGCCACAGATCGGTGCGAGGTGAATTGCTCTTGTGAACACCGTGGCTAACACTGAAACATATCACCTATTTTGGGTGATTTAAAGGTCTCTGCATACGTAACGTTTCCCGGACGGGACGTGTCAATTTCTACATACAAAAATCCCGTCGCGGCGACGATGGGGGGGATGGCACGGGATTTTTGTATTTGGAAATTGACACGTCCCGTCCGGGCCAACGTTACGTGTGCAGAGACCTTAACTCATACGGTCTTCCCCCGTATCCGATATTCCCCCTACTACTGATTCACACGGTACACGGTACAGCGGTACAGCGGACCCCTCTCTTCATACCCTTGCTGGAAACGCTATAACATATATGTATAGGTTAGAGGAATGGGTTTCCTGTATCCGATATTACCCCGTACTATGCCTGACTATACTCTATTATGCGGTATCCTATGGACATCACTAAAACGCAGTTCTATAAACCATCTGCTTTGATTACGACGTCTTGTGTCGTCGCTCGCGTTATGTCCGTGATAAATTACACTCGGAACTGTTCGCGATGTTTTCATTTGTCACGGACGTAACGGTAGCGCGGAAATCAAATTTATTTCCATGAGGAGTTATGAGTTTTAAATATTTGGGACGTTGGATTTGAATTTTAAGGATTACTACCTGCGTCCCGCAGTTTTACCCGCGTAAGTCTCCGATTCCGTGGGAATATCGGGATCAAAAGTAGCATATGTTACTCAGGGTGAATATACCTTTCCAATGTGAAAGAATTTTTGAAATCGGTCTAGTAGTTTTTGAGTTTATTCATTACAAACATACGACACACAAAAATACAAATCTTTCCTGTTTATACTATTAGTGTAGATAAGCGTATTTCTTTGCGTATATTGTTTGCAGAGTGAATTGCTCTTGTGAACACAGTGGCTAACAAAAAAATATCACCTAATTTGGAAGATTTGAGACACACGCTTTTCCCCCGTATCCGATCTTACCCCGTATCTGATCTCACTATACTCTATTATGCGGTCTTCTATGGACATCACTAAAACGCAGTTCTATAAACCATCTGCTTTGATTACGACGTCTCGTGTCGCGTTCGCGTCACTCCCGTGATAAATTACACTCGGAACTTACGCGATGTTTTCATTTATCACGGACTTAACGGTAGCGCGGAAATCAAATTTATTTCCTTGAGGAGTTATGAGTTTGAAATATTTGGGACGTTGGTTTTGACTTTTATGGATTGTAAACGTAGTTCTTTGTTGTGTATATAGTTTGTCATAAATTTACCTACATAACTGATGTATGTTTCTAGTACCTGTGTGTGTACCTGATGGTAAATGTATCTGGAAATACTTGTCGTTCTGCTGTAATCAATGATTACAATTTTTGTTTCTTATTGCATGCGTTACGAAGTGGAAAAATAAATTTAAATTCTGTTTTTACTTTTTAGTTTAGGCTTTTTTATTATAAGTAGATATCCAAAATGTTCATCTGTTTTATACCTAACTAGTTGCGACCCGCGGTTTTAGCCGCGTATCTCCTGATCCCGTGGAATTTACGGGATCAAAAGAAGCCTATATCGTTAAATGTTAAGATCATATCAATATTATTACTTAGTCACTTTGTTTATAAACTTTACGGAGTGGAAAATTAATTAATTATTTAATGTTTTGTTTTGTAATAACAAGTGATAATTTGCATCAGTGAATTTGCGTAGTGAGAGTTTACGCAAAATATGACGCTTGCGTAGACGCGAAACTTTTTATACACAACGTTTGCTGAATGCAAAAAACTCGCTTTAGGGGTAGGTACAGTTTTATAGTGGGTACAAATTTAAGTTTAATTATTTACTTTTACTTTAACTGTGTGTTTCCGCAACTAGCCCTATAACTGGGCCTGTTTGAGTGACTTTAAGCCGTAGGTTTCCTCACGATGTTTTCCTTCACCGTAAGAGCGATGTTAATAGCACACTTTTATTTATTTCCTTAAGAAAACCACATTGGTTCGCGGTCAGCCTGGATTCGAAACCACGACCTTCGGAATGAAAGTCGCGGTATCTACCACTAGACCAACACGGCTCTACAGTTTAATTATTTTTTTGATAGCAAAGTTCATTTTCCCTAATTGCTACTTTATTAAAATAACCGAAGGCTTCATTATTATGAGAGAAGAGTCGATAAATTGAACGCAATTTATTTTATAATGAAATTCCGCTATTAATATGATTAATATTCGCACCATGATTGTAATCACAGTGACACAATTGTAATTCAAGGTTGTAATTAACATAAAACATTGTTCAAACACACATAGATTTAATGACCTACTTGTTAAAACAATATAAAGTCATCTTGAAAAGATGCTTGAGTTTTAAAATGTGTGTGAATTAAATATTTTAGAGGAAACCGCACTATTTTTAGAGTTCCGTACCTCAAAAAGTAAAAAGAAAACCTTTTTCCGTTCGTCCTTCTGTCAAGACCGTGTATCTCGGGAACGCGTGGAGGTATCGAGTTGAAATTAAAACCATATACTCAAATCCACAGTCCCTTGTTTTCCAATTTGCTTACTAATTTAAATTACTGTGTAGTAGTGAAAATAAAGGTAATAGCTAAGGGCTTGAATTACCTAGATGGTGAGTTTTCTCACAACGTCGCGGACGTTCGAATTTAAATCCATCTTTTTTAAAGGCGTGTGAGTAATTTTACGAACAGTTTGACTTTGGAACTGGTGAAGCTCGTCCGTCAGAGACAAGTTTGAAATGGATCACTATCAAGCGACCTTTCTCCTTCCAGTCTCTAATAGAGACTAGTACAGTTCTATGGGGGATAGGAAATAGGAGCGTGCTAATTTGTCAAATGGGCTGCTTCTAAAATATCATAGGTTCCTTTATAGATTCGCCCTATAGCCACTAAACTCAAAATCCCTGTCGGGTTCATCTAAATTTGTTGTTTACTTCATAACGGAATGTCGTAGAACTTTTTTTTGTGTATGGATTGTAGGTGACATTGTTTCCTACATTTAAGTGTAGTTTTAAGACAAACCTCCTATTGGTGCAAAGCATATCCTAATTTTAGACAAAAAAATGTCTGTTTTGGCTAAAATGTCGATAGGCTTCAATACATTTTGACATATTTGTCTGGAAACTGCACTAAAATTTCGGAAACAATGTCGATTACAATCCATACTCAAAAAAAAGTTCAACAACATTCCGTCATGAAATAATCAACAATTTTCGATGAACCCGACGTGGATTTTGAGTTTAGCGGCTATAGGGCTCTTAATATTAATCCTTGTCCATGTCAGCGACTACGACCCTGATAATATACCTTACACTAATCTGATTTTAATTGCTATACTATTACTACGACATGAAATCTTACTTGGTTTTAGATTGTGTAAACCGAATAATTACTGTGTCAACGTCAATAACAGAACACAGCAGAATAAATCGTCATCTGTGTATCAACACCTAACTATAACTGTCGCAGATTGTGTGTGTGATTGTGACTGTGCGGCACAGATTGTGCTTTGTGGACGTCAAAGTATGTGTTAGTGATTCTGTGTGTTCGAATTGACGTCAACCATGGAGCTACTCCGCTATACCCTGATTCCGCTGTCTCTGACAATTGGATTGACCTGCGCTAATGTTAAAAAGTGAGTGTGGGGTTTTGAATTTGCGGTTTTTGAAGAAGTCAACTCGGTTTTTAGAATTTGATTAACTTCTTCGGAAGCCAAGTGTTACTCATAAGTTAGAATTCTATGTTACCTATAATAAACCTGAGTATACTGATAGTAGTAGTAGGTACTACTACTAAGTAGTTATCTATCGTCTGAGTAGTAATCGTCACACATCGGCATCGGTCTGTCAAAGTACCTGTTCATACCTATGGTATGAATAAAATGCACATACCTACATAATTTTGACGGGTTAGTCCACTTTCGCCATACCAGGTTCTACGGCTACGAAAAAAGTAGTAATCCTTTCGCCATACCGGCTCGACATGGTCGATAGGCTATGGCGAAAGGATACTCCAATTTATTTATTCGATTTTTATTAACTTTAAGTTGAAAAGTTGTTGAGTGGAATCGTGCCCCTCGCGTCCTCGCGGTTAAAAAGTATTATGTTATTGCGCCACGCTCGCTCATTTGCAAACTTTCGAAGTCCGAAAGTCCTGAATTGATTTAAAAAAAAATATTGAAGAGGAGTATACATAGTCTTTTGATACCGATATTGCCACGGGATCGAGACTTCCGTGGGAGAAACCGCGGGACGCAGCCAGTAAGACTTATGATATTTTAAAGGAAAAATACCTAGGCAAAAACACAACACAAAAGGACTGTCTACCTACTCTTTCTCCATACAAACGTAGTCGACTCGACTGTTTCTTCTCTCGATAAAGACATCCCATCAAAAACATGCTTGTAAAAAAAGCAAGTCTCGCAACTCAGTTCTTCTACCGTAAAAAGTTGTGAGATCCATGTATGTTGGTCCTTTATTATAATTACTAGTGTTTTTGTTTTTTTCATGAGTTTTGTAAATTGTGGTACAATAAAGTGTTAAGTAATCTAATATTTTAATAATCTTCTTTGTCATTCAAACATACACACACACACCCACGCCCATTCATTACCTTGCGTAAAACTGGGCGTGGCCATATTATTGGTGACCACGCCTACTTTTACAAAAAGTGAAGGAAATAAAATTATACTCTATTATTAAGTATGATGTACTAGGCAATCATAAGTATGTAGAATGTATAACTCACACTTATCACATTTCCGTATGTTTCTTCAAGCGAGAAATATCTCAATTGTAAAAGTATGTAACGACCTTCTAGTGATTTATAATAGCCTAGTACTTCCATACCAATTACCTACTATCACACATTTTACACGTCTAGTACGGTGCAGGATAACTTCTAGTCAGTCCTTACAGCCTGGTAAAAACCACGCCCACGTCCAATTCATTGCGAAGAACGATGACGACGATGAGTAGAAGGACGCGAGGGGCACGATTCCACTCAACAACTTTTCAACTTAAAGTTACTAAAAATCGAATAAAAAAATTGGAGTATCCTTTCGCCATAGCCTATCGACTATGTCGAGCCGGTATGGCGAAAGGATTACTACTTTTTTCGTAGCCGTAGAACCTGGTATGGCGAAAGTGGACTAACCCATTTTGACCGAGCGAACGTACGAACGAAATACCTCTGCTTTGAATCTGACAGTACTCTTTTACAGGTTGTAGAATTTAGCTGATGATGAGGAACCACGTAACCTAAGAGAAAGAAGTTTTAGGGTTCCGTATCCAAAGGGTAAAAACGGGACCCGAACCTATTACTGAGACTCCGCTGTCTGTCTGTCCGTATGTTCGTCTGTCACCAGGCTGTATCTCATGAACCGTGATAGCTAGACGGATCAAATTTTTACAGAACATGTACGAGTATTTCTGTAGCAACAATAATTACTGAAAACAAAATAAAACATTTTAACGTTCGCGTTGCGTTCACAAATTGGTTGGTCCAGTGTTCATTTTAGAGTTCCCTTGGTGCCCGAGTAGGACTCGCAATATGCCGGGTTTTTTTTAAATATTATTTTAATTTGTTACAGGAACGCTTACAGTAGAAGAGGTGTACAAGGATCGAGATCAGTTCGCGGGTTTGGTCCGCGAGGTTGCGGCTCCAGACGTCGGCCGGATGGGCATCGAGATCCTCTCGTTCACGATCAAGGACGTCTACGATGACGTGCAGTACCTCGCCAGCTTGGGCAAGGCGCAGACGGCGGCCGTGAAGAGAGACGCTGATGTTGGCGTCGCTCAGGCCAATAGAGATGCTGGCATTAGAGTAAGTTACCATATATCCTTCTTTAATTGCGTAAGTCCCGATCCTGTGGGTGAATAGTCCTTAAGAATGTGCAATATGCAATTTTATAGTTCGAATATAAAATTGCATATTGCACATTATTTATCTCAGAATAAAATGAAAGCTTATATATTTGGGGAAATGATACTTAGAACTTTTCTCGATAATATATTTTTATGAAATATGCATGTTTTGCTCACATTTTGCTAATTATCTCAGGAACAGCACACTATTTTGGTTGGGCATCTGTTTTGTCAAGAAACGTAGGAAGTTTGTTTTTCTGCAAATTGACAAGGTTTGATTCCTGGCTAAGGTAATTAATTTTTCAAAAATCTATTAATGCCATTTTACTTTTTGTCAAAATCGGGGACGCAACTCCTTTCAGCATTTTTCTCTATCTCTTATAGTTTATGATATCCCCCTGAAGGCCGGTTTAAATGGTTCACCTGTATATGTCGGTAGGTATATTATGAATGACGGTCCAAGATTGATTCTTGTGGAAAATGGGTCAAAACTCGGAAATTAGTTCACTCCGTATTTCCGGCTTCTATATGAGCGTGTAAGAACATCTTAGAACACATCACCAAGGTCTAAAACTAAGTTATATGTCAGGCGAACAGACAGGCAAGTCTTCTCAAGTCTTAGGGTTTCTTGTTAACCTTAGAAGTTAAAGTTTTCTGCTAGTTGGTTCCATAAAAATGTTGCAAATGTTATTTGGATTGAAACAATAGAAATGTTGCATGTTTCATCATTTTCCAATTTGACAGTTCATTTTAATAGATTTTTCTGATCAGCTTTGAAACAGGATAGATCAGCAACAATTTTACAAAATCACCCCCACTGAGCGTTTTCCGCAACCTCGCGATGTTTTCATTCAACGGAAAAGCGATGTTAATAACGATTTTTTTTTATTTTATTTAATATGTGTTCAGTTTTAGTTTATTTTATTTTAATTTATTTTATTATTTTATTTTATTGTATTTAGCTTTTATGCATAGTATGTAGTTTTTTGTTAAACTCTTAACATTGTGTTTATGAGCCTTAGGTGCTTGAAATAAAGTTATTTTTTTTTTATTATTTATAACGCACATACCTATATTTTTCTTAAAGAAAAAGACACCGATACGGTACAATGGTAATTGACACAGATTTAAATCTAGATATCTATTGTTATCATCATTGATAATAAGAATGTTCCTTTATCATTCATTTACGCAATTAAAAAAATCTGTATGCGGCAAAACAATAGATATAATATATACCACAGCTTACGTAGTAGTAGTTCGTGCTTGTATTACGAATTTTAAATGACGGAACGCCAACGTAAGGCACAGACATATCTTTGCCTGGCACCTACCTATAGTGCGTTTCATCTTTAAATTCCTATGCCGTTATGTTGGTAGCAAAACAAAAAAGTCCCTTTATATCTTGAATGTGCTGTACCCTAAACCTTGAATACAGGAAGAATCGTTCATTCATTCTTTATATACAAATCTCCCTTAATTCAAGGTAGCACATTAAATTTCTTGTGTTTTGCTACCAACATGACGGCATAGAAATTTAAAGATGAAACGCACTCTACATATACGCTTATTCCGTCTGTCTGTCTATTTATCCGCTAACGCATCAGATTTTAATGCGGGTCATTAGGAGAATCTCTTCTAGAAGCTTTGTGTAAAAGTATACCTACTTGCAAACCCGGGCCGCCAAGGAACGCAGGTTGCTTATTTTTAACTAGCTGCATCCCACGGTTTCACCTGCGTAAGTCCCGGCAGAAATATTGTTCCTTTTTTAAATATGTCTGAGCCTAATATTTACAAACAACACATAACAATTGTAATTCGACTCGGGTCATATTAATATCTCGTCTTGCCTGCTACTGCCTACTACTCGTGTATTATATGAAGATGAATGTATCACGTGCGTGTGATTTCAGCGGCGACAGCTGTGAAATTACAGTCATGTTACACAGTTCAAATCTGAGCGAATTTGGAACATCTTCTATCTTCTATTATTATAAAGCTGAAGAGTTTGTTTGTTTGTTTGTTTGAACGCGCTAATCTCTGGATCCGCTCGCGCTGGTCCGATTTGAAAAATTCTTTCAGTGTTGGATAGTCCATTTATTGAGAAAGTCTATTTGGATCCCGATATTTCCACAGGATCGGGACTTATGCGGGTAAAACCGCGGGACGCAGCTAGTTTGTTTATAAAAAAAATACTATTGTTATTTGTTCTTACAATTTGTGATAATCTTAGTCGTCTTTTACGACACCCACGGGAAGAGATGGTGTAACCCTATTCTATACCGAGGATACACGGACGGACGAAAGCTATCTATAATACCTATTTAAATCTAATCCACACACAATATTAACCGGGGTCATTTCTAAACGTTTTGGCCAAATACGTAAAAATCAGAATAACGCCTCAGGTATCCTTGTCGTTTTACGGCGCTGTAAAAGTTATATGTTCACGTAATGTTCCAGACATTATGCCGTAAAATTATATTGGATAGCCTTCTTTCGTACGTAAATAAAATTAAAGGTTGCGTAAATAATGTTACTCGTAAGTACACACAAGATATCCTACCCTACTAATATTATAAACGCGAAAGTTTGTATGTATGTATGTGTGTGTGTTTGTTACTCAATCACGTATTAACCGCTAAACCGATTCCCACGAAACTCGGTATGAAGATTGCTGGAGAACTAGAATAACACGTAGGCTATTTTTTATCCCGATATTCCCGCGGGATCGGGACTTACGGGGCTCTTCTATTTATACATAGTTACTTGATGTCATTTAAGATTAGGTAAACTAAAGCACGGAAACCTCTGCAATATCCACCTCTAGCCAAAGAGATTTAGTAACTAGTCGGTACTTAGTTTCTGTCACCAGCAAACCGGATAATACTGTGCTTCGTAACATGAAATAATCTGCTTATGATGGAACTAGCAGTGCCCGCGACTTCGTCTGCCTATTTATTTTCTGTTAAAAAAAAAAACAAAAAATGTAAATTACTTATTATCATCAATAGCCATCATCCCTTACCACCCTCATCCATACTCCACACCCTGTGCCACCCTCATCTAGGTCTTGTTTTCAATTTTAAAACTTTAAATAGCTTTATTAATAAACGTCGAGTATACGGTCGAAGTAATTTTACCACTTCTTGTTTCTGTCTGTCAACTTTGAAAGTTCTTGTCACCGAAAAAGTCAAAGCTTGTTCTCACTACTCCGACCATACTCCACATTTATTATGTCTCTTCCCTCCCAAGGTTATGGTTTCCAAATACCATACCCTGCTGGCGCCATACCCTCTATCATCTTAGCCCCTTGAGCTTTGGAATGGGGTGGCACACGCAAAACTGTGAGCAGATGGCGCTGGGGTCGGATGATCTTTTTTTTTGATGATGGTCCCCCACCAATGAAAACGCCGAGTTTTTTTTTCTTTCGGTCTGAGACCGATATGGCCAATTTGGCGCCGAGAGTTTTTTTTTTTTTATTTATTTCGGTCTGAGACCGATATGGCCAATTTGGAACAGCCAGGGTCAAGTTTTAGAATATTTCAAGTTTCTTCTTATTATAGTTTTGGCGTCGTACATCTTGTACATCTTGCCAGTATCAAGTATTTTGCATGAAATTAGCCCGATCGGGCTTATAGTTTCAAGTCAGGGGCTATGGTAAAGCGGTGTCAACTTTACTATAACCTTCAAGGACCTTCGGCGCGAACGACGGAAAGTCCATGTTTAACACTCAATTTTGTTTCACGGAACTGAATTGAAAAAGATTCCACCACAATTACACAATTTAACCGGGTTTACAACATAGTTTAACGAAAATATAATTGGAGCACGACATGTTGTCTCCGCTTTCCCGCCGAAAGTCGCGCCGAGAGTTGTAAAAATCACCTGTTTGACAGTTCTTAATTCAAACCTAGTCGACCAACGCCCTCTGCCGCCCGGGATAAAAAGTTAGTGTTCCTCCTCATTGACGTTCGCTGTAATAATAAAATTTAAATGTACATTCAACCTTTTTCGTATCAATTTCAGGAAGCAGAGTCTGAGAAAAACGCAATGGACGTTAAGTATTCTATGGACACGAAGATAGAAGACAACGCTCGACTCTACAAACTGCAGAAGGCACAGTTCGATCAAGAAATTAACACAGCTGTAAGTAACATGAATGTATCCTATAGCCCGGGTCTAAAAAGAAATCCTACGCTGCGGCCCACGGCCCGTGTTTTATCGGGCCAGACCGCGCCAGACCAGATGGATAGGCCAAGGGACCCCGGACGACGAAACCTATTTATATAATGTTATAGCGTCCCCGACTATGACCACTTTGGGTATGCAGATAGGGGTTCGCTGTACCGTCAGGCAAATCCCATAAGAAACCGTCAGGGATATTTGTTTCTGGTCTAGGTGTCTCTCTATTATATTATGTTGTGTATGTATTCACAAAAGAAAAATAAATATAAGTAGTATATCCGTTGTCTAGACACCTAAACAAAAGCTTAGTAGCTTACCACGGGGCTAGATGACGCTGTGTGATGTTCACAGAATTTATTAATTTATTAATGAAGAGGGATAAATTATAAATTCTACGATGGGTATCGAACTTTGAACCCTTATTGTACGAAGGTACTATCAGCAACAAAAGTTGCTACCTAGTTAACCAAAAGATTCGTTTGAACCGAGCGCCGAGCATGGAATAAGCTTATTTATACATTGATTGATATAACTTTAGCTATAAATAAATATCAAATGTGTGACAATTATTTTGTATCTAAATTCGCATGCAAGCAGCATAGGTAGTAGGTAAGTAACTATTAACAATGAAGCCATAGGTATGTTTACTAAGTGAATATAAATTTACCTTGTAAGCGAAATTAGACCTTGCGGTGGGTAGCCACTTTTGTTGTTTATCTATACATATAATAAAATCGTAACTTAGCGGTGTCTGTTTTTGGAAGATATAAAAAAAAGATAAATTGTAGGGGTATCTATTAACGCAGTAGAACCTATTTTTCTGGTTGTCTGTTTGTCTGTTTGTCTGTTTATCTGTTTGTCTGTTTGTGTGTGCCTTTGTGCCCGCTAATCTCAGAAACGGCTTATCCGATTTTAACCAAATTTGGTATGCAGATAGCTTTAGACCCCGATTAACATATAGGCTATTTTTTGTCCGGATATTTTGTCCGGTTATCCGGATAAAGTGATTTTTCTGCCTTTACTTAGTTAGTTTGAATGTTGTATTGAAGAAGTATGTTGTGTGGAATCAATACATGACTAACCGGATATCCGGTCGAAAATTTAAAAAAACCGGATATCGTTTTTTTTCAGGAAATTCCTAAAATACCGTATACCTTTGTCTCTCCATATATCCGGATCCTTCGGACATACGGAAATTCTTAATAATGGTTGTTTTTAACCGACTTTGAAAAAAAGACGATCTGCTCAATTCTACCCGCATATTGTTTGAATATGAATATGTTCAAACCGTACTCCGGCATATAAAGTCCGATTTCGATCATTCTTTTTTATTTGGAAAGTGAGAGTCCCGAGTTGGTTCCATAAATTGTTAGTAAAGATCTGATGAGAACCTTCGGAATGATGAGCAGAATAGCATCCCGCAATGCTGTAAATTACTAATTTTTGGACTTCCATCAATAGAATCGGCTTATTAAGAACAAGGTACAAATTGATGGACCACCTGAAACCACCTTCTCAAAAATTCTTCAGTGATTAAAGTTACGGTTACAATTTTGATATTTTTTAGTGGCAGTCGAAAATTCAATAAAAAGGATTTAAAAAATATAGCTGTAATGGGGCAGTTTTACTGAGTAGATGCTGATTGCATGTAGTTTACGTGGCACGATGGCAGCTGTGGATTCCGATTCGAGGGTTCCGCGTTCGAATAGGCCACCGTTCCTTAAAAAGGGAATGCGCCGGTCTGTGCGGCGCATTCCCTTTTTAAGGAACGGTGGCCTACCGAGCCGAGTGATGGCTTCCGATTCGACGGCTGCGCGTTCGAGTCACGAGTCCCGGACACGACGTTACGTTTTACCCTCCAGATGGTCGTCCACCTTGCCGTTGTGAGGGGACTCAGTAGCTGAAAGCTAAGAGGCGCACAAGGTGGGAAACCGGGCTTGCCAGGCTTCTAATCCGTAATCCCGCGTCAGCGGGCTCGGGGGTCCTTTCCGCAAGAAAGGGGCCGCATGGAAGATAACCACTATAAAAAATCACCTCAGCCTCTGGTGGTGAACTCGGTGAGGGAGGGGGGGCTTTATCACCGGCTTTGGGGACCTCGAGACGGTGGCGTGACCGTGCTGAGGGAGGGGAAACGGAGAGGGATTGTCTATCGGGCAGAGGCAGAGATGAGGCTTGGAAAGGCCGCCGTTGTCGGGTAAACCTATGGTAGGGAGCCCAACGAGAGTGGCCTGACAGTGCATAAGGTGCAGTACCCACGTAAAAAAAAGATATCATTTAGTTAAGCTACCCAACTTCAGCTTACATAAACATTACAGAGCTTATTTTTATTGTTTTGTCCTTAATTCGAAGTCGGGTTTTGATTTTTTTTAATTTTCGATAAAGGCTACTTCTTATTATATATAAGTAATGCGTATAAGCATGCAACACGTTACCTACCGCTGCGCTGTGCAAAATCTACACTTAAATAGACTCTGCTATGATTCTCTTCTGTTCAGCAACAGACTTCCCTGGTCGTCCGTTCAAGTGTAGACTTTTGCTCAGCGATGGGTAGGTAGTCCGAAAAACGCTGACGAAGTCGCGGGCACAGCTAGTAGTACATATAATCGAAGGGGTTAAACGGTTTGAACCTTGTGAAAGGGTTCAATCAGCAGCCAACAATAGTAATGTAGTATGGTAGGAATTCCAATTGATCTGCCTCGATGAGTGCACTGATTGGAATCGTACTCAGACAAGTGGAAATGTGTTGGGCGTAGCGTTGCCGAACTATCGATAGCTAATGTCATAAATCATCTTTAATATCGATAAGCCTATCGATAGTATCGATACTATCGTTAGCTAATTCAGTACAATGGTATCGAAAACTGTAAAACTATCGATAGTATCGATAGTATCGATAGTTGTGCCCAATCGATACTATTGATTTGCCACAACTATCGATAACTGACTATCGACTGCTCTGATTGGAATCATACTAAGTGGAAATGTGTTGGGCGACTAGGATACCTGCGTATGATATTGAAATAAATAGTCTAAATAGTCTCTACATCGCTTCTGATCTCGTTAGATTTTCCTCGAAAACGGCTTAGCACTTTTGAAGTGTCTAACAATTTCTTATAATTATGAAAGAAATAACTATAACTCGTCAAAAGCTATAGCGAAATTTTGCAAAATTATCAATTTATTACGGTTTGTGAAAAAAAGTAACAAGACTGAGGCTTATTTGAGACATTCTAATTGTAGAAAAGGAGACCTGACAATCTGGAATATGAATAAATGAGTACCTACGTATCTAAATAATATAAAATACTATCATTGTCCCTCGGTTTCACCCGCGTAGGTATATTCCGATCCCGTATTTTACACAAGAACATATTCTCCAAATTTCAGCTCTCTACTACCAGCGGTTTAGGCTGTGCGTTGATAGATCAATATCAGCGGTTTCACCCGCGTAGGTACTAGGTAGGTATATCCCGATCACGTATTTTACACAAGAACACATTCTCCAAATTTCAGCTCTCTACTACCAGCGGTTTAGGCTGTGCGTTGATAGATCAATATCAGCGGTTTCACCCGCGTAGGTACTAGGTAGGTATATCCCGATCACGTATTTTACACAAGAACATATTCTCCAAATTTCAGCTCTCTACTACCAGCGGTTTAGGCTGTGCGTTGATAGATCAATATCAGCGGTTTCACCCGCGTAGGTACTAGGTAGGTATATCCCGATCACGTATTTTACACAAGAACATATTCTCCAAATTTCAGCTCTCTACTACCAGCGGTTTAGGCTGTGCGTTGATAGATCAATATCAGCGGTTTCACCCGCGTAGGTACTAGGTAGGTATATCCCGATCACGTATTTTACACAAGAACATATTCTCCAAATTTCAGCTCTCTACTACCAGCGGTTTAGGCTGTGCGTTGATAGATCAATATCAGCGGTTTCACCCGCGTAGGTACTAGGTAGGTATATCCCGATCACGTATTTTACACAAGAACATATTCTCCAAATTTCAGCTCTCTACTACCAGCGGTTTAGGCTGTGCGTTGATAGATTCAAAAATAGTTATTATCTGTCCAATCTTTCCTATCGAATCAAAAAAACTTTTTCCCCTCCTATTCTTTAAGCCTTGTCCATTCACTGATTGCCTGGAAGAGATCGCCCTTAGGCGATAAGGCCGCCCATTGTGCCACCCTATTTTAAGATATTCTCTGTATAAAATGTTATTTTGTTTCTTTATGGACAATAAAGCGTTAATCAATCAATCAATCAGTCACTCGGGAGAAAGCATTTTATAGATATACATAGATAAATATAATTTGTTTAGTTACATGAATACGAATGTACGTAACTTGTACAATACTTTTTTCAACAATATTTTTTCTTGTATTTTCAGAAAGCCGAAGCCGCCTTAGCGTACGAACTGCAAGCCGCGAAGATCAAGCAGAAAATTCGTAACGAAGAGATACAAATCGAAATTGTTGAACGCAAGAAGCAGATTGAGGTAAAGCAATTGATATACTTTTCCAAAGAACCGGCTTCATTTTTCATTAAAAACGGTTCAGTAATGTTCAATTTCTTTTACTTAGCGCCTTTTGTAATTGTAATCGCAATAAGTGTTATCGACGATTTTAAGATAACAACAATAAACTAATTTAAGGCGTTTGGGGAATTAAATCTATATCTTCTTTCTCTAATATATAAAATTTCCATGTCACAATGTTAGTTCCCGTACTCCTCCGAAACGGCTTTACCGATTTTTAGGGTTCCGTACCTAAAGGTAAAAACGGGACCCTATTACTGAGACTTCGCTGTCTGTCTGTCTGTCTGTCTGTCTGTCCGTCCGTCCGTCCGTCTATCCGTCTGTCACCAGGCTGTATCTCATGAACCGTAATAGCTAGAAGGTTGAAATTTTCACAGAAGATGTATTTCGGTTGCCGCTACAACAACAAATAAAACAATTATTTAAAAGGGGCTCCCATACAACAAACGTGTTTCAAAAATAACAAGGAGTCAGGACAGGAACAAGGACAGGACTTGGTCAGGACAAATCGAGTTGGTCATAGAATTCAAAATGGCTGCCCTATCTGTCAAATATACCAGTCTGCCTTACTTACCAAAGAGTTTCTTTTGTTTTTCAGATTTTCTTTGTGCCAAGGTTTTTTTTTTGAGTGATTCGGTCGTTTGATGGGAGTAAGAATCGAAGATAAATAATATTTCATATTTTCCTAAAAAATTTAAAAATTGGTTGTTGTAAACCATTTTAGGGTTCCGTATCCAATTGTGATAGTGGTACGGAACCCTTTATGCGCGAGTGTCGCACTTGCCCCGTTTTTACCCAATTTTATATGCGTATTGAGTAGGTCTGAGAATCGGCTACTATCTAAATTTTATAAGGCAAAACAACGTTTGCCGGGTCAGCTAGTAGCTATATAAAAGAAAGTCGTGTCAGTTACACTATTTATAGCTCAAAAACGGCTGAACCGATTTGGCTGAAAATTGTTGGAGAGGTAGCTTTTTTGCCTCCAAAGGCGAAAGGAGGCTTTTTTGCTCTAAAAAAGTTCGCCGGGTCAGCTACTTATACATTTTTTACTAACTGGGCCCCACGGTTTGCCCCGCGTAAGCCCCGATCCCGCAGAAATATCGGGTTAAAAAGTAGCACGTAAATCTCCATCTCTGCATACAAAGTTTCATCGCAATCGGCTTAGTAGTTTTTGCGTGAATTATAGTTACAATAATAAATGTTTACTAGTTTACTTACACACAAACTTTCCATTTATAATATGTATGTTATGTATTCACAAAAGAAAAAAATAAATACAAATATCTTTATTCAAGCGAAAAATACACATAAAGTACTTAGGTACATATTGGGTTGACTTAAAAGCTAAAATATAAGTATTATATCCGTTGTCTAGTCTCCGTAACACAAGCTTAGTAGCTTACCACGGGGCTAGATGGCGCTTGTGTTGTTCATAGAAATTAATCAAATTATTTATCCATATCCTAAGGTGGAACATCAAGAGATCATGCGCCGGGAAGAGGAACTGGTGGCGACCGTCCGTCTCCCAGCAGAAGCAGAGTCCTACCGCCTTCAGACTATCGCTGAAGGAAAACGGTCAGTTCAAAGTTCAAATTATGCATGCTCATACAAAGTTACAGTTTCTTAGTACTGAGCGTCTCTGAACCATGCCGACAGACAGATAAACAGACAGGCGGACATGACGAAATTATAAGAGTTTCTTGTTGACTAACCCTTAGAAAAGAAGCCTTAGAGAAAGCCTGAAAAATGCTCTTTGTTTGTAACAATGACAACAGGAAAATTTAAAATATTGTTCCAAAATTAATTGCAAGACTTAAACCCGGGACCTCCCGTTCTCTAGTGGCGCCACAAACAGCCTAACTCTAAAAATAAGAGTATTGTGTTCCATATATTTCTTAAGCTCGCCTGGCGCAAAAGGTTACCCCATTGGAAAAGGGGAGATCTAAATACAACAGTTACACTTGCTATTCATAAGTGTGACGATTGTAATTTTCGTGTTACAGAACTCAGACAGTAGAAGGCGCTAAGGCAGACGCAGAACGCATCAAAGTGCTCGGTTTGGCGGAGGCGACTGCCATCGGTGACGTCGGCAAAGCAGACGCTGAGCGGATGCTCGCCAAGGCCAAGGTCTACAAGCAATATGGAGACGCTGCTATTATGGCGTTGGTTCTTGAAGCGTTGCCTAAGGTAAAGTGTCTTCCTAAAATCATCTCTTGGGGAATTCTTGCTAGAGCTGTGTTGGGTTGGTTCCTCCATTGAGTTAAGTGCCTTCACCCAAAAAAAGACCCAATTAGATAGATTCGTCGGTGACGTCAGCAAAGCAAACACTGAGCGGATGCTTGCCAAGGCCAAGGTCTACAAGCAATATGGAGACGCTGCTATTATGGCACTGGTTCTTGAAGCTTTGCCTAAGGTAAAGTATCTTTTCCTAAAGCCAACTCTTGCGGAGTTCTTTCAAGAGCTGGGTTTGTTCTCTCATTGATTTAATTGATTGATTGACTCATTGATTGCTATTATGGCGCTGGCTTCTCATAGCGGTGCCTATGGTAAGGTACGTTACAATTGGTGACGTAACCAGGATGGCGACTGCGATCGGTAAAGTATTACATTTTCCTATAACCACACCTTGTGGGGGGGGGGGGGGGAGGAATTGACCGAGTTGGGCTGGGTCTCCCATTGGCTAAGAACTAACATCCAAAATAGGCCTAATTTGAGAGATTTAGTTGCGGTCTAGACGAAGGTCTCTTGGCAGTATGGAGATGCTTGTATTATAGCGGTGTTGAAGCGTTGCCTAAGGTAAGGGATGCATTGACGTCTCTAGGCTTGGGTAAGCGACCTAACCACCCTTGTAGGTTTTTATGCTTTCGTGAAAAAGTTTTTATTTTTTTAACAACGATAGATGAGCGCTTGACCACTATCTCACCTGATGGTAAGTGGTCTAAGATGCAGCACGCTCATCTAGAAGAAGGAAGACGGCAGTGGCATAAGATCCGAGCCGTCTTCCTTTGTGGCTGCACCGGTTTACGAGTTCAAATATTTGGGGTTGGCGCAGTAGGTAAGTCATCAATCATTGACCTTACCTTCTGCTAATATGCTGCTAACAGATTTGGCAATATTTTTACGGCCGGTTTACACTAACCCTTCTAGGGACCAAGCAGTTTATCCGCCACCGCGCGAGGAGAACTTAAGTTTTGCTAGTTCTCCCTAAATCCCTTAGTCGCCTGTCGAAAAAGGCGACACAAGGGATTTAGGAAGGACCCACGGGAAGAGATGGGGTAACCCTATTCTATGCTGGGGCTACACGAAAAACCCTGTCACGTATTTAGTGAAATAGTCGTTAGTTAAAAAGTTTTCTTGGAAAAGTTTCTCCTACAAGCAGTAGGTTAGCTACCTACTGATACGGTAATCTATTGCAGTAGTAACCTTGTGGTAATCTGTCGACACGTCATGTATCGATGCACTTAGAACTCTGTTATCGCACGTACCTACTTACAGTGCTAATCCCATGTATTTGATAGGTAGTAGGTACTGCAAAATGTGTATTAGTTTATCTGTTTGTGCAATTTTGTGCATTTATTTTGGAGATATTTTAATATTATAAAATCAGCTATTGAATACCTTATTTTTACCTGGCTACAAGGAAAGGGTTATGTTTTTCGCGCCTATCTTGTATGTTTGTAATATTCTTTATTCCCTCGTTTCTTCCAAACCACTCAACGGATTTCTTTAATTAGGGTATCGTTAGATTCGTCTCATCCCTCCAATGGTTCTTAGATAGGTTAATAAAAAATCAAAATGGCGACCACCAGGCGCCATATTGTAAAAAAAAAATAAAAAAAATTACTGACTATGTCGTGGGGTATCGTCAAATAGGTATCTAAAAATAATTCTTAGGTTTCCTAGATCTTTTTTCATTTATTTTAACTATTTAGAATCTAAAAGTTGGTTAAGAAGTTATGGAAAGTATGTTTCTTCTGTCAACTTTGAAACTTTATGCCACAGTAAAAGACAAACGATACATAGTTTATGCATGTATTAAACATCGTTAATTTATAAGTAAGGGGGTTAAAACATTTATTAAATTGCATAACTTTATCTTAACAGATCGCAGCAGAAGTATCAGCACCACTGGCCAAGACCGACGAGATAGTGATGGTTGGTGACGGCGGGGCTACCGGCGAAATAGCGCGCCTTGCCAGCGGCATACCGCCGGCATTGAGGACGCTCACCGGGCTGGACTTGAGCGCAGTACTGAAGAGAATGCACCCGGCCGGAGGAGGTAGGTCCCACAAGTCACTTGAATCAAGTGTCAGTGCCTTGCCAGCGGCATACCGCCGGCATTGAAGACGCTCACCGGGCTGGACTTGATGTCAGTTCACAGAATACATCTACTTACTAAGTTTCAACAGTATAGTTCTTATAGTTTCGGAAAAAAGTGGCTGTGACATACGGACGGACAGACAGACATGACGAATCTTGGGTTCCGTATTTTGCCATTTGGCAACGGAACCCTAAAAACGTACTACAGTTCGATCTTTTCAATTCAATTCAATTTATTCTTTTGCTTAGAAAAAGTAACAATACGGTGTTACAATTTATAATATGTCCAACTATTTCTACCAAGTGCGATGTGCAAATATTCTTAGAAATTGGTACAATTATTATTATATAAGTATTATTTATTATTGTATAAGTATTACGAATTAAGTATCGGTATTAGTAAAGATTTTTGTTCTGTTTTCGCGATGTTGTATTGAAATTAAAGACATTTTTCGGTTTGAATCGCGTGGTGTTTAATACTTTTAGCATTGTTACAACGTTTCGAGACCTTTCCAAGTCCCTTCTTCGGGATTGACGATTCTTCAGGTTGGGATGTCAATCCTGAAGAAGGGAACTGGAAAGGTATCAAAACGTTAAGCATTGTAACAATGCTAAAAGTAATAAACACCACGCGATTCAAACCGAAAAATGTCTTTAATTTAAATACAACATCGCGAAAACAGAAGAAAAATCTTAACTAATACCGATACTTGATTCGTAATACTAATACTTATATAATAATAATTGTACCTATTGGTATTAGTTATTAGTTTTAAATTGTTGCTTTTCTTTCCAGAAGACACTCTCTCAGCCACAACGAGCAAGAAGAAGGAAGTGTCGGCGTTCTAGGACGCGGACTCTGTTCTGTACAGATTGAAGTGCAAAACTTACGAAACCGACCCACCTACCCCTATTACCAGCCCTTGTTTCAACGTTGTACTTATTGAGAGGAAATGAACTACGGATGTTCCGAGTTTATCGATCAATTTCGAGTGTGGAAGTATCGATATCGATGTTTAAGACAGTTATATTCTTGAGGAGACATGAGTTCAAGACTGCAAAGCGCAGCTTTTAAGCTTTTGCATAGCTTTTATCGCGAACTTTGAGCGCGGCCACCGAATCTAGAAATTCCGTAACGAAAATAAAACCTAACACCCCCCACTTCGCCTACCATGTTGCCATGGTTCAAAGTAAATAAATAATTGTAAGTGCATAAGTTGATAAACAATGCTATGCAATAGCTTTACCGCGGCAGTCCCCGAGTGCCACACGTTTTTTTTTTCTAAATTGCGTTAAAAATCTTATTGTCAAAGTAATTTTCTATAAGAAATTCAAAAGTTACAGAAACTTGCTTTTTTTTTATTGTAAATCTAATATTACCTTAGCGACATAACTTTCAGTTGTGCCTAACCTGATATAAATCATTGCCACGCTATATTTGAACCGATATTCAGAAAAACTTATATTTATTGAGTTTGTCTCCAAATCTTCTAAATTCAAACTTTCTTTCAATATTCCAGCTTTCTTTGAAAAGTTTTGCGTTAGACTAAGTAAGCACTCTATCGATATCGATAGTTTCACTACCTACCACGACATCGTCACATCACTAAAACAAAAAACAAACAAAAGGTGTTGAACTAACTAACTGATTACAGAACAAAAAAAAGAACAAAAGTGTTTTGACATTTTGAAATGTGACATTTAAAAATAAAGTGCTACGCCATATTTTTCGAAGTAAAAATATTGGTACGTAGGTACCTACTATTTATGCTGTATTTTTAAATCAATGGGGAGACACGAAAATAGTCAATAAAAGAAAAACTAAAAAAATCAAATACACGAATCACGGGAGGCTTCCGGAAGCCGAGTTAACTATGGACATTAGGTTTACGTAAGCTATCCCCCTTACTTATAAACGATGACTAAGTTTATGTAACGTTTATCTCTGTCTGTCAACTTTGAAACGTCATGTCACAGTAAAAACAAACGTTACATAAAGTAAGTCATCGTTTATAAGTAAGGGGGGTTAGTGATTAAAAGTCTCGTAAAGTTATTTTAGTCTTGACTAAAGGTGCGTTTCCACTAAAGCGGAGCTGGAAACGCACCCTAACGCTGGTTCTCTAATAATATTACCTAAATCCTGTCTCCCCATTAATTGCCATATTAAAAGTAGTTCATGATATTTCATAGAATCTTACTGTAGATTGAAAGGTATATTTTTTCAATAGTAAGTACATACAGTTAAAATGTATTAGTAGATTTTGTACTCTGAAATAGTTCCCTAGGTAAAAAAACAATGTATGTTTCGATGATACCTTCCGAATTTATCGTCTAAGCCCATAATTTCTTTGCTAAACTTACCATAGTTTGTAAAGTCATTTGTAATGAAACCAAATGCTGATGGCACCAAATGCACATTGAGACTTATCAACTTACCATAGTTTGTAAAGTCATTTGTAATGAAACCAAATGCTGATGGCACCAAATGCACATTGAGACTTATCAACTTAGATGAAAACAAAACAGGAGAACGTTACCTAGTCTCGGAAAATGAGACGATAAAACTGCGTCTAGCTGACGCACTAGCCTCAGTCGTATGTCGAACCGTTGCCGCGTGAGCACGTGCTGTCTCACTGCGATTATCTTTTTGAAATCAATAATTTGCTTATTTACAAATGCCTGAATCATTCTTAAAGACAAATGTTTTTAAATACAATATTTTTATGAAAATGCGTGTAGGTGTTTCTAGCTTATTTTTTGAATACGCAATGTTAGAATATACCGTATCTACTATTTTTATTTTCATCTAAGCTTATCAAGTACTTACTTGACCAATATTTGGTACAAGTTGCGATAAAAATTGCTTTTGCGAAAATACAATAATTTGCCAGATGGTACTAATTGTGAATGTAACCATTTGGTATTGGTACTAATTGTGAATGCAACCATTTGCTAGTTGGCACCAATTTTGAATGTTACAATTTGGTTTTGGTACTAATTGTGAATGTAACTATTTGCTATTTGCAACCAATTTTGAATGGTACAATTTGGTTTTGGTACTAATTGTTAATGTAACCATTTGCTAGTTGGTACCAATTTTGAATGTTGTAATTTGGTTTTGGTACTAATTGTTAATGTAACCATTTGTTATTTGGTTGGTACTCATTGTGATTGTATGTAACCATTTGGTTTTGGTACTCATTGTGAATGTATTTACGATTTGGTACCAATTGTTAGTTTTCTATTGGGTACTGTTATTGTGAATGGGGCCATTTTGTATTTGGTACTTATTGTGAATGTAGCCATTTGGTACTAAATGTAAATGACCTGTTTACTATTTGGTACTGGGCTTAGGCTTGAATAAATCATTGAAAAAAACTTAAGTAAGTATTTTCAATTCAATAAAAGCTGTCAAAAGCCTACAAAAAAAAGTTTTCTTTGAGATATTTAGATCTGAAATTGCATTTTAATGTCAAAAATGTTATATTTTTTTTTTTCAATTACTTTTGCATTTTATAATTTGTAAGTACGTAAATTTTATTTTATTTTTCTTATTTTTTTTTGTTTATTATGATTACACGCTTAGACGCGTTACTTAGTAGAATTTAAGAATATTTTCTAAAAAACGTGGACATTTATTATTGTTTTGAATTTAATCATTTAATTGATAATATTATTTTAAATTAATTTATCGTATTCAAAATAATGGAATTAGACATTTTTTTAAGAAATAGCTGGTGTAATTTAATGGAAAAAAATATTAAAAAAAGTTTTAATAAGGAAATGACTACTTAAATTAGTAATTCTACTAAAAATACTATTAAATGTAGATTCTGAAGTACGTACCTTTAAAAGTATCAATTGCCTTAGTACCTCATTTTGTACGGGTTTCAAATTATAGCAAATATGTTACCAACTAACTTATTAATAATATCCCTCCCAATAATCAGATAGAGCGCGTTTATTAGCAGTCACAATAAAATTCCTAGACCGATTTCAATTGTAAATTGGTCCAGGGATAGTTCAAAATTATGTAAAAGCAGTTTGCATTTTCATTGTACCTACGAGAAATTCCGAGGCTACTTTTTAAGGTTCCGTACCTTAAGAGGAAAAAAAGGAACCTTCATTTTGTGCTGTTTTTTAATGATAAATGGGTACCTATCTAAAGTTTGCCATGTCATCATGTGTGTTGCAAAATGTATGTAATTTTATTGATGTCAGCACAAATTGTATTTTAATTTTTTATTGAGAAGTGGTTGTATCTTATACTCGTAAGCGATGCAGAAAATATAATATTTTTTAAATAAAATAAATGTGTGTAATTTTGAAAAAAAAAATGCCTTTTATTAATTACCTATTATAAGGTGCCTATAGTTTGTTGCACTATGTAGTGATGTTTTAAATAATACTTTGCGTTTGCGTTTGAGCATTTGACTAGTGTCAACCGCTCAGCTAGATCATTTATAAAAATAAAAAGATTTTTCTTCTGTTTTCGCGATGTTGAAATTAAAGAAAGACAATTTTCGGTTTTAATCGGCTGGTGTTTATTACTTTTAACATTGTTTCAACGCTCAACGTTTCAAGACCTTTACAGATCCCTTCATTCACTCAATCCTGAAGAAGGGACCTGTAAATGTCTCGAAACGTTGAGCGTTGAAACAATGCTAAAAGTATAAACACCATGCGATTGAAACCGAAAAATGTCTTCCTTTAATTTCAAAGATTTTTTTTTCTTTTAAAAGAGAAGGCCCGCGTCCGCGTCGTGTTTAATTAAAAATTAATAAATAAATTCTGTGAACACAGCGCCAACTAGCCTCGTGGTAAGCTTGTGTTACGGTGACTAGACAACGGATATAATACTTAGGTATATTTATATTTTTTTATAATTATATAATTATAGTAAGCTAACATTAAAAAAAAATTAAGTGATAACAACCCTAATCACTAGAACATGCGATTTTTTATCGTTCGATGCAAAACTTTTGATGATAAAATTATTATTCTGAGTCATTATTACTTATACTTATTTTAATGATTAATGATTTGCTATTGATTTTCGGAATTATGTACAGTCAGATTACCAATAAAGAATACAGCCCGCACAATTGTAGTAGTAAGGTATTGGTGCAGTATTAAGCCACATAACTTAAGAACGTGGCGACTGTAACCATTTCCATACAAACGTAATACCAAAATAAATTATGAAAAATTTAGTTTTCCACCTTAATATCGATATTATTCGGATTAAGATTTTACTTTTAAAGGGTCCCCACAGCAAGGTTTTCCAAAATATTCATTCGAAATGAAATAAAACGGAGAAACATTTTTTAATTGAAAAATGTTTCTCCGTTTTATTTGAATTGAAATAAAATAAAATTCGAAATAAAATAAAACGGAGAAACATTTTTTTCATTGAAAAATGTTTCTCCCTTTTTTTTTGAATGTGACCCTTTAAAAGTAAAATCTTTTTCCGAATAATATCGATATTAAGGTAGAAAACTAAATTGTTCATAATTTATTTTGGTATTACGTTTGTATGGAAATGGAGTTTTATTTGAATGTGACCCTTTAAAAGTAAAATCTTTTTCCGAATAATATCGATATTAAGGTAGAAAACTAAATTGTTCATAATTTATTTTGGTATTAAGTTTGTATGGAAATGGTAACAGTCGCCACGTTCTTAATACTTAATTTATGTACCTAATCGACATTTACCCCCTTACATAAAAGATGGTTATGTTTAATAGGTTTAACCAATTAAGTAAACAGCATGCACAATAATTGTGTATACTGTAATCATAATTCTTGTAGTACTAAGACTATTTAAGACCCTATTATTGTAACTGTTTCAAATAGAAGAATCTCCTAACGACTAAGGTAGCTGTCTTTTAGGAAAATGGACTTAAGTCCATTATTAGGAAATAAGTTACCTATTCTGTCAATAAATCTATTTGCCAAAGTGAAGTTTATTAAACTCTATATTTATCAAAGCATACTTACATAAGGACTTTTATCGGTTTATCCGTTTTTATTGATCGAGATATCATATCGTGTTCGCTATCAGTATCACTGGCAACTCGCATGAGGGGTAAAGGTTTGCCTATATCTGGAAATTTAATATCTATAGAATGACTAGCAGATTGCCGCGGTTTCACCCGCGTAAGTCCCGATCCCATGGTAATATCGGGATCAAAATATGCCTATGCCTATGCCAGCCTATGTTACTCAGGGTGAATGTAGCTTTCTAATGGTGAAAGAATTTTTGAAATCGGTCCAGTAGTTTCGGAGATTACCCCCAATATACATACATACATACATACATACATGTTACCAACGTTACCTCTTTATAATATTAGAATAGAAGAATAGATTAATATTACAGCGTAAGAAAGAACACTAAAAGTCTAGTTTAGTAAGCACCTACCTCTTTGGTAATAAAAAACTATCCCCTTTACTTCTTAACGATGATTAAGAGCTGCATAAACTATGTATCGTATGTCTTTTACTGTGACATGAAGTTTCAAAGTTAACAGACAGAAACAAACGTTACATAACTAAGACATCTGCTAATCATCGTTTATAAGTAAGGGGGTATGTGATAAAGTACTTATAGTGTAGTACATACATTGTATAGACGTGTATGTACATACAATGTATCCCCGGCATGGGGTTTAGCGGACCCCGGAATCCCGAGAGGGATGCAACCGGGAACATCGCTCGGATGACAGGACAGTTGTAAACAGCTACTGCGGTAAAGCTACCGGAAACTTAATGATGCTGACGTTTTCGATGTTCGTTTCATTTTTACGCTAGACGTAACAATATTGTCAGCGCTGCAGCGGCTTTTGCTATTTATTTATTTTGCATATTAGAAACAACATACTATTACATAATATCGCAATGTAATATCGTCTATGTTTTGTGCAGGTACATACCGATCAACATAGCTTACCTAATCTAGATGGTAAAAAATAGCTAGTTTTTATTTGATAACAATTTGGGTCACTGGGTGTAGTGTCTAGATTTGGGTAAATAGGTCCGAGGGATCAATCAAACACTGCCGATTTCCGAGCCTTTTGCTTTAAGTCGGTAATAGTCATTCATATTGGGAGCATTGGCTTGGCAGCAAATCTGACAAGCCAGTAAGATTATAACTGTCTGACAAACAGACGATAGAGCCTTGTTATTATTATTAGTCGGAATAGTCCCACTGCTGGGCAAAGGCCTCCCTTTAACTCTTCAATTAAAATAAAAAAATAAATAAATTCTGTGAACAACAGAACAACGTTAATCAGAAGTCGCTCAATGTGCGTATTTAGTTAGTTTCGCTGGACCTTTTCCGCACTTAGCCTTACAATTGGACCATTTTACATAATTTCTTAGAGGGGTAAAGCAGTAAAACGCCACGAGACCGTGGTGAGTCCTAGGACATTATTTTTTTAGAGCAATCAATTAGAGCAAATATGTTTATGCCATAAAACCTATATCTGTCATGACAATGCATCTAACTTTTTTTTATTTTTTATTTTCTAATTAAAATAATAATAAAAAATAAAAAAATAATAAAATGAAAAAAATAAAAAGGTAGATGCATAGTCATGACAGATATAAGTTTTATGGCATAAACATATTTGCTCTCTGGTCTGCGCCAGGTGGAAGAGCGCCGTGAAGAGCTCCGACAGGAGCTAATTGTGGCCTGGCAAGCGCGTCTCGAGCGTCCGCGCTATGGGACATGGACGGTGGAGGCTATTCGGCCAGTTCTTGGGGAGTGGATAGGGCCCACGGGGCGCTTTCGTTCAGGCTGACCCAGCTTATGACTGGGCACGGCTGCTTCGGCCATTTCTTGGGCCGAATCCAAAGGGAGAGTGACGAGCGGTGCCACCACTGCTCCAGCATTTGTGACACCGCCCGTCACACACTTGAGGAGTGCCCTGCCTGGGACGAGCCCCGGCAGGAGTTGGCGTTAGCCATCGGTAGCGACTTGTCGCTCCCGAGTGTTGTCGCCGCCATGCTCGGCGGAGACGACCAATGGCAGGCGGTGCGTCACTTTGCGGAACATGTGATGTCCGCAAAGGAAGACGCTGAGAAGGCTAGGGAGTTGCTCCGTAGTCCGTGACACCCAGCGCCCCAGGCGCACGCGCAGGCGGGTGCGCGATGATAATCGCCCACCCTAACTGGCTATTGGCGGTTGACTCGGGGGGGTCAGCCGCCAAACTATGAGCCCGAGGTGGCGGCGGCGTGTCCACGCCGCCCCTCGAGAGGGTTTTCCTCTTAGTGAGGATTTGGCGCAGAGGCCGGCCGCGGCCAACCGCTGTGGGGCAGATGGTAGTCTGCGGGAGTGTTCCCCATCTGTCCCCACACTTAGCGGAGCGTACGGACACCGTGGGTTTTTAGTGGGTATACCCCGGCCACCCCCACCTCGGCCGGGGGGACCCCCACTCACCGGGCCGCTCTCCCCCGAGAGCGGTTTGATGGTCTTAATCAGATTTTCCCACGTAAAAAAAAAAAAAAAAAAATGTCTTTATTCAGGGAGAAAAATAAAAATTACGTTTGTATGGAGAAAGAGAATGGAGACTATCCTCTTAAAGAAAAATATATTGGTGCGCGGTCGGCCTGAATTCGAACCCGGAATGAAAGTCGGGGTCTACCACTACACCAACAGCGCTCTTATGTGCGTATCTAATTACATTGTTTGTGTAAGTGCTGCAGCACTTAAAATATACATAGAAAAATGCTTTATCGGCTTATCTTATAAATTAACTTAATTTAATTTATTTTTGCCACATTTGGGCATCACTAATTGTTTAATTAGTTGATTAAATGTGATACAGGTGAGTAAAGGTCGCAAAGATGATGGATGACCGATGACTGATAGATGACTGTTTTTTAAAGCTACACCTTTATCTGAAAATCTAGATAGATAAACGTACCGTACCTACCTGCACACAACGGTAGGTAAGTACTCCTACATAAATGTTACGTAGTTAATCTGCACACATTTATTCAATAAAACAAGTCAAACATTTTACAAAAACAATAAATCACAAAAAAGAAAAAAGACTTAAAACCTAAAGCAATAAGAAGTTGTCGGCACCGCCCTCCCGCGGCATGGTGCCCAAAACGCTGGCAGCGTTCCCACGCTGGATAGCTAGGCTAACTCGCTGGGACAAGAAATTACCAGCCCTGGGATCACCAGACGCCTCGACAAGACGCCCCGACAAGTCCCTAAGAAAAACCTTACTACTAGGCCCCCAACACCCAATGGTCTCAAAACCCAAAGGAGGATTAATAGTTTTAATCTGCATCTATATGTGCAATCTGCGCATAGATGTGCATATTGCACATATAGATGCAGATTAAAATTATTAGCCCGTATCTTTCTATTTAAGAGCCTAATAGCCGCTAAACTCAAAATCCCGGGTTCATCGTCCAAATGTCGGGTTCATCGAAAATTGTTGATTATTTCATGACTTTTTTTTGTGTATGGGTTGTATTGACATTCTTTCCTACATTTTGGTGTAGTTTAAAGACAAAACCTCCTATTGGTGCAAAGCCTATCCAAATTTTAGACAAAAAATGTCTGATTTGGCTTAAATGTCGATAGGCTTCAATACGTTTCGACATATTTGTCTGGAAACTGCACTTAAATGTCGGAAACAATGTCGATTACAATCCATACACAAAAAAAAGTTCTACGACATTCCGTCATGAAATAATCAACAATTTTCGATGAACCCGACATGGATTTTAAGTTTAGCAGCTATAGGGCTCTTAATAAAAAACCGCCGAGTGCTAGTCGAACTCGCGCGCCGAGGGTTCTGTACCTACCCAATACACATCATGCTGCCATAATAAAAAAAACACGTTCGTTGTATGGGTGACCCACTTAAAAATATTTATTTAATTCTGTTTTTAGTTGTCTACCTACCTGTCTATTTTTATTTATAATTTTGTTTAATGATTTAACAATATTTTAATTATTTATAATGAAGATTATATTTTATTAAAATGCGTCTAATCATGATTTGCTTAACATGTAAGTACCTAAAGATAGATATAACCGTACCTATATCATACAAATCTAAATGCACACACGGATATTTTTTTTTGTTTTGTAATAACAACTTGCAATAATCCCATTTTCAATAATTATTTTAATTAGAATATAAAGAATAATTCTCTAAAAAGGTACCTACTTTTTTTTTAAACTAAAATAATTTCGTGGCTAAAAAATGCATTTAAGGTATGCATGCACCTACAGACATACTTACCATAAATGCATTTTTTTCATCTCTTATCTAAATCTACTTTTTTCTTGGACTTTGTCAATACTCAATACCTATCATACGTACCTACTATGAGTGTTCGAAGCGAACTTATCTCCAACACGATCACAATAACTGTGCAGCTCAGCCGAATACAGAAACGCTACAAAAATGTATGGGCTACTTAAACAATTAAGCAGCTCTTTAACTCAAAAAATCCCATTACTAATTTTAAATTTCGAAGCTCCTCAATTATTTAAGTACGGGTCACTTTAAGTACGGTTCACTATTCGGGTGCATCCCGCTCATACAACTAGGTAGGTACTCGATATTTCGCCAGTTATTACAAGCAACGTGCGAAATATCGCGCTCTGTAAACATGGTAAATATTCCGCTTCCAAACAATATTTATAGCAAAAATTAATACTTACCTAATAATAAATATATTTAAAAGTTTATTTGTAAGCGAGGTGCACACATATTGTGAACGTGTTATAAATAAACTGAGCCTCGATATCTGACGTTAGGTGCAATAAATAGAGATATAGAATACTAATAATCCCATAAACTTAACGGCTGGTACTTAAGCGGGTTCCGAGTTTTGGACGCTTTATTTCTAGTTCGATTTTTGTGTAGGAAGATCATATCGACAAAATGGCGTTTTTGGGAAAGACATACACTGTGTACAAGCACGAAAACTTCGACGCCTGGTTGAAAACTACCGGTAGGTTATAACTAATTTTTAAAGAGGCCTAAAATTCGAGTAAAATAATATTTTAAAGAAATATATATTTCTTTAAAATATTAGAAAATAGAAATAATACTTCTGCAAAAACACAACGCACTATAGACGCAGAGCTGGATTAAGTATTGAAGTACTGTTTTTTTTAAATATTTCTAAGAAAGCCCACTCGAAATAGAATATAGTATATTAATTTCATGTCTCAGGGAATGAGAGCGGTGTTGGTCTGGTGGTAGATGTCGCGACTTTCATTCCGAAGGTCATGGTTTAGAATCCTGGCTGACCGCGCACCAATGTCTTTTTGTTTAAGAAAAATTTAAGTGCGCTATTAACATCGTTTTTACGGAGAAGGAAAACATCGTGAGGAAACCTACGGCTTAAAGTCACGCAAAAAAGCCTGGGCCTTTTTGCGTACCTACTGTGTGTTTCCGCAACCAGTTATAGGACTAGTTGCGGAAACACAGTAAAAAATTGTAAATAAATAATATTTTTATAAATAATGGGCCTTGACAGGACACCAAAATAAGGGTTCTTTTTTTACGTTTTACCTACGTCTTCAAATATGTAATGGCCAAATACTGAAAGTATACCCATTATCTGACGACAGCTCTTTAAAAATTAACATACCTTCTAATTTTTATTTAGAAGCTGAAATTATAGACATTTTTGGTGTTTATTACTTTTAGCATTACAACGCTCATCGTTTCGAGACCTTTCCACATGGAAAGGTCTCGAAATGATGAAGAAGGGACCTCCCTTCTTCACGATTGACTGAGGTGTGATTTGTCATTTTAGAAGCTGCTCAATTATTAACTCTCTTCATTTCTTTCTGCCTTTTAAACTAAACTAGCGAGTTTCACAATTTTCGCTCGTTTCCCTCCGTGAATCCCGATTTAGGCTGTGCGTTGATCCAACAGTCAATCATGCATGACAAAATATTTTATAGATATAGATTTTTTGGGGTCGGCCGGCACTGTAGGTAGGTAGGTAAGCAGTCTACAGACGGCAAGATTAATTTTTTAAACTTTTATATGATACTAGCTGAACCGGCAAACGTTGATTTGCCTTATAAATTATAGATAGTAGCCGATTCTCAGACCTACTGAATACGCATATAAAATTTGGTAAAAATCGGTCGCGTCGTTTCGGAGAAGTACGGTAACTAACATTGTGACATGGAAATTTTATATATTAGAAGAGAAGATTAATAATGCGAAAGGCTACAATAAAAATGGTGACGAATTTTGTTGTAACCACATAACATGGGAGCATTTATTAGTAATGCGCTATTTCCTTGTCTATTACCTACTGTATTTTTTTTTAATTTCCCTACACACGTTATCTTTCGCGGAACTAAGTTAATTATATATCCCTAATATGCCACCAAAATTAAATAATTTACATGCAACATAATTAAGTTTCACGCAAATAAAACTTCAGGACGACATATCCACCATCGCGTCCTAAACGAAAAGTCCTTCAAGTAAATTGAATGTGTTCTACTAAATCCATATTTAGATGATGACAAATAGGTAGGTTGAATGATATAGCCACTTAAGGAAAAATATTTTTTCTATACTCTATAAAAAATGATTCATTAGAGATTACAGGTTCCTATGATATACCACAATTTTTTTTTAATGAGCTCCCCAGAAAAAAATACGCTATCTAGGTAAAATATTATGAACTAATACGAAAAAAGGATAATTGAAGGTAGGTAAATTTTTTTTGTTTTCTTCATTCGCTTGCGATCTTCCAGGCCTTATTTCGATCAATTCAATCTCAAGTGGACAGTTACTATTGTGGGGGGTCAATTACTCTAGCAACCACCCTATATCTACCTATTCAGTACCTAATCTAATGATAGTGATCGGACAAAACTTTATATCCGTAAGTTGGTGCACAATTAAAAATATTACTTAGGTACTTCATCAAATTATGATTAAATTTTTTTATCAAAGTATCTGCACCGATAATAAAATCGCACTATGATGGATAAGTCATTCTAAAATCTGTACAATATATAAACTGATTCGTAACTGAAAATTCCATCAGTTTAATTTTGTAAACCGGTGAAAAAGGTATCGATAAAATGGCTTTCTACGGCAAGGATTACGCAATCGTGAGGCACGAGAAATTCGACGAATTTCTCAGATCAGCCGGTATGTTATAAAATAAATATAAATCCCTTAATATGTCCCACTGCAGAGCAAGGGCCTTCTCTTAGACTTAGAAAAAAAACGTGTGGCACTCGGGGACTGCCGCGGTAAAGCTATTGCATAGCATTTTTTTTAAGGCTAATGGTAGGCGAAGTGGGAGGTGTTAGGTTCTATTTACGTTACGGAATTTCTTGATTCAGTCGCCGCGCTCAAAGCCCGCGATAAAAGCTATGCAATAGCTTATAAAAAAATCTTCAAAATATTCAATTTTCCAAGTGTGGGAAATACTCTAGAAAATAAGAAATCTGGATTTATCCACATTTCTTTTAATCGATCCAGATCCATTTTATTTGATTTAATTTAACTAGTACCTACTAGTTAAAATTAGCGCGTTAGCCTGGCCTTGAAAGTCTCTCAGGCTTGTTATTTAATTTAATTTTTTTACGGTTTAAATATTAATGGATAATTTTGAAAAATTTAGCTTTTCAAGTGTTACGGCCGAAAACTGAATCACTACTCATATCAAGATTTGAAGCCTACTTAAACAATTAAACAGCTCCTAAACTCGTTTATTCCCATACTACTGATGAATCTAAATTCATAGCAGCTTCTAAAAGCTGCTCAATATTTTAGGAGCCCTAAAATTTTTAGTGGCATTTTGAAGAATCTTTACTCGATCTTCTGCTCAAAAAATTAAAATAAAAACATTACGAAAACTACCTACAATCAATTCAAATATTTATCAGACAAACTATCAGAAGTAAACTAGTCTGTCAGACAAGTCTCACTCTTATCGCAGGTAATATTAAGGACTATAGCTGCTCATCGCGGCTTCACTCGCTTTAGTACGAAGTAGAAATTTATCAGGGCAAATGAAATAGGAAGCGGAATAGGATTTCTCTAAGTAGTTTTTATGTAAATTAATAATAATAAATAAAACAATTATATCAGGCAACTAAATACATACCTTCTATACCTACTAACATCCATATTTTATAATAGAATGAATGTGTGTGTAAATTATACCTTATAACCACGACTATTCCAGAAAATCTATTGAAATCGGATAAACCAACGAACAATCGGTTGCTGGTTTCAAAAAGCTGCTCAATTATTTTAGTAGCCCCTAAATTTAAGGCCGTATATCTTTTTAGACCACTCAAAACTTGAAGACTAAACTAAAAAATTCGTATACCTACCTACAAAATAAAAACAATTGAGTTAGAAATATTTTAAAGAAACAATACTTCTGCAAAAACACAACGCTTTTGCAGAAGTATTGTTTCTTTAAATTTTTTTAATGACAGCCCACTTAAAATAGAATATCAACTGAGTTATTTAAAACAAAAAGCAATTTTACAAACCATTCTATTCCAGGTATTCCCGAGGACAAAATCAAGGCCATGGAAAGCTCCAAGTCGACGACAAAGCTGGTGAAGAACTCTGACGGCACGTACACTTCCACCTCCGTCTCCAACGGCAAGACCACAGACTCCACCTTCACTCCTGGAGTAGAAATCGACGACTTCATTGGAGAGGACAAGGTTCCGGTACGTTACTTATATAGATTTTTCTTCAGTAGGTACAGCGGCAGCGGTTTGGGTTATGCATTGATATGTAGTCATTCAGTCAGTCAATCAGAGCAAGGGCCTCTACTTTAATAATACGATCGATAAAACGAAACAATAATTCCAGATGAAAATCTGTTATCCATCCAACGGATTTGAAGGACGGATGAGAGATGTTCTTTATTTCGTTCGTTCGATTGTAGAATTAAAGTACCCTCCAGGCACTGACCTGAATTATATGGACAAGAGGTCTCGCATTGAATTTTGTGCCTTTTTGATCTGGATCCATGGAACTAATAGTTCCGGAGACGGTCACCATCACTTTCAATAAAAAACGCGCGACAACACCGCAACATGGCGGAAATCAAATCGGCACAAGGATCTAATGTCATTTTGTATGGTATAGCAATTCCAGCGTACTTGTATAGATATGTATAGGTTAGTGTAAGTAGGTAATCTATTATTCTACTAGTAATAATACCCATTTCACAAAGCTTGGTTGCTGTACGTCCTGCGATGTAAAGTAAATATGTTTCTAAATTGATTTTCAGATCAAATCTCTGTACAGCGTCGATGGCAACACGGTGACACAGGTTATCAAGAGCGATAGGGGAACTGCTACATTTAAGAAGGAATACAATGGAGATGAGCTCGTTATGGTAAGTTATGGTGACTTTACTATGTTATAGCCTGGTCCTGGCCCCTCAGGCCAGACGGTTCCGTATCCAAAGGGTAGAAACAGGAGGGTTAATGCGGTTTGTTTCGACACGACAACGATACGATAATTCCAGCCGATACGATGATTCTACTGTCACACTGTGATAGTAAGGTGACAGTAGAATCATGGTATCGGCTGAAATGATCGTATCGTTGTCGTGTCGAAACGAACCGCAGTAACCCTCCTGGGCCCTTATAACAAGACTTCACTGTCCGACTGCCTATCTATCTCGTAAAGAGTGATATATAGTATAGCTATCCTATCAGTAAAAAGTTTTACAGATGATGTAATTTCTGTTGCCGCTTTACTACAAAAACTAAATACACAATACAAGTATTTAAATGGGGGCTCCCGTATAATAAACGTATTTTTTTTTGTTTTATTATAATGGTACGGAATCCTGCACGCGGGAGTCTGACTCGCACTTGGCCGGTAATATTTTGAAATTTGGCACCTGCGTTCATAAATATACCTACCTAATTGGCGATGGAAATATTTAGCATCATGTTACTTATTCTTATCACCTAATTTTCTAAATTTAACATTATGTTATGTAATATCGATGATGATAAAGTACCTATGATAAGTACGATTAGCAAATAAAACCGACGAAGTGCGAGTGGCACTCACGCACAAAGGGTTCCGAACCATTATCTATACAGAAAATCAGTGACAAAGTTACGTAACGTTAGCAATTATGTTTACGATTGATGCCACTAGATGGTGCCAGTGGTAAAAATAAATCACGATATCATTGTATTTAATATAAAGTAATGAAGTCTTCATCTGTGAAATTTGAACTGTCTAGCTATCAAGATTCACGAGATACAGCTAGATTTAGTGACAGACGGACAGACAGACAGCGGAGTCTGAGTAATAGGGCTTTTACCATTTGTGTACGGAACCCTAAAAAGATAAGTAGGTAAATGATAAAGTAAAGTAATATTAGCGAGTATACTTAATATTCTGCTATCTAGCGATAGGTAATCCTGCACACAAAATATATTGCACTTCGATAATTTTTATCGAAATTACACATAAATATACGTTATTCGTTAAACATAATGTAGGTTACCTAAGTGCCTAGATTGGTAGAGTGATTGATTGCCTATTGCCTATATATCCGTTGTCTAGTACCCATAGTACAAGCCTAGTTGCTTATTTTTAGGTGTATTAACATATCTACAATGAGTTTCTGGGAGAAAGGGATGAAAATAGATAGTAGTAGTTAAATATGGTATACCTTTTTAATCGAGGGAAATCTTTATTTCTTCAAATAATCACCCTCGACCAGATTTCAAGTCGCGTCTTTCGCTTGTCGGGCAAGCGTCCATGCCAATAGACCACACGGCTAAAATTAACTAGCATAAAGCTAGTACCCGCGTAAGTCTCGATCCCGTGGGAATATCGGGATCAAAAGTAGACTAAGTATTTAAAGTTACTTCTCGATAACGTAGCTTTCTATTGGTGAAAGAATTTTTGTAATCGGCACAGTACTTTTTGAGTTTATTCATTACAAACATACACACACACACACACACACACACACAAATAAAAATCTTTCCTCTTTATAATATTACTGTAGAAGTGTTGATAAAGACGTATAGTGTTTATAGATTTGTTTAACCTTAATTTTCTTAGAAATACTATTATACAACGGGGTATTTACCATGATTACTTGTTTTTTCACGGAGCTCGATATATCGCCAGTAATTTCAACACAACAAGATAATAATAATTAATTTTATTTTAGATAATATACCTATTTAATTTTATTTAATTTTTAATTTTCTTGTTTCAGACAATCACCGGAGACAAATTCGACGGTGTTGCGAAGCGTTTCTACAAAGCATAGTTCAGTAATATTTTTTTAAGTTAATTTATACTTTCCGATTAATTTTCTGTAATAAAATGTTGAAAAACTATTTTTATTGCTTTATTCAAACGACAACACGAAAAAATGCAGTCCTTAATTTTATCCAGTACTAGCTGACCCGGCAAACGTTGTTTTGCCTTATAAATTATAGATAATTAAATTTTTCCTGAATTTTCTTTGCTATAAACCTCACGGAGCCCGAGACCTTTCCAACGAATGCAAAACCGTGGAAATCGGTTCGTGCGTTCTGGAGTTATAGCGTCAGGAAGGAAAACCCGACTTATTTTTATATAGTAGATAGTAAGAATGTGGCGGACGCCCACAGAATCAACTAGATGGCGTTACTAGTATGAAATCCTGAATCGCGCTATCAACATTCTTTCCGAGATAAGCTCATATACAACTCCCGATGAGACATCGTCGGGCCGCGGCCTACCGGGCAAAACCAACTGCCTGGTGGAAGATCTTCCCTTTGGAGGTACACATCATCTCGTACCCCCAAAAGAATAATATAGGCACCTGTGGCACAAGCGGAAAGAGGCATTACAACGGGTAAGGGTTGCATGCAGTGCAGGGTCAAAATTTTAAAAAGCAATTTTTTTGAAACTAATTTTCCTATGAAACACTTACTTATAAGAAAGAAAATATGACGAAATGCTACATTCCACCATATTCTCCAATCCCTTTTCCCTTGGTCACGGCATCGGCTGGACCGATTTCGCTAATACTTTTTTTTTGTTGTGTTTGCTATTGCCAGGAGAAGGTTCTTATGAAAGAAAAAATGCTGAACCGATTGAATTTTGATGAATTTTGGTATGAAGATAGATGCCGTCTTTTTTAGGGAGTAGTAGAACGGGGTAGCAGTAGGGTAGGGTAGTAGTAGGGGTAGTTGTAAGGTCTGGTAGAAGTAGTGTAGGGTTGTAGGTTTTTTATACCAAACGGGCAGGACAACGTCTGTCGGGTCAGCTAGTTAATAATAAAGTTACTAACGGCCGAATACAGAAACGCATCAAACGCAACTAAAAATTTGAGTTCTACTTACTAAAATAACTAAACACCTCTCAAATTCAAAAATTCCCCTACCTACCATTTTTAAATTTAGAAGATGCTCAATTATTTAAGTACGCCTCAAATTTTAAGTGGCGTTTCTGTATTTGGTTGTTAAGACTTCGTTATATAATAAGGAACCAGACAACTAGAACCTTTCTAATATTATAATAAATGCTAAAATAACTCTGTCTGTCTATCTGAGTTTAATAGTCGGGACCCATTATTGAAACAGTTCATCTAGATTCTAGATATTTAACTTTTCAGTTAGCATTAGGTATAAAACGGTTATTTTTTATTATTTCAATAGTACCTAACTATTATAATCGCAATTGTACCTACCTATTATTTCATCGAGAGCTTATTAAGTTGAGGATTATTGAGTTGGTTGTGGTAGTCTCAGTATACTTAGTTACTACTTACTCCTCTGGCGCAGCGACCCGAAGTGTGTCTTGGCCTCCGACACAAGAGAACGCCATTTTTGCCGATTTTGGGACGCCTCTTGCCACTCTGCTGCTCCTAATTCGCGCAGATCTGCTTCCACGGCGTCCCTCCAGCGGTATCTGGGCCGACCGACTGGGCGGCGGCCATTTGGGACTCCAAGATACGCCTTTTTGGCGGCACGATCGTCCCCCATCCTTTCAATATGGCCCAACCAGCGTAGTCTTTGGGTCTTCAGTCTCAGTATGATGGTTGATAAACAACTTTTAATCGTTATAGATCCTAAATGGTAAGATTAAATGAAAAATGATTAAAGAAACCTAACCATGATTTTCAATTACCTATTCAACGATACCCCACTTGATATAGTCAATCAACTTTTGATTTCTTAACTAACTTTAAGTCCCGCCGGGTAACTACTCAAGTTTTTTGAAAGCATTTTTTCAAAAGCAATAACTTTAAGTCGTTGTAGTTCCTAAATAGTTAAATTAAATGAAAATGATCTAGGAAACCTAAGAATTATTTTTAAATAGCTATTCGACGATACCCCACTCGACATAGTCATTCAATTTTTATTTTTTACAATATGGCGTTCTAGTGTTCGCTATTTTGAATATTATTTTATGTCACATATCTAAGAACCATTGGAGGGATGAGACGAATCTAACGATACCCTAATTAATAGAAATCCGTTGAGAGGTTTGGAAGCGAAAAACATAACCCTTTCCTTGTAGCTGGGTAAAAATAGCCTAGGTATGTTACTCAGGTTGAATGTAGCGGACGGGACGCAGCTAGTAATATAATATGGTGATCTCGCAGTAGGTGTCGGGACCCCCGCTTAAATGAAATCGCGGGGCAGAAATACTAATTAGGTAACTAATTAGATTCAGCCCTATAACAGACGTCATCTGAGCTCTAGATTACCTACATATAATCTAATCTCCTGCTAGGTAAGATTGATGGCCCAGACCAACGCAAAGCTAAGGTATTAACTCTTTTATCTCTCTGCTTGTTGATAGGTACGATAGCTTTTCAATAAATTCATAGATGTACCTACCTTTACCTCGTTTTTAGGGTTTCGTAGCCAAATGGCAAAAAAAGGAATCTTCCATATGGGTTCCATTTTTTTGCTTTATCTATATTCGTCATGTCTGTATGTCCGTCTGTCCGTCTGTCCGTCTGTCCGTCTGTCCGTCTGTCCGTCTGCCCGTCTGTCCGTCTGTCCGTCTGTCCGTCTGTCCGTCTGTCCGTCTGTCCGTCTGTCCGTCTGTCCGTCTGTCCGTCTGTCCGTCTGTCCGTCTGTCCGTCTGTCCGTCTGTCCGTCTGTCCGTCTGTCCGTCTGTCCGTCTGTCCGTCTGTCCGTCTGTCCGTCTGTCCGTCTGTCCGTCTGTCTGTCCGTCCGTATGTCACAGCACTCACAGTCACTTTCCGAAACTATAAGAACTTAGTACTGGTGAAACTTGGTAAGTAGATACTAGATGTATTCTGTGAACCGTATTAAGATTTTCACACAAATATAGAAAAAAAAAACAAAAAATGTTTGGGGTTCCCCATACTTAAAAAATAAAAAATTATCAAACCTATACGTGTGGATCTATGGATAGGTCTTCAAAAATGATATTGAGATATCTATTATATTTTTTTTCTAAACTGAATAGTTTGCGCCAGAGACACTTTCAAAGTGGTAAGTGGCCGGTTTTTAATTGTACTTAGACAACAACATCACCACATTTCGACATTCATTCAATTTTTTTTCGACATTTCTTCCTGAAGAAAAAGATTTAGAGATGGGCCGACTAGGGGTTCCGCCGACTAGCAGACTAGCCGACTAGTCGGTTCCAAAATTGCCGACTCTTTTCCCGCGGCCTGGAAAGAAGCCCAGATAATTCCACTGCCTAAAAAGCCTAACCCTTCTTCCTTTGCTGAATATCGTCCAATATCTATTCTTCCATTCCTCTCTAAAGTTCTTGAACGCCTCGTTCATAAAGAATTCAGCGTCTTTCTCTCTAAAAATTCCTTGTTGGACCCGTTCCAGTCTGGCTTCCGCCCAGGGCACAGTACGACAACTGCACTTGTTAGGATAACTGATGACATTCGACTTGGTATGGATCACAAAAAACTCACTGTACTCACCCTTCTTGACTTCAGCAATGCGTTCAATAATGTTGACTTCGACATACTTCTCGGCATCCTCCGCTCTCTTAACGTTTGTCCGTCGGTAATTGGCTGGTTTCACAGTTACCTGTTTGGACGACGGCAGCGTGTTCAGATTGATGAGAAGTACTCTTCTTGGAATCTGATATCTGCCGGTGTCCCGCAGGGCGGCGTTCTTTCTCCCCTCCTTTTCGCTATATATATAAACTCAATATCTTCAAATCTTTCTTCTTCCTACCACCTATACGCGGATGATCTGCAAATTTATGCCCAGGCACCTCTTGCTAATTTGGAATCGGCAATAGATTTAATAAATGACGATCTTGTAAAAATTTGTGATTGGAGCAAGTCATATGGCTTTATGGTAAACCCTGCAAAGACTCAAACAATTATCATAGGTAGCAAAAGACAGACTGATAAAATGAATTACTCACACTTACCTCTGATTGTTCTCAACGGTACATCTGTACCCTTCAGCACTGAAGTCAGGAACCTTGGCATCACTATAGATAGCAATCTGACTTGGGACCCGCAGCTCGCTAGGTTGAGGCAGAGGATGTTCGCGTCTAATGCTTCGCTTAGAAGGTTGCGGAATTTCCTACCCACAGCCACCAAAATTATGTTAGCACAAACTCTGCTGCTCCCTGTCCTTGACTACGCCGATGAATGCTTCCTCGACTTGAGTGAAGCACAACTAGACAAGCTTGAGCGACTGCAAAATCTCGCCATCCGTTTTATTTACGGTCTCCGTAAATTTGACCATGTCTCGGAATACCGCGGAAAGCTTAAATGGTTGCCCATTCGTCTGCGTAGGGACTCTCATATTCTCTCTCTTCTTTATAGAATTCTCTTTCTCCCCACATCACCCTCTTATTTAAAATCCCGCTTCAAATTTAGTCACCCCCCAACTCAATTCGTCCGTTCTTCCAAGGCTCTTCTTCTAACAATCCCTGATCGTTCCTCCACCTTCTATCAAAATTCCTTCACCGCTCGCGGTGTGGAATTGTGGAATGCGCTGCCTGCGTCTATCCGCCAATGTAAGTCGTTGGCAATTTTTAAAGCAAACGTCTACAAACATTACCTTGATCTTGTCAAATCTGGTAGATCAAATAAATAAGTGTCTATTTATTACCTACACTTTTATGTATTTTTTGTATAGAATTGTATTTTTATATGTATTTTATTGTTTATATATTGTATTTATATGTGTATTTTATTTATATGTATGTATACTATTAGCATAGTACCTATTTATATTTATAAATATATTGTATATTATTAATTTGTAACACATTTGTATCTATTATGTACCTACTTGAATTGTTATTTATATTTCTCACCATTTAATTTATTTTCACGCGTTTATACCCACCCATCCCCTCCTACAATTCTTGTCCATCCAAAGGTTGCCTGGAAGAGATCGCTTTTAGCGATAAGGCCGCCCATTGTACCTATTTTAAAATTAGCTGTAAGTTTTTGTTTTTGTAATGTGTTTTGTAAATTTTTGGTGCAATAAAGTTTTTATCTATCTATCTATCTAGTCGGCCGACTAGTCGGAAATGCAGATCATTATAATTCCGAGATATTTGGGTTAATCATGATCACTCGGCGATTGTTGCTATTTTTTGATAAATTTGTACTTCGCAAGCTTTAGGTACTGAAACTTCCAAAAAATGGTTGGATAAAAATAAAAGTTGGAAAAAAAATGGAGCTGAGGCATAGTTATGACATTTTAGATGTTTAGATGATGTATGTAAGCTATGACGTGTTTTGTTTATGTTTTTCTGACTACCCACCTTCTAAACTCTAAACTTTACTTCTAATTAAACAAATATTGGTTTTATAGCATAATTGTATGTTGACGACTAGTCGGCCTATCTCTAGTACCTATACTTAATAAGTACTATATACTTAATAATACATATACTTAATTACTTATTCAATTCTTCAAAATTCAATTTATTATTATACTTTTTCCTTACCTAGTTTTATTAAAAACCGTGTGACTAAAAACGGTTTTCCCTATAAAAGGTGTAACACACACACCTTACACTGAAGATAAGATAGAACTATCAAACCGCAAGCCCACTTCAATATAATTCGATACAGGTAGTAATGTATGACAGGTTTTGATAGAATATTCTTCGTAACATTTGATTCATATTATTACTGTGAGTCACAAAACTGAATTTGTCACATGAGATGAATCATTCGTATCTAACCACAGCAGTGTCCCGCGGTTTCACCTGCGTAAGTCCCGATCGCGCGGGATTTTTATCCTTCTCTTTCTTTTTCGTGTAATTGTGTGGCTCACCTAGTGTTAGAGTTTTCAGTTCACCCTAAGGCCTCTAACTCTATTTTTTATCCTGGGCGATCGGGACTTACGCTTGCGCGGGATCTTTGTACACACCTTCCTAAATTTCTCTAGATCCAGGGGTTTGGCTGTGCGTTGATATATAGATTACCTATCTTTATAAGACTTATTAGTATCATTCAATAGCAGTTTGTATGTGACTAGAAATTTAACGAAGGTTTTGCTTATATTACCAATAAAGCCACTGGGTGGGATAAATACGACAAATTCAAATTCACGACAAAGTCTTTCGCCCTTGTGAAAATACGACACCTAACACAATTTGTGTCGATTTCCTTTACCTAGTCGGTGCCTAGACCCGAATGGAAGAGTTGGAGGGAGAGACAGAGAGTTGCCTGATGTTGAAAGAGTTGCCTTTGCGCAGCCGTGGAACATATATTCTGGATAATATAATATGGTTGGTAGATAGGTAGGTCTACCAATTAACAAAATTGATCTACCAATCAATTTTGTTAATTTGTAGAATTGTTTTCGCCAATTTTCTTTCCATTATCAATATTTCGTCAACTATTTATCTATTAAAAGTCTGTTTATCGTCGTATAGATTACACAAATCTGTATAAACAGGCATATTCGCTGGGGTATCATTTTATTTTCAACTGTGATTTACTGTGATTTGGTGCGGACAAAATGGCTTTCTTGGGACGTCAATACAAATATGAGAGAGCGGAAAATTTTGAGGAATTCCTGAAAGCTGTCGGTAAGATCTTCTTATAATCTTCTTAATACTTTTCCCATTCCAATACCTTTGGTTTTTTTATAACTTTTAAAATGATAAATTGAATTCTATGAAGTTCCGGAAAGATTATCCAATACGTATTGCATTATAACTTCATTGCAAACTCAAAATGCAACGATTGCAATCGAAACTTTATTGACTCAAACATAACTGTAAGTATGGAAAATTTTGCATAGTCATAATGACTTGATTTTATCAATGTAGGTAGGCAGGCAGGCATTAGGTAACTAAGTGGTAAAATGATTACTTTTTAATCGGTAGGACACACCTAACTAATTAGTTGTAATTAAATTTTATATTTGCCACCTGGCACTTTGTTTATGTGGATATCAAACAGCGAGTGACCAAAGATGCTACCCTGGGGGACACCTAACTTGATTGATGATTTTCATGCATTACTATTTACTAGTTTAAAAGTTTTTTAAACATCAGTTTACTAAACAATTCTTATTAAAGTCGAGGATATCAACTAAGTCTAATATGATGTGAGACAAGATTCCTGCAAATTTCCTCTCTTTTAAAAAAATGATCAAAATAAATTTTACAAAGTAAACTGCAGTAGTCAGTGAATATTTTACCTAACTGAACTTAGTTCAATACGCGTATTCTTTTACAAATGTAAAATTCGCTAGAGCTATCCCTGTCACGCTATTGTACCTACACATAAACTTTTTTATCTCCAGGTGTTCCAGATGCGATGGTCGCAGGGTTCAAAGACTTCAAGCCCATCGCTACCTTGACGAAGGACGGTGATACATACACCTACACTTCTTCCACACCTTCGGGCACAAGAAATACATCATTCAAGTCTGGAGTCGAATTCGATGATGTGCTCGGAGAAAAGTTCAAGGTAAGTAATCTACATCTATGCATAGGGATTAGTGTCCTACCTAGGTAGGTAAGTAGGTATCTACATTATTTAGTGACCCTTTCCACATGCCAAGCTATATACTTAACTTACTAATAATAACCTAATCCAGTGAGCCAGTAATAAAACCATCATGTAGGTAAATGGACGTCTGGGCTGATAAATTTGAAGAAACTTTTCATTGGCACTTTCCCATGACGTTTATTTACAAATATTAATATTTGTTTCTGGGTCTGGGTGTTTTATATGTTATGTTCGTTTGCTGAGTTTATAGGCTGAGTAGCTAAAATCTCGACGTTTCAAAACGTACGTGTGTAATTTATACCTATATACGTTCTAAATGAATAAATGAATTTTTGATTTGATTTAATTTGATTTAAGGTATATATAGAGCATACCTAATACCTATAGCAATTCTTATACTTGTCCCGCCCGATGGTAACCGTATATTATGTCATATTTTTCCAGGTGAAATCAAAGTTCGTTGTAGATGGCAACACAGTTACCCAGACCATCACGAGCGATATGGGCATCGGTACCTTCACCAGGGAGTATGTTGGTGATGAGTTAATTGTGGTAAGCTTTCTTTTTTTACTTAACTTTTACTGTGTGTGGTCTAGTACCCATAGTACAAGCCTAGTGCTTAGTTTAGGGCTAGATTGCGCTGCGGGCAACGTCGTCGTGCAATTTTTGTTTAAAAAAATGTATATTCCTAGTACATTGGTTGTCTAGTACCCATAGTACAAGCTTAGTTGCTTAGTTTGGGACTAGATTGCGCTGTGTGCAACGTCGTGCAATATTTATTTTATTTTATCTACACTAATATTATAAAGAGGAAAGATTTGTATTTTTGTGTGTCTGTTTGTTTGTTATGAATAAACTCAAAAACTAGTAAACCGATTTCAAAAATTCTTTTGCCATTAGAAAGCTACATTCACCCTGAGTAACATAGGCATACTTTTAATCCCGATATTCCCACGGGATCGGGACTTACGCGGGTGAAACCGCGGGACGCAGCTAGTTAGATATACTTATTTAAGTGGGCAATTACCTAATTTGCAGTTGCACTTTCAAAATACTTACCTAAGTACTTAAAACTTTTTTACAGACACTCAAGAGCACCAAATACGACGGAATCGCCAAGAGATACTACAAAGCAATTTAATTTAAGTCTATAATTTAACTTATTTTTACCTTCCTATTTTTTTAAATAAACCTATATTTCTAATCGGTTGTTTAATTGTTACCTATTATCAGAGTTTTTTTGTCATAAAATTGATGAATAGTGGGTGGTTGATACTGTTTAAGAGGACAGTCTCCATTCTCTTTCTCCAAGATAAAAGATAAAAGGTAGATGCATAGTCATGACAGATATAAGTTTTATGGCATAAACATATTTGCTCTAATGTCTTTATCCAGGGAGGAAAATGTAAACTACGTTTGTATGGAGACTATCCTCTTAATTACAATCCTACTAAGCTTTGTTTTTAGGGTTTCGGACCCAAAGACTAAAAACGGGACTCTATTACTGAGACTTCGCTGTCTGTCTGTCACCAGGCTGTATCTTATGAACCGTGATAGTTAGACGGTTGAAATTTTCACAGATGATCTTACCTATTTATGTTGCCGCTATAAAAACAGATACTGAAAACAAAATGTAACAAATATTTAAGGGGGAATAAGGCTTCTAAGCTTATGGGTTGAATAGGAATACAAACGTGATTTTGGACATAAAAACGTACAATACCACGATGTATTTTTACCACTGGCGCCAGCTAGTGATGGACTGAAAACTGGCGCCAGTGGTAAAATAAATTATAACTTTCGCGTTGCGTTTACGGATTGGTTAGTTCAGTGATCATTTTAAGGTTCTGTATCCAATAATAATAGTGGTACTGAAACCTTCGTGGGTATTAAAACAAATGTGGTAAAGGGACAAACTCCAAGAACCTAAAAAGAAAAAACAAAGGATAGCATACATAATACCTATTTATTCAACAAACTTCAAATCAGTATCACAGAATAAGCATGTAGGGTACTCATTTTGATCATAAAGTTCTAATCTAGCTGTACTTTGACACCAAGGGCATACAAGATAAGCATCACTTTCTATCAAAGTAAATGTCAACATACAATAGCTATTTATATGCTTGTATTTACACAGAAAGCCATTAAGTTTTTCATCACAACTTTGACATAAAATATCATACTCTACCCTAACACAATTCAGCACTTTAGCATCAATCAAATTATGAATATTTTTACCGTTCCTTTCAAAATAACATTCCAAGAACTTCTTTGCACCTACAAAGCATTCAGTTTCAAAGTTACTCAGTTTATTGTTTTTACTTTTGTCATAAAATTTGAACAGTTGCTTTTCAGCGAGCGCAACTAATATTTCTTCTTTAACAATTTCTACAGAATCTTCTGGAAGATCTAATGTAGGTTTTATACTAAAGCTTTGTAATAAGTTATCTATTATAGTTATGAGTATTAAGTATACTTTAAGAGTGTAAGCATCAGATGAAGCATTTTCATACAAGTCATCGTAATCTATTTTAGGTACTTGTTTAAGTTTCATACATTTATATCTAAGAAGTTCTATTACATCCCAGTAGTATGTTAATTTCTTAGTAGGATTTTTAATTAATATATTAGTTAAATATTCGATATTATGATTAGTAGTCAATACTATGTCTATTTTAATACATTCTTTCCTATAATGAGTTTTTCTTTCTGTAACAGCTAATGCACAGGCAACCTTATTTTTAGACCAATCTATAGCATACAAATCTGAAGTAGTACTTAAATCTTTACATTCTACCTTGGTTAAGTCAATCTTAAATTTATTATTTTCTACATTATGTACTTTTACCTTGTATATACAACAGTTTATTGTTGTCACATAGAATATACCATTATTTGTTGAAATATCAGTGACTTTATAGTCATTTATGTTATTAACATATTGATCTAGTATTTGTAGATCTTTATCTAACAGAAAACCAATCAGATGTCTGTGTTTATTACAAAATATTGTAGTTTTATCGTCATTTGTAAAATATTCTATAGATTCAGTCAACATTTTGTCTTCGTGTGGCCACAAATCATTAACTGAAAGAATGTCTATTGAACTGTCTTTTATCTCACATTTTAATAAAACAATTTTGCCTAAAATATCAGAGATTACAAGTAAAAATTGCTCATTGGTTAACTTAATCCATTTCAAGGATACAACTTCATTACACACTTTTTCTAAACAGCAAAACACAGTGGCAGTCACATTTAAATACTGAGATGTGACCAACCAAAATATCAAGTCTCCGTTTTTCTGTCCAGTAGCTAAATAACATGTTTTATCTGGGTTTAAGGATGCTGACCAGCATATAGCAGTCGAAGCAAGCTGATGAACAACTGTCCTGAGTTCCTCGAACGACGAAGGTTCTCCTAGATTGTCTAGAAAATCACTGCTGAACGATTCTGACAGTCGAACTGCACAATCCCATTCAATATTCTTTGTAATTAAATCTACACCACCAATATTATTTAAAACTGCTAGTATAGAGCCATGAGACCCTTCAAGACCAGATGGTGACCATTTGAAGTCTATTACACACGTACTCTCCTGTACCAATAGCTTATTATGGGGCCACATTGTTGGATCTATAATCATCTCTTGCAGACGAAAATTTCCTAGTTCTTCGTTTACAACGATTGGTGTGAATAAGTAGGACGCCGGGCTTGACTTCGAAGTTTCTACAAACGACTCGATGCAGGTGAATTTCTTCTCAAAACTCTGAACTTTTTGACGTGTTTCGAAAATGTGTACTCCTTTGTGAGAGCGTAAGGTTAAGTAGGAATTGTGCCATGAAAAAACGGGGTCGTCTAGTTTTTGGACTACCACTGCACATCTTGATATTTCTTGAAGACAATTTTCAGTCATTTTCATACAATTTTGATAAATAAACACACCGGACCACCACCGGACACACACAAAAAAACACACGCTTCGTGACAAGCTTTTGACATTGACAGAATGTTATTTTTCTTCGTCTCTGTCTTTCACCAAAATAATTATGACCATTTAGGAATTCACCAGTGTCAAGTTTATTATAATATTTGCTGCTTTGCAAGTTATTTGCAGAAGTTTTGTCAGGACTGCATTGAGAAAATGGATTATTGTTGCTTCCAAATCTCTTAGAGTTTTTGTTAACCAGTTAGCCGACATAATAAAATGGCGATTTGATTGTTTTTCTTCATGCAATAATATTATTAAACACTTGACACAGGCTGATTCCTAAATGGCCATACTGAGCATCAACCGAGAAGAAAAGTGATCAAAAGCTGTCATTGTCACCTGTCATAACAAAAGCACATTTCTCGAATTGTTGTTGTGCTGGGAAATGTGTGGTATATTTTAATTAAAATAATAAGTTTAACTGTATTTTAAAACTTATTAACAATGGGCAAAAATCGATATAATTCCAAAGCAAGACAGGTTGTTAAAACAAGCATCGACAACTCCAAAACAAACGAGGTAAGTTAACTTGTTTTCGGTAGCCTGTTATTTATTTTTTACGACTGTAATCTACACTGTAACCTAGCATCTTGCGTTGAAGAATAGTGTTCGCTCTTAACCGGCCTGCCTGGAATATACCTACCATGATTAGAATGATTCAGAGCCGGCACACTTATGGTCGCTTATTTAATCGAAAGCTAAGGATGCAAATGTTGACTGGCCCACTGTAAAAGACTATAATGTGGCATTGAATATTCTTAGTGGGAAGTATCAGTATTTGCCATCTAAAGTTTATTCTAACCTACCCGAAATGCCAGCTGTTCAAAGCATGCTGTAGACTTATGAGAGGGTTTAACTCTTTCTAAATACCATGCTTGTTGATCTACTACATTACTGCATTCCATGAGCATCTGGTGTGGTCTTTCTACAGTTTTTTCTTAAATTTGTGTTCCTTTTATACTTTCAGATACATGTAGAATTTAATAAAAATGAATATGGATCATCAGACGTCAATAACCTTTTGGTTCTACCCTCGAAGAAGAGAGATACCCATATTGTGAAAGAAAAGAAAGAAAAAACAAGATTCTTATCCAAAGCACATAGGAAGAGGTTGGAGAAGATTGTGGATAAGAAGAAAAAGAAGGAGAATGTAAGTGACATAAATTATCTTGAGTTATAATATAAATAGTGTAACTAGTACAAACTTTTATATACTTAAATAGATTAAAATGACAGGTCCACATCGTGTTTATTGATCATTTTAGTTACTTAATTAATTTTGGCAACAGGTTTCATCGGCCATGGTCACAAGAAGACTGAAAAGATATATTTTATTATAATTCCAGAGAGCACAGCTATTAGAATCGTTATCACAAGTACAAGCGACTCCTGAAGAAGTGAAGCAAATGACAGCAATATCGGCCGTACAAACTATTGGATTGAGGCGGTTGAATGAGTTGGAAGTACCGCTTCAAGATACTGTGGAAACAAGTGAAACTAAGAAATTTAGCAGTGTTGCTGGTATGTATTGATTTTACTGAACAAATATACACTTTAGCTGCTAGGCCCGAAGCAACAGATAGTGGTGTGAGGATGAGGTGAGGTGAGGTATATGCAGGGGAAAAAACACACCTGTTGTGTGCCTACTGCACTGCCGAATGTGCTAGAAAAACACACGTTGTGTTTTTAGCAGTCAAAGAGTTACATGTTTTTAACGCCTGACATTTCAAAGCCTTTCCAGACCTCCTGTTTATGGATAAACTAAATATCATCCGAGCGATGCTCCCGGTTGCATCTCTCTCGGGAGCCCGGGGTCCACTAAACCCCAAATTATTTGGAGTCTGCGCAGTAGGTAAGTCATCATTGACCATGCCTTCTGCAAATAGATTTGGCAATATTTTTATGGTTGGCTGCCTGCCTGACACCAACCCTCCTAGGGACCGAGCAGTTTATCCGCCACCGCGCGGAGAGAACTCAAGGTTTGCTAATCTTTATGGTTACTATTCTGTATTTTTATAGGTGCCAAAAAACGCCTACGCCTACTCAAACTTGACAAAGCAGACAAAGTAAAAAAAAGCAAACATGACCCAAACATTGTCGGTCTGGAAGACTCTGATGATTCTACTTCATCAGACTCAGAATCAGAACCGGAAATAGTTGAAAATGAAATTATAACCGAAGGCAAAAAGATTGGAAATTCTTCACCAGAAGTCATAGTGATTGACGATGTTAAACCACAAGAAAAACCTGAAGAAAATAAGATTGTAGAAGTTGAAGAAATAAAGAAAGAAAAAAAACCTCTCCTGGAACATCCAACAATGAATGTTGAAGTGAAAAGAGATCCGAAGATACAAGTAGCTAGGTTGAAGCTTCCTATATTGGGCGAGGAACAGAAAATTATGGAATTAGTCAATGAGAACGAATTCTTGATTGTTGCTGGTGAAACAGGTATGTATCCTACTAATATTATAAAGCTGAAAGTTTGTGAGTATGTAGGTATGTGTGTTTGTTACTCAATCACGTAAAAATCGCTGAACCCATTCCCTCGAAACTTGGTATGTAGATAGCTGGAAACCTAGAACACATAAGCTACTTTTTATTTCGATATTCCCGCGTGATCGGGACTTACGCGGGTGAAACCGCGGGGCGCAGCTAGTAATTTTATAAAAACCATTTTTCTAAATTTAATACTCACGCCTGGATTTGAACCCGTGACTTGTGGATCACTATTCTAGCTCGTTACCACTTCGCCACAGGAACTCAGGCTGCCAGGTTGGAATTAAGAAATGATTAACTTTAATCCATTTTTAATTCCAAACAGACACACAGACTACTTAGTCTGTATTAAACCTCTGTAGTGTGGGGGTCAATTTTCGTCAAGCACAAGTCAATATTTTACTACAAATTATTATTATTAAATAACTACCATGTTTAAATTAACATTTTGTTGTTTGTTTTGTTTTAAATAATATTTGTAGTGAAAACAGCCATGTAGGTTTAAAATCGTATAATATTTTATTAATGTCACTTTTAGGCAGCGGCAAAACAACACAAATACCGCAATTCCTCTACGAAGCGGGCTACGCTGAAAAGCAACTGATCGGAGTAACAGAGCCTCGGAGAGTGGCCACCGTAGCTATGGCTGCCCGAGTGGGCTACGAACTAGGGCTGACTAGCAAGGAGGTCTCTTATCTGATGAGGTTCGAGGGGAACACCAATAAAGATACGAGGATTAAGTTTATGACTGACGGTTAGTATTTTAAGAGTTCCGTATTTCAGTTGTTTCCTAATTTTAGCAAACCTTGAGTTTGCCTCGCAACTCTTTGAGTTTTCAAATTTTAAACAAGCTCAAGTATGTTTACGGGCCAAAGCTTTTTGCTGAGGCCGGCCTATTTAGGGTTCTTACTTACTTACTTACTTCCAGCAGGGGACGCCGCGAGCCGGGCGGGTGATCTGCCCTTCCATGAGGGCCATTTCACCCAATTCCCCTATCCCTCCCTTGGGGAGGCCGAGGGACGCCCGGCAATCACGGCTTTCTGTCGAACCTACCTGTCTCTTTACAGAACCTTACGATCTGCTCCACCTTCAGATTTTCGATGTCCTGTGCTTCTAGTAAATCTGTTCCCATGTTTTCCCATCGTATTAGTGAGTACATGGGACATTCGGCGAGCAAGTGGAAGCTGGTTTCCTCTGTCTCCATGCATTCTGGGCAAGTGGGATCTGTTTTCACGCCTATGAGTGTCAAATGTCTGTTCAGTCGGCAGTGTCCTGTTATTATTTCTATAACAAGTCTCATGTTATCTCTTGTGAGTTTTAACAGTCGACTGGTTTTCTTTGAGTCTAGCCCTTTGATGAATATCTTCGACTGTCTCATGACAGGTGAGGATGTCCATCTCCTATTTGTTTCCGCTGTTATGCTTCGGCTGATTGCACCCTTCGTAATTTTGAGGGCAATTGGCAGCCTGGGTTCAGGACCCATCTGGTTCTCATCGGCTCCCTTCCTAGCCAGTTCGTCTGCTATCTCATTACCTGTGTTGCCCTCGTGTCCAGGTACCCAGGCAAGTGTAACATCGATTATTCTGGATAGTTCCTCTAGTCTTTTCTTGCATTCCTTGACCAATGCTGATGTTGTTTCTGTCTTACCGAGCGCCTTCAGTGCCGCCTGGCTGTCACTGTAAATTGTGGCCTTGCCTGTGTCTTTTAGGTGGCCTACCATTTCAGCACATTCCATTATGGCGTACATTTCTGATTGGAAGACGCTGGCGTACTTACCTAAGGATATTGTTCTATTTATCTCTGTTCCGTTTTCGCATATGATATGGATACCGGCGCCAGAGAGCTTTGTTGTCTCTTTCCGGGAGCCGTCTGTATAGCAGACTGTGCCTGCACTATCCAGCCTCCAGTTGTCTCTTTGGCCTATGTGAATTCTGTATTTCTTATCAAAGGTTCTTTCCTTCTTTATTAGGTCATTATTTGTTAGAACCATTGATAGTTTGTCTTCGTAGTACTTGCTGATCTTGGCGTGGCCTTCGTCATAGAAGTTGCCAGTCCATTGACCAGTGCTTCTTAGTTTGAACCATTGTTCTATAGCTCTCCTTTTTATTTCTAGGTCTATGGGGTTCAATCCTAGAATGATCTCTAGCGCGGCTGTGGGTGTTGTTCTCATCGCGCCAGTGGTTAGGAGAGCGGCTAGTCTTTGGACCTTGTCCAGTTCTTGTTTATTCTTACCTGCGCTGGCTGAGTGCCACCATACTAGGGCGCCGTGTACTATTCTCGGTAGGATTATCGCCTGATATATCCACAGCACCATAGCTGGTTTAATTTCCCAGCTTCTACCTATTGCTCTTTTGCACTGCATCATGGCCATTTTCGCCTTTGAGCATGTGTTCATTATGTGAAGCTTAGTTTGTTGTCCAGTGTAATGCCTAGATATTTGACCTCTCACCACCTCTAGGTCTTGGTTATCTAGTTTTACTGGTTCAATCCATCCTAGTTTTCTCTTTTTGGTGAATAGAACTAGTTTGGTTTTGTCAGGGTTTAGGTTTAGGCCTTTGCTCCTGCACCATTCTAGTGCTGCTTTCAGTCCCCTGTTCATTATGTTACACATAGTGCTTAGGACTTTACCTGTTATTAGGAGCACACCGTCGTCAGAGTAAACCTGTGTGTAGATGTGCATCCTGTTTATCTTGTCTACTAGTTCATCTATCAGTAGGCACCATAGCAGTGGCGATAGGCATCCCCCTTGTGGGAATCCTCTTTTTGCCACCACCCTGCATGTATTGCCTGCCAGCTCCGCTTGTATCAGTCGGTGTTTTAACATGTTTTTAACCCACCCTGATATGTCTTTATTAATGCCTTCTCTGTTCAGACTTTCTTCTATCGAGGCCGGGGTGGCCCTATCGAATGCCCCCTCGACGTCGAAGAAGCATCCTAGCGCGTATTCTTTGTTGTTTAGCGATCTCTGTACTCTATTTAGGGTTCACATGGAACCCTAAATGGGCCGTTCCTGGATATTCCTATTTTTTAGTACGTATTGTGAAATTGTTTTTATTTATTTACTTTTGTTTCTGTTCACACAACAACACGCAACAACAACATAACAGAAAATATGTTTATTAAAACATATTTTCTTTCTTTTAATTTTACTGTGTGTTTCCGCAACTAGCCTTATAACTGGGCCTTTTTGCGTGACTTTAAGCCGTAGGTATTCTCATGATGTTTTCCTTCACCGTAAGAGCGATGTTAATAGCGCACTTAAAATTTTCTTAAAGAAAAATACTTTTCGGCATGAAAGTCGCGGTATCTACTACTAGACCAATACCGCTCTCTATATTCCTTTTTTCTTTCTTAAATAAGTTAAAATGAGTTTAATTTTAAATTTTCATTCTCAGGTGTTCTTCTAAAGGAAATACAGACAGACTTCCTTCTAAGTAAATATTCAGTGATAATAATAGACGAAGCTCACGAGCGTTCTGTCTACACGGATATATTACTTGGTCTTCTGTCTCGGATAGTACCTTTGAGGAGGAAACGTGGGTGTCCCTTAAGACTCATTGTGATGTCTGCCACGTTGAGGGTGGAAGACTTTACGGAGAATCCTAGGCTTTTTAAGGAACCTCCACCTCTTATTCAGGTAAGGTTTTTGTTAATTTAAAATATGTAATGAAGGACTTAGATTTTTGTGTCTAGAGACTTGGTTATTGTTTTAGACAAAACAGACAGAAAAGCAAATCCTATACTACTTCTATACTACTTGCTACTAATATTACAAATGTCAAATTTTCTGTGTAAGTAAGTAAGAAACCAGTATGTTTGTTACGTCTTTACGCAGAATATTGAACTGGTTCAATGAAACTTGGCATATACAAAGTATATTTCCACGGGATCGGGGGCTTATGCAGGTGAAATTGCTGGCTTCTCTTTTCCGTTACCTCACACTGTGCAAAATTCCACACTTAAGCGGTGGCCCATTGAAGTGTCAGTTCTTCAATGGGCCACCGCTTAAGTGTGGAATTTCTTATCTGACGTCTTTATCTGGTGGTATCTTTATCTGACGTCTTCATCTGGTGGACACCTTTTATCTAGAGATTGGAAAAATCAACCCTTAAGAGGATAGTCTCCATTCTCTTTCTCCATACAAACGAGTTTACATTTTTCTCCCTGGATAAAGACATTAGAGCAAATATGTTTATGCCATAAAACCTATATCTGTCATGACAATGCATCTACCTTTTTTTTTTTTTCTAATTAAAATAATAATAAAAAATAAAAAAATAATAAAATGAAAAAAATAAAAAGGTAGATGCATAGTCATGACAGATATAAGATTTATGGCATAAACATATTTGCTCTAATGTCTTTATCCAGGGAGGAAAATGTAAACTATGTTTGTATGGAGAAAGAGAATGGAGACTGTCCTCTTAATCAAATATAATTTAACCAACAGATAGATGCAAGACAGTACCCTGTGACGATACACTTCAACAAACACACATACACTGATTACTTGAAAGAGGCTTACAAGAAGGCTGTCAAAATACATACAAGGCTGCCCGATGGAGGTATACTCATCTTCGTAACTGGACAACAAGAGGTAAGCTTTGTTTTTTTGCCCATCAGAGCTTCACAGGCGTATTTTCTTGTGAGCGATGTTCCCGGTCGCATCCCTTTCGGGAGTCTAATTTATTTGGGGTCGGCACAGTAGGTAATTCATCATTGACCATACCTACTGCAAATAATAATAAATCATTTATTTCAGATAAAATCCATATGTCACAATCGAAATTAAATTAGATTAGATTAAAACCAAATTATAATAAAATTAAATCATAACGTAAAATTTCCTACAGTTTCTCGCCCATCATTACTCTCATCCACCGATTTTGTATGGGGCAAATAGATTTGGCAATATTTTTACGACTAACCGCCTGCCTGACGCCAACCTTCCTCGGTACCGAGCAGTTTATCCGCTACCGCGCGGGGAAAACTCAACCTTTGGTAGTCCCGAGATACCTTAGTCGTCTTTTACGATACCCACGGAAAAAGATAGAGAAGAGATAAAGTAACCCTATTCTATGCAGGAGCTACATATGCCTCATATGACGACCTCTGTGGCGTGTCGTGCGAAAGCGCGACTTCAATGCAGGAGGTTGCTGGCTCGATTCCCGCCGGGTGCAAGTATTTATGCTTATAAAATAAATATTTGTGTCTGGTCGGGGTGCCCCTCTATGTATAATATGTATGAATTTACAAAAGAAAAATAAATATAAGTATTATATCCGTTGTCTAGTCACCGTTACACAAGCTTAGTCGCTTACCACGGGGCTAGATGGCGCTGTGTTGTTCACAGAGTTTATTTATTTATTTATTTATATGCGTATGTATTCTACAGGTATAGTATTTGTCCACTGCACAAATAGGGACGTTTCTCGCCATCAAATGAAAGTTTGTGTGTAATTAGGTTTCTAAGTTAAAAAATTTGTTTCTTACTACTTAACGCACAAACTACTGAACCTATTGCATTGAAATCCAGAAATCCAGATCTCTAGCTATCTGCATACTAAGTTTTATAGCAATCGGTTCTTTAGTTTTTGCGTGAAGGAGTAATAAATATACTCGTTTACTTAGTAGGATACTACCTATTTAAGAGGATAGTCTCCATTCTCTTTCTCCATACAAACGTAGTTTAAATTTTCCTCCCTGGATAAAGACATTAGAGCAAATATGTTTATGCCATAAAACTTATATCTGTCATGATTATGCATCTACCTTTTTATTTTTTTCGTTTTATTATTTTTTATTATTATTTTAATTAGAAAAAAAAAGGTAGATGCATTGTCATGACAGATATAGGTTTTATGGCATAAACTTATTTGCTCTAATGTCTTTATCCAGGGAGGAAAATGTAAACTACGTTTGTATGGAGAAAGAGAATGGAGACTATCCTCTTAACCTAAATCCTCAAGCAATAAATCATTTCTTGTAATGTTTGCATAAATAAATTAATTAATAACCGTTTTCTATCTTATTATATCACTAACAGATACATTATCTAGTTCGGAAGCTAAAAGCAGCGTTCCCTTACCGCAAAGATGTCGATTACTCCAAGTTAATCACTAAGAAGAAGAATGTGTCTGAAACCGACGCAGCTTTAGATTCGGAGCCTGGTGATATTGAATCTGATGACGATGAGGTAAAATATGACGAAAAAAGTACTTATTAGTGTTTTAATTAATGAAAAGGAAGCTAAATTCAGACAAATCGGAGAACTGTAACCACATATACTCTATTTCAGAAACTTAGATCAAAAAAGTAAACAAAGAACTGTCAATTTTAAATAAAAAGTAGATAAATTAGTATTTTGTTTACATTTTTGGTCTGAGATTCTGAAATAGGGTATAGATAGAACCATTTTGGCTCTCACTTAAGGGCCCTATACCGGCTAAACTCAAAATCCATGTCGGGCGCATCGAAAATTGTTGATTATTTCATGGCGGAATGTCGTAGAACTTTTTTTTTGTGTACAGATTGTAGGCGACATTGTTTCCAATATTTTAGTGCAGTTTCCATACAAATATGTCGAAACGTATTGAAGCCTATCGACATTTTAGTCAAATCAGACATTTTTTGTCTAAAATTTGGATAGGCTTTGCACCAATAGGAGGTTCTTGTCTTAAAACTACACCAAAATGTAGGAAACAATGTCACCTACAATCTGTACACAAAAAAAAGTTCTACGACATTCCGTCATGAAATAATCAACAATTTTCGATGAGCCCGACAGAGATTTTCAGTTTCAAGGTCGTTGGCGTTGTAATTCCTCTTAATCATACAAGTACATCAGTGTAGAGATCTAACATAAGGCATAACTATAAATCTAAAATCTATCTCATTAGATCAAAATTGGCTATTTATTTACATAAAAAGAACATAAGTAATATTTTTTTTTGTTTTTATTGCATTATACCACAAGACATTTTTACTAAAACAATTTTTACAAGGAGAAATGCATCATTAAAAATTCTCCCATAACAGGATTCGAACCTGTGCCCCTCGATTGCCGGGCGAGCGCGCTACCGCTGCACTACTAGTTGGTTAATACATAACTATATTACCTAACTAGTAACCATATGATTACAGGTTGAAAAAGAAATGAAGCGCGCACGCAAAGCTCGTAGGAAAGCTAGACAGAAATCTAGGTCTTTGCCTAAAGTGAATCTAGATGATTACGACATGCCCGAGGACGACGGTCAGGCTGAGCTTGTTGGCAACGACGACGATAGTGACGGACATCTTAGTGATTCAGGTAAATGAAGGTTGTGGGTGTGAACCCTCCGTTTAAATTAATTTAATAAGTGTTATTTGCTCTTTTAATAATGCTCTCTCTAGATTAGTACATTAAATGGATCTAAAACTAAATGTATTCGATTCACACTACCAAAATATGTAAAACAGGTTAAAATCACTGTAAAAATTGATTATGAGGAGATCGAAATTCGTGTTTCGAAACCACACTAAAAATTATCATTATTTCAAAATGTTTTGTTGTATTTTTTCATACATTGCTCTTAATGAATAAAGAACTTTTGACATCTTATATATAAAATTTCCATGTCACAATGTTAGTTACCGTACTCCTCCGAAACGGCTTCACCGATCTCCACCAAACCACATGTGCATTCAGTAGGTCTGAGAATCGGCTACTATCTATAATTTATAAGGCAAAACAACGTTTGTCGGGTCAGCTAGTTATGATGTAAAATTATACACTGTTTTATTAAAATGTATCCGTTTCCAGAGAACGAAGAAGACACTCTAACACCAGAAATAAAGGCTTGCAGACAACCTCTTTGGGTGCTTCCTCTCTACTCTATGTTGGGTTCAAACAAACAATCCCGAGTATTTTCGCCGCCGCCCGCCGGCGCGCGGCTCTGTGTCGTTAGTACAGACGTGGCGGAAACATCTTTGACTATACCTTGTATTAAGTATGTGGTCGATACTGGGAAGAAGAAAATGAAGTAAGTTTCGCTATGTCTATATGTACTATAAAAATATAATTAATAAAAGCCCACCAAGTGCGAGTCGGACTCGCACACGAAGGGTTCCGTACTACTATCACAATTGGGTACGGAACCCTAATATGAACACTAGACCAACGAATCCACCGTGAACGCAACGCGAACGTTAAGTTTTTCACTCTATCACTAGATGGTGTTAGTGATAAAAAACATCGCGGTATCGTTGCGTTTTATGTCAAAAATCACGTTTGTTGTATCGGACCCACTCTTACATATATTTTTTTACTTTGTTCTCAACCGTCTAGCTATTACGGTTCATAAGATACAGCCTGGCGGCCACCTGGTGACAGACGGACAGACGGCGAAGTCTCAGTAATAGTGTCCCGTTTTTGCCCTTTGGGTACGAACCCTAAAACCGACTTAAAAATGGATAAAATAACCTCTCCTACATACAGTGCCTCCGAATCACAGTAGATCTAGATTCTAGATTGTAGTTTGGCTGCCCACAAGCTGACATAACAGATAAGTCGGTGGACTACTTTCAGACGAACAATCCATATCCTAAGTTTCGGCTTTTCTCTTCCAACATGTTACCACCCACTGTACAAAATTCCACACTTAAGCGGGCGAGCGAGCACTGAACGCGTATACCATTTCGCAGAGTATACGACCACTAATAAAGGAGCGAGCGCGTGGCGCGTCGTTTAGACGTTTCGGGCCAGTACCCTTTGTGACTTCACCACCTTCAAACGGCTAAAGAATTTATCTCTTACTTATAAACGTTGATCAAAGGGCTACAGTACTCCAGCGTGGCTGACTAAGTGCATATCCATGTCCAAAGTTTTGGCCAACACGTTACCTCCCACTGTACGAAATTCCACACTTATGCAGGCGCGTATACCATTTGGCAGAGTGTACGACTACTTGATAGGCGCGAGCGCGTGGCGCGTTGTGTGGACAATAATGCAGCGCGACTGACTAAGTGCATATCCATATCCAAAGTTTTGGCCTCTCTTTACCACCCACTGTACAAAATTCCACACATAAGCGGGCGCACACTGACCGCGTATCCTGCTTCACAGAGTATACGACCACTTGACAGGCGCGAGCGCGTGACGCGTTGTGTGCATAATAATGCAGCGCGACTGACTAAGCGCATATCCATATTCAAAGTTTTGGCCTCTCTTTACCACCCATAGTACAAAATTCCACACTTAAGCGGGCACTACTAACCTTGAACACCATTTCGCAGAGTGTACGACCACTTGACAGGCGCGAGCGCGTGGCGCGTGGTGTGGACGTCTCAAGCCAGCGCGGGGCAGCGGGCGGGGCGCGCGGGGCGCGTGGGCGCGGGCCACGCCTACAGGCTGTACTCCAGCGCCGTGTTCCAACACGAGTGCGCGCCGCATCACGCGCCCGACCTCTGTCGGAGGCCTGTCGACGATCTGCTGCTCACTATGAAGTGTATGGCTATTGATAAGGTATGGGGAACTATAGGAGGGTTATATGATTATAATATAGAGTATGTCTGGTAAGATCGGATACGGGGGAAAACAGCATGACACAAATATCTCCCAAAATAGGTGATATTTTTTTAGTATTAGCCACAGTGTTCACAAGAGCAATTCACCCCGCACTGATCTGTGGCACCAGACAGTTGCAATGTCACTTATTTTGGGAGTCATTTGAGTCATACGGTCTTCCTCCGTATCTGATCTTAATTGACTTTACTCTAGATCAGGGGTTCCCTAACTTATTTGAGACGCGCCCCCTTTCAACAATAAAAAAAAATCCGCGCCCCCCTTCAGTCCAGATTATCAGGTCAGAATAAAAAAAGTATTTTTATTGCTAAAGTTTTACAAAGTCAAACAAAATTTTTTTTGTAAGTAGTAACATACGGTAGTTCTTAACATTCCCCTACTGAGGTATCAATACTGATATCAATGAGGTTCTTAACAGGCGTCAATTTCAAATAATTTCTTTGGTCTTATCGAGCAGTCTGGAATGCATTCTCTCAGAGATCGCAGATTTTTCTATACAGGCCGGCGCCCCCCTGTAAAGGTCTCCACGCCCTCCTGGGGGGCGCGCCTCCCACTTTGGGAACCACTGCTCTAGATGATAGTGCTCGACGTATTGCATGGACATTGTCAGTTTGAATCAATGAATGACACCTTGTCTTGAATTGTGTATATATATCCTGTAACTCATTTATTCATATTTTTTTATATTATTATTTTATGTTTATGTTACATACATAACATAGTATATATGATGAAAAGTAGAATATGCACCTCGGGAGCATTGTTCGATTGAGGTACTTTGAATCCCTCGCCCTTCTCTAGATTCTAAAAACACTCTTGCCGTAAAAATAGTGTCTTCTCTACTTGGTATACAATCTACTATTGTTTCACTTATCAACCTACTTTAATGTTCTTTTAGGTGGTAAACTTTCCATTCCCGACGCCTCCGGACAGATTGCAACTACGGTTAGCAGAAAAACGATTAGAAGTACTCGGAATTTTGGAAAAACATGAGTCTAAGAACAAGAAAGACGAGGAAGAGGTAACTTTTTTTTTACGATTTTTAAGAGAAATTAAAATTCCAAAAATTAACTTAATATTTCTTTTTGTTTTTATTGCTCAAGGCATTTTTACGAGAAATATTTTACAATGAGAAAGTCACCATAAAAATTGTAAAATATTTCTAGTAAAAAAACAGGGTGAACCATTTAAATGGGCCTTCAGGGGGATATCCTAAACTATAAGAGATAGAGAAATATGCTGAAAGGAGTTGGATACTTTCGATCTCACAAATCATGCGAGGAAGGGGAACCTACGCGGGTGAAATCGCGGGGCGCAGCTAGTTTTATTTAAAAATAAATCATATGGGCATCGCAGAAAAGCGAAGAAAAATATAAAAACTGTAAATTTTTCAGGTACTCAAGGTAACCCCGCTAGGTAAAGCGGTTTCAGCATTCCCCTTACTTCCAAGATACGGGAAGATGTTAGCCCTGAGTCATCAACAGAATCTATTGCCGTACACTATTGCCTTGGTTTCCGCGCTTACTGTGCCTGAGGTAAGATATTTTTATATGTTTTTGAATATTTTGGTTTTTGGGTTTAAGATGTAGCACGCTTAACTAGAAAATATCTCTAGTTGGTAACGATATTTTATTAACACTAACAATACATATTTCGTTTTTATTTTTTGATGCTCAAGGCAGTTTTACTAGAAATATTTTAAGGAAAAATACTACGGGGCTAGATGGCGCTGTGTGTTGTTCACAGAGATTATTTATTTATTACTAGCTGACCCGGCAAACGTTGTTTTGCCTTATAAATTATAGATAGTAGCCGATTCTCAGACCTACTGAATGCGCATGTGGAGTCTGGTGGAGATCGGTGAAGCCGTTTCGGAGGAGTACGGTAACTAACATTGTGACATGGAAATCTAATATATAAGATTGACATAAATGCTGCCCCTGAGGCGGGTTCTGTTTAAAAGTCTCTGAAAATACTGGACCAATTTCAAAAATTCTTTCACCAAAAGAAAGCTACATTAACGAGGAGTAACATAGGCTACTTTTGATCCCGATATTCCCGCGGGATCGGGACTTACACTGTTGAAACTGCGGAGACTTCTAAACAACTCCATAATTTCCAGGTGTTATCAGGCAAACCGGACAGTTGGCCGGCTACAGGCCACACGCTGCTGCTGGGAGACCCGGGGGTTCTGCTGCGGGCCGTGGGGGCCGCGGAGTACGCTCATGTTAAAGGGGAGGAGGAGGTGTTCTGTGCTAAGTACGGCCTAAGGGAGAAGGTAATCTGACGCTATTTGATGTTATTTGGCAAAATTTGAGGTAATCTACGCATAAATCGTGTTTTGTTCGAGAGACTCTCAAACTGGGGGTTCCCTAACTTATTTGAGACGCGCCCCCTTTCGACCATAAAAAAAAATCTGCGCCCCCCCTTCCTCCAGTCCAACCTGGAGGGGGGGGGGGCGCAGATTTTTTTGTTGGTCGCAGATCAGGACGCAGATCGGGTTGGAAAAAATATCAGTAATAGGATCCCGTTTTTACCTTTTGGGTACGAAACCCTAAAAAGGATTCGATTACAAAATAAATATTTAAAAAATGCATTTCAGACTGGTAGCTCGCGCCTCCCTGTAAAGGTCCCTGCGCCCCCCACTTAGGGAACCCATGGTTTAATACAAAAAAAAAGTCAGCTGTCGACCAAAAAAAACTACATTGAAATCGGTTCATCCGTTCGTGAGCTACGATGCCACAGACAGATACACAGACAGACACGTCAAACTTATAATACCCCTCTTTTTCCGTCGGGGGTTAAAAATGACGATTTATGCGGAGAATTGTTATTGATTGCTTATTCCAGTTTGGTCGAATCAAGCCTAACGGCCGAATACAGAAACGCTGCTCAAAATTTGGGTGCTACTTAAATAATTAAGCAGCTCTCAAACTCAAAAACTCTCATACTAAATTTAAATATAGAAGCTGCTTAATTATTTAAGTCCCCCTCTTTTAAGTGGCGTTTCTGTATTTGGCTGCAAGTCTTTCAATTTTTCTGTTTATTTCCAGGCTGTAAAAGAAATCCGTAAACTTCGCAAGCAGTTGACATCAGAGATTAACCTGAGTGTCGCAGGAGTCGATGCAAAAATCGACCCTGAAATGAAACCTCCTGATGATAACCAAGCGAGACTTCTGAGGCAACTTGTGCTTAGTGGGCTGGGGGATCAAGTTGGAAGGAAGATCGGACTTGATGAGGTTAAACAAGGTAAGTCAGTCAAACATACAGCCGAATACGTAAACGCCACTTAAAATTTCGGGGGTACTTAAATAATAGAGAAGCTTCTAAATTTAAAATTTGTATGGGAATTTTTGAGTTTGAGCGCTGCTTATTTAAATAAATAATAAATATTGCACGACGTTACACACAGCGCAATCTAGCCCCAAACTAAGCACTAGGCTTGTACTATGGGTACTAGACAACGGATATACTACATATTATATATATTTTTTTTTTTTTGTAAATACATACATATGATACATAGAAAACACTGAATATCCCATGTCTTCGGACCGTGGTGAGTCCTAGGACATGTTGGTTTCCTCACGATGTTTTTCCTTCACCGTAAGAGCGACGTTATTAGCGCACATACCTTTTTCTTAAAGAAAAAGACATTGGTGCGCGGTCGGTCTGGATTCGAACCCACGACTCTCAGAATGAAAGCCGGGGTATCTACCACTAGACCAACACCGCTCTATCACCGCATAGTACAAGCCTAGTGCTTAGTTTGAGGCTAGATTGCGCTGTTTGTAACGTCGTGCAATATTAATTATTTATCAACACCCGACGTTTCTGACGCAGACGACCGAAAAAAATCAGTTTAATTTCGATTCAACATCGCGAAAAACAAAGAAAATTTACAAGAATCCCACTAAAATTATACATGCGAACAATTAGATGTGTATTTGGATGTTTGTGTTTAAATCTCGCAAAAACTACTGAACCGATTGCGATGAAACTTAGTTTGCAGATAGCTGGAGGTCTGGATTAACACAGGCCACTTTTGATCCCGATATTTCAGCGGGATCAGGACTTACTGGGTGCTCATAATATTGGACTTTTTTAGGTGAAGACAAACGTAAATTCAAATACGCGTACCGTTGCGGCGAGTTGGAGGAACCCGTTCATCTTCATTCGGAAAGCATATTGAGGAAAGTCATACCAGAATGGGTTGTTTATCAAGAGGTTTGTTAAATATTATTTGTAACTTTGTTTATCAATCAATTTTTTTAGTTTTAGCTTCTGGTGACTAAAGGACTGGCTGCTACTTGGCTTGCTTTTTTTGTTGTTGTATGTAGTTATTATTAGAGGCGAAACGGATATCCGGTAACTATCCGGTATCCGTTCCATCCGAATCCGAATACCGGATAAGAAACGAGTATCCGGCCGGATACCGGATACCAAATAAAAACGTACCTACGACATAATAAATAAATAAATTTATTTCCAAATTAATGTGTACAAAGTAACTTAAGTCAAATTTTGATTTAAATCTAAATTACACAAATGCCTGAAATAAAGTTTGAAGACATTTTAATCTCTAATCAAATTTACCAGTTTCGGTATGTTTTCCAATTACTAAGATATATTGAAAGTCAAATCTATAAAATCTTCAAGTGTTCATTTTAAACACGTATTTCTTGGTGTTGTGCAAATAAATAGTAAATCAATTAATAAAATGACTTATTACTATTACAGTTATACGAAACTGGTTCGGAAACTAACCGTAAGATGGTAATGAGGAACGTAACCGCGATAGAACCGGAATGGCTGCCCGTTTACGTCCCACAGTTATGCAACTTAGGTAAGTTGAATCTTGGACGGATATAATACTTAAATTTATTTTAAGCTATTGCATGCAGTAGCTTAAAATAAATTTAAGTATTATATAATTTAAGCTATGCATAGCTTTTATCGCGGGCTTTGAGCTTTGAATGAAGAAATTTCGTAACGAAAAAAACCTAACACCCCACTCCACCTACCATGCACCTACATAATTGCATAAGTGGATAAAAAATGCTATGCAATTGCATTTTTCTTTTGTAAATACCTACTGAAACTGAAATTAAACTTTTTACATTGGTTCCATGCTCAACGTCAGACCTCTACAGTTCTCTTCATCAGAATAACAACAATGCTAAAGTAATAAACACCACGCGATTAATTTATTTTAAAGTTTATTATTTCTTTTTTAAAGTGTTTTCCAAAATTTGATAGCCTTGTTAATAAACGTGGAGTAAGGTCGAAATAATTTTACCACCTTTTGTTTCTGTCTATCAACTTTGAAAGTTCTTGTGTTCTCACTACTCCGACTTTACTCAACGTTTATTAATAAGACTCCTACTGACTATGACTGATTTGATTACTTAAAGAAATGCTTTCCAAAAATTTGCGCCTGACAGGACGAAACAAAATTGACTTTTTGGTAAACATTTTTTCAAATACAAATAATCACCGAAAAATAAGTTTAATTTCAATCCTACATCGCGAAAACTGGTGACAAATCTTTGTTAACCAAGACTTATTTTTTCTAGGTGATCCCCTAACTGACCCCGAACCTCGGTACGACGATAAAACAGGCCGGGTCAAATGTCATTTCAACGGGTCATTCGGGAAAGCTGGCTGGGAACTTCCTACCGTTGAAATTGATTATCCTGATAAGATTGAAAGATATAAGTAAGTGTTTTAATAATTAATTCCTTCTTCTTATAAAGGTAAAAAGAAAAACTGGTCAAGCGCGAGTCGGACTCGTACTCGAAGTATTCCGTACTATTATCACAGAAAAATCACGTTTATTGTATGGGACTTAGGCTGTGTCTCATTAATCATTATAGCTAGACAGCTGATTTTTTAACACATTGTGGATTTATGTTGCCGCTATAATAATAAATACTAAAAACAGAATAAAATGAATATTTAAGCAGAGTTACCACTTCCAAAACAAAATCACGGGTTTTTTGTAAAAAAAAAACCTTCTTGCGCAAGTTCGAATCGCAATAATGATGGTTGTTTTTATAGAGGACTAGCTGACACGGCAAACGTTGTTTTGCCTTATAAATTATAGATAATTAAATTTTTCCTGAATTTTCTTTGCTATAAACCTCACGGAGCGAGACCTTTCCAACGAATGCAAAACCGTGGAAATCGGTTCGTGCGTTCTGGAGTTATAGCGTCAGGAAGGAAAACCCGACTTATTTTTATATAGTAGAAAATAGATGACCGCTTGACTTGACTACTATCTCACCTGATAGAAAGTAATGATAAGGTCTAAGATATAGGACGCGCTTAGTGGCTGCACCGGTCTACGTATCGTACGCACGGACGAAGAATTTATCTAATTCATTTTTTCAGATGGTTCGCCCGCTTCCTTCTAGAAGGCAAAGTTTTCCCGAAACTAAAGAAATATGCCAGTTCCCTCCTCTCCCCGCCTTCCACGATGGTCAAGTCTTGGGCCAAACTCCAGCCGAGGACAGAGAGCTTGCTGAGAGTTCTGCTGATGAAGAGGATAGGACATAAACAGGCCTTGGAAGATGTATGGAATGTTAATAAGAACTGTAAGTTGGTTAGCACTAGCAGAGCCCTGGAGGGTTACTGCGGTTCATTTCGATACGACATCGATACTGTTATACGATGATTCTACTGTCACATTCTGACAGTAGAACCATCGTTATGACAGGAGGGTTACTTCGGTTCGTTTCGATACGACAACGATACTGTCATAACGATGGTTTTACTGTCACCCTACTATCAGAATGTGACAGTAGAATCATCGTATGACAGTATCGATGTCGTATCGAAACGAACCGAAGTAACCCTCCAGTATCTTTGTCGTATCTAAACGAACCGTATTAACCCTCCTGCTTTTTAGCCGCATAAGTCCCGATCCCGTGGGAATATCGGGATCAAAAGTAGTCAAAAATCAAAAGTACCAAAACCACTGGACCGATTTCAAAAAATCTTTCACCAATATAAAGCTCCTTTATCGAGGAGTAACATAGGCTACTTTTGATCCCGATATTCCCACAGGATCGGGACTTACGCGAATGAAACCGCGGGACACAGTTAATTCTACTAATATTGTAAAGCTGAAAGTTTGTGAGTATGTATGTGTGTGTGTTTGTTACTCAATCACATAAAAACCGCAGAACCGATTTTTTTTCATTTTTTTATACAACGTTACACACAGCGCAATCTAGCCCCAAACTAAGCACTAGGCTTGTACTATGGGTACTAGACAACGGATATACTACATATTATAATTTATTACCATGAAATTACCATATGATTACCATGAAACTCGGTATGTAGATTGCTGGACACCTGGAATAACACATCGGCTACTTTTTATCCTGAGTGAAACTTACGCGGATCTAATGTATTTTATCTTTACAGATTTGCTGGACGAATATTTAAAATGGGTACCAGAATCGGCACATAATGAAGTAACCTTATACTGGCCACCTATTTAACGTTAGTACATAATATTATGTAACTTGTTTATTGTAAATAATGTAAATAAATATAATTTACTTAGATTCTTCTTCTGTTTTCGCGATGTTGTATTGAAATTAAAGACATTTTTCGGTTTGAATCGCGTGGTTTTTATTACTTTTAGCATTGTTACAACGCTCAACGCATTTACTTTATATAATTTACTTGTTCATTTACTTAGTTATTTATTTTACTTACACGACTACTTTAGCATATATTTTCTGACACTTTTTAAACTTACACGATTTCCGTCAATCATTATTATTAGATCGCGTTATACATAATCATTTTGATTAATTACCTCGACGTTTCGGCAAACGGGTCACGGGTCATATATTTTCTTACTTATCGGAAGATAAGAACCGGTTAAGTGCGAGTCGGACTCGCTCTCTGAGGGTTCCGTATTCAAGCCCTGCTGGTCTGTACCTGATTAAACCAAACCAGAAAAGCAATGAATAACAATTCTCCGCATAAATCGTCATCTTTAGGGTTCCGTACCCAAAGGGTAAAAAACAAACACACACACACACACAATAATGCATCTTTATAATATTAGTGTAGACTAGCTGACCCGGCGCACTTTGTCCCGCCTTAGTGCAAACAAAAGTACCCATCCTATGTCCGTCTAAGCTACCTCCCGACCAATTTTCAGCCTAAACGGTTCAACCGTTCTTGAGTTATAAATAGTGTAACTAACAAGACTTTCTTTTAAATATATAATAGACTAGCTGTGTTCCGCGGTTTCCCCGCGTAAGTCCCGATCCCGTGGAAATATCGGGATCAAAATGGCTATGTCATGTCATTCAGTCAAATGTCAGGGTGAATGTAGCTTACTAATGGTGAAAGCATTTTTGAAATCGGTATAGTAGTTTTTGAGTTTATTCATAACGAACATCCACACACAAAAATACAAATCTTTCGTCTTTATAATATTAGTAAAATAGATAATACGCGATTAAGACTCGGGAAAATGTGATTATTTTGTTGAAGATCTGTTTCAAGAACATGTTTTATAAACAAATAATCTAATACCAATAATATTATCCAGTAAATTGAATTTTATTATGTCAATAGAGATAATTTTGATTTCGTTTTACTAGTCAAAATGAACTTTATTTCTTAGGGCTTAAGGTTTATAATGATTGAATGATAGGTAAAAGTATAACAGAGTGAAAAAGGTCAAGAATGTAGTGTACTTAGAGTAATATAGAAAAGAGACAGGACATTGGATAATAGATAATGATTAGAGATTGGCCGACTATGGTTTTTGCCGACTAGCAGACTGGCCGACTAGTCGGCAATCCAATCATGTTGAGACATTTAAGGTGCGCCCTGGTTGTGACGTGTTTGTTTGCGTTTTCTTGACTTCTAAACTGTACTATAAATCCACTTATTATTGGTTTTATTGCATAATTGATAGTTGACGACTAGTCAACACAATTTGCCGATTAGTCGGACCATCACTAGTAATGATGTATTTTTTTGGATTCTATATCTGAACAGGAAATATGAAACTCTTCCCATAAAATTTAAATTTTCATGTTTTCCAGGCTTAACGGTTGCAAAGTTCCAAACAAATTTTCCATTTTGACTCTCATACATATGGCATGAATTTCGTAAAATTTAACTTTAGTTTTTAATTATTATTTTATATTAATGATAATTTGCATGATTATTTATTATTTATTATTTTATTTTATTTTATTCGGAAAGCAGACAGAATGATAATTAGATGATGGATGATGGTTCCTTTTAGGACAGAGGTTGGGCACCTCTGTCCTAAAATGAACCACCATGCAAAACTTGATACTTCTAGCACATGTAGTCTGAGATTTCTTGATGAGGTGCCCAACCTGTGTCCTAAAAGGAACCACCATGAAAAACTTGATACTTCTAGCACACGTTGTCTGAGATTTCTTGCTGAGGTGCCCAACCTGTGTCCTAAAAGGAACCACCATGCAAAACTTGATACTTCTAGCACACGTAGTCTGAGATTTCTTGATGAGGTGCCCAACCTGTGTCCTAAAAGGAACCACCATGCAAAACTTGATACTTCTAGCACACGTAGTCTGAGATTTTTTGATGAGGTGCCCAACCTGTGTCCTAAAAGGAACCACCATGCAAAACTTGATACTTCTAGCACACGTAGTCTGAGATTTCTTGATGACCTTGTTTATATAAAAATAGGTGTCTTGTAAGGGCTATTGCCAGCATCAAAAGTCGATTTCAAAACCGTTATACATCAGGAAAATGAGTTTAATTTCAATCTGAATGTGGTTTTTCAATTTTTGTGGCTGACTGTACCCACGAGTATAGTAAGATAGAAGTTTGCGGAGTGACCTTTCTGTACCTGCATATTGCATAAGAAGTTTATTCCTTGGTTTAAAGGTTATTCTAATGGGCTGACCGTCCATTACATTGAATGAACGAAAGGTATTTTATTTTATATTCGATTGGCAACTCGATCAGACGGTTTACGGGTTACAATTCGTTAAAACCTTTTAAAAACATATATTTTCAGAAAAAGTTTTTTTTATTTTATTCTCTTTCTTTTCTCTTGTAATTTTTAGACTGTTTAATATAAAATGTCATCGTATATTTTGGCTGTACTATTTTTTAACGTGTTTTGTGTATTTGGTGGTGTATTAAATTCGGAAGATAATTATAAGTTGGACATAATTCATTACAATGATTTTCATTCGCGGTAAGTGTTTTTTTTAATTAATAAATAAAATAAATATTGCACGACGTTCCACACAGCGCATTCTAGTCCCAAACTAAGCACTAGGTTTTTACTATTGGTACTAGACAACGGATATACTACAAATTTTACTTTTTTTGTACATACATACATATTTTATGATACGTAGGAAACACCCAGACCAGAAACAAATATTTATTTTTATTTATGCTTAAACTTGCATTTCGGGATCGAACCCGCAACCTTCTGCATTGCAACCTTCCCCCGACGCGTCACAGAGGTTATGCTCATAATTTAGTACTTTCCTATTTGGTACCTTTGTTTATATATTAAGTAGATACCTACGTGGTTTCGAAAATATTAACGATACAAAATGGCCGGACATTCTGACGTCAGGTTGACCGTACCAGATTCGATTTCTCGCCATCCACTGTTACATGCTCCACGTTATTATGTCAATATTTTTATTTTTCATTTTTTTATTGTTTTTTATTTATTTAGGTTATGTAGGTACTTTTGTTTCTGTTATGTATTTGTTGCTGTGTGCTTGTCCTAATGCACATATTTTCTTTCTTTCTTTTTTCTATTTTGTACCTATTTGGTACCCACGCAAATACTTTTTCACAGTCCTGGAAAGCTCTAATAAAAAGTTATTACAAAAACAAAGCGCCTGCTAAAAATGTTTGACACTTAAATCATATAGTCTCATTAACTTTACAGGTTTGAAGAAACCTCTTTGACATCTTCTATATGTAAGACAAACGACTCCTCCTGTCTTGGAGGCTTTCCACGTCTCTACCATCACATCAAACAGTTGCTCCGAGAGAAGCCAGATGCGGTCTTATTGAATGCAGGGGATAGCTTCCAGGGCACTTATTGGTATACGCTGCTCAAATGGAATATTATTCAGGAGTTTATGAATATGTTGCCTCATGATGCTCATGTGAGTTACTTTAACAATATTTCCCATTAGAAACACATCATCCATCCCCTTTCTTAAGTCTTGTCCATTCATTGGTTGCCTGGAAGTGATCGCCCATAAGCGACAAGGCCACTCATTGTGCCACTTTAGTTTTAAGTTTTTTTTCCTTGTTTGAATTGAATTTGTGTTTTTAGTACAATAAAGCGTTAATCTATCTATCTATCTTAAGAACGTGGCGACTGTTACCATTTCCATACAAACTTAATACCAAAATAAATTATGAAAAATTTAGTTTTATACCTTAATATCGATATTATTCGGATTAAGATTTTACTTTTAAAGGGTCCCCACCACAAGGTTTTCCAAAATATTCATTCGAAATAAAATAAAATAGACCCTTTAAAAGTAAAATCTTAATCCGAATAATATCGATATTAAGGTAGAAAACTAAATTTTTCATAATTTATTTTGGTATTAAGTTTGTATGGAAATGGTTACAGTCGCCACGTTCTCAACTTATTTAGTTGTCTATGTTTGTATCTTGTCAAGTAGCCTCAGTTGCCCTTATTTAATAACCGAGAAACGTCGAGTTTCGGCAAACGGTTTACACCGGCCGTGGTCGCGAGAAGACTTCGGCGCGCTTCTCTCGCGGGCGTGTCCACGGCCACGGCCGGTGTAACCCGTTTGCCGAAACGTCGAGGTAATTAAAGTCCATAGTTATCTGTTACATACAAAGTTTCCTGGGACTGGTCATGTAGGATTAGCGTCAAGATGGCGGGACCAACTCTCCAATATTAAAACTTTATATTGACAGATTTAGTACCAAATTGGTACTATTTGGTACCTCAGTTAAAAAAATTAGTAGGTAACTTTTTAGTTTAAAAAATATTCAAGAAAAACCCTGGCCCGCCATCTTGACGTCAAGATAGTACCAATTTGGTACTAAATCTGTCAATATAAAGTTTTAATATTGGAGAGTTGGCCCCGCCATCTTGACGCTAATCATATAGGTTGTAGGAAAGGTCACATAAGTTGTAGGAAATTTGACACATGACTTGCCCGTTTTCAGACAAGCAAGTTTGCATGCTGTAACTGCTTATACTGCTATGGTTCTACTATGGTTTAAGCGTTATTTTCACTGATTTTCAGGCAATAGGAAACCACGAATTCGACGACGGTCCAGCAGGCCTGGTCCCTTACCTAAAAGCGTTGAAAGCACCTGTTCTTATTGCCAACATCGACACTTCGAAGGAGCCGTCTTTCGAAGGAACTTATAAACCTTCAATAGTAATCGAGAGAAATGGCAGGAAGATCGGCATTATTGGGTTGATTACTGTTGATACAAAGGTAAAACCATAACATCGACATTTTTTATATACTTAATATACTTAGATGTGCGGTTGACCACTATCTCACCTGATCATGGTAAGTGATAATATAGAATGGTCAATTCGGCTATGTTAATAAATAAATTCTGTCAACAACACACAGCGCCATCTAGCCCCGTGGTAAGCGACTAAGCTTGTGTTACTGTTACAAAGGATATAATACATAATATTTATTTTTCTTTTGAAAATACATACATATTTTATACATAGGGGGACCGGACCAGACCAGACACAAATATTTATTTTTAAGCATATTTTTTAATTACCTAATAATAATAATATTTTAAAGAAACAATACTTCTGCAAAAACACAACGCACGATAGACGCAGGGCTGGATTCGAACCAGCATCTTACTTAAACCGGGAGTTCGACTTGAACCAATGGGGTGGCACACGCAAAGCTGTGAGCAGATGGCGCTGGGGTCGGATGATCTTTTTTTTTATTTTGATGATGGTCCCCCACCAATGAAAACGCCGAGTTTTTTTTTTCTTTCGGTCTGAGACCGTTATGGCCAATTTGGCGCCGAGAGTTGTAAAAATCACCTGTTTGACAGTTCTTAATTCAAATCTAAGATTAGTCGACCAACGCCCTCTGCCGGGATATAAAGTTAGTGTTCCTCCTCATTACTTACAATTACAGGTCGGTGACTCATACGCTGTATTTTCGCAACTATTGCTTCATCTATTGCAACTTAGGCATGTTTTGCAGAAGTATTGTTTCTTTGAAATATTTCTAAGAAAGCCCAGTGCAGGCTTAAGCACTCAAAAAAGAATATCTAATAATCATGTTTTACACCTTCCAGATTCTCTCCCACACGGGCAACGTAGTATTCACTGACCCAGGCGAAGCAACGCGAAGAGAAGCGCTCGCTTTGACCGAACAAGGAGTCGATATTATTATATTGCTGTCTCATTGCGGACTGGTTGTTGATAAGTAAGTCTCAGAATAATATTACTCGCTTTCTGCCATCAGTTTATCAGTCTTACACACTTACAGACAAGTTGACTTATTAGATAGATAGATAGATTACAGCTTTTTTGTACCAAAAACACAAATTCAATTTATGTAAAAAAAACTTTAAACTAAAGTGGCACAATGGGCGGCCTTATAGCCTACGGGCGGCTAATTACGTAACGTTTTTTGAACATGTATTTTTTTCTTCTCACGGGTTTTTTCTATTTTTACCTGCGAGGTGCAGCGGGGCAATCTCGACTTCTGGAAATTCCAACTATTTTTACTAACTTTTCATAAATACTTGCACCCGGCGGGAATCGAACCCAGGTCTTCCCCCGACTCGCCATAGAGGTCGTCTAATTCTTTTGATAAAATAAACTTTTTTTTTGTTTTTTTTTTCAGGCAGCTAGCTCGTGACCACGGTAAGTACATAGACGTCATTGTAGGCGCCCATACACACTCTCTGCTGTGGAATGGACCCTCTCCCAGTGGAGACGAGGTTCAAGGTCCTTACCCCGTGATTGTGCAACCTGCTGCTGATGAAAATCATAAGGTAAATGGTTGAAAATGCATGATAAATTATATTAAACAAGCAGAGTCCCACGGTTTCACCCGCATAAGTCCCGATCCTGATAATACCCGTAACCGAAAACCGAAGAAATATACGCTTTTAAATATTATACTAAATATTATTATTATAATATTTAAAAGCGCTATGATAATAAATAAATAAATATTGAACGACGTTATACACAGCGCAATCTAGCCCCAAACTAAGCACTAGGCTTGTACTATGAGTACTAGACAACGAATATACTACATATTTTTCTTTTTTTTGCAAATACATACATATAATATACAGGTAAAAAAACCCAGACCGGAAACAAATATTTTTTTTAAGCATAAATACTTGCACCCGACGGGAATCGACCTGCAACCATCTGCATTGCAGTCGGGCCTTCCCCCGACGCGCAACAGTGGTCGTTTTAGATAAAGCAACTAAGTATTTTATGCTTTGTTTCAGGTTTTAATAGTTCAAGCGTCGTCGTTCACAAAATACATGGGAAATCTAACGGTTTATTTCAATAGAAATGGAGAATTCACTAAATGGGAGGGAGGACCTATATTCTTGAATAGATCTATTGAAGAAGGTATGTTCTTTACTTAACATTATTTATTTCTCAGTTACATACACATCAGTTGCTTAAGAGGTAATGTAGAGCTTAGCTATAAATTATCTAAGTTATGACATGATTTACCATTTCAATACATTAATAAATCCTGTGACCAATACACATCGCCATCTAGCCCCTAGACAACGAATATAATACTTATTTTTATTTTTAGAGTAAATTTATAATACATCTAATCTTCTAATATATAAAATTTCCATGTCACAATGTTAGTTACCGTACTCCTCCGAAACGGCTTTACCGATTTTTACCAAATTTTATATGCGTATTCAGTAGGTCCGAGAATCGGCTACTATCTATAATTTATAAGGCAAAACAACGTTTGCCGGGTCAGCTAGTAATACTATAAATATTATAAAGAAGCAACGTTAGTGATGTGCATGTATGTACGTATATTGGGGGTAACCTCCGAAACTACTTGCCCGATTTCAAAAATTATTTTACCAATAGAAAGCTACATTATCAGGGAGTTACTTTGATCCTTAAATTCCACGGGATTCGAGTAAAACCGCGGGATACAGCTCGTTATACTATAAGATTGTATCAAATTTTATTTCAGACCCTGAAATTAAAGCAAAGTTAGCTCCTTACGCTAAATTAGTTCACGATGCAGCGAATACCCCAGTTGGTGAGAATGAAGTCACTTTACGGTCTAGTGACTGCGGAAACAGCGAGTGTGGACTTGGGGACTTAATGGCGGACGCTATAGTCGAAAGGGTTAGTGGGAAATAGGACTTAACTTCTGCCTTATTGGATATAGCTGCGCCCCGCGGTTTCACCCGCGTAAGTCCCGATCCCGCGGGAATATCGGGATAAAAGGTAGCCTATGTGTTATTCTAGGTTATTTAGTCCTATTTCTTAGATAATATGATAGACGTCGTAGATTAGATTGTATAACATTTGTTACAAACCTCATTGGTTTTTTATAATGTTATTTAAGCAATCGTTTTTGTTTTGTAAATTTTTAGAAGATAAATAAATTAAAAAAAAAAAAAAAGGTGTCCAGCTATCTATATTCCAAGTTTCATCGCAATCCGTTCAGTAGTTTTTGCGTGAAAGAGTAACAAACATCCATATAAACTTTCACATTTATAATATTAGTAGGATTAACTTCTGCCTTATATTCAATTCAAATTCAAAATATGACATGTTTATTCAATGAGATATTCACATGATCACTTTAAATCGCCAGTAATCTGTGACTTCGGAACGCGACCTCCAATGAGAAGAAGACACAAGAAACTCATGGGATCAAACTCATGTGATATACTAGTAGCGCCCTACGGTTTCGCGCGAGAAAGTAAACCTATGAGCTAATACGGATCTGCAGAAATCTACACACGAAGTTTCATCGTAATCGGTTTAGTAGTTTTTGCGTGAAAAAACATCCAACATACTAGTTCACTTCCTTGCTTACACACAAACAAACCTTTATTTTATTTATTGATTTATCTCATAACTTTTACGACATTAAAATATCCGAAAACCCAGAATAAATATCCTGGAAAATATTTTTAGTCGTAAGGAAGTCTCCACTTTTGCCTCTGTTCTTTAAACTATTAGTAAATAGCTCATTAAAGACATTTTTCGGTTTTAATCGCGTGGTGTTTATTACTTTTAGCATTGTTTCTACGCTCAACTTTTCGAGACCTTTACAGGACCTTCTTCGGGATTGCTTGACGTCGAAACAATGCTGAAAGTAATAAATACCACGCGATTAATACCGAAACATTTCCCTCATTTCAATACAACATCGCAAAAACAGTAGAAAAATCAAAATTAGGTCACCTAATTTCGAACACTGGTTATTAGTCTTAGAGATTTTAACTTTTGTTTTTCAGGCAAAGACGAAATTGAATTCGTCGATAAACTACATAGGGTTTTTCGGAATGAATTCCAAGTCGCCAGCTACGCTTGATAAAGGGAGTTAGTATACATGCATTTTGTAATTCAAATTGAAAAAAAAAACGTTTCGAGGACTTTCCAGGGCCTCATGGTCAAACGAGGAACACATTTGATCCTCTTTTTCTTGTTCTTTTCATAATAATATAGTGGTGTGACTCACACCACTATATTATTATGAAACACCGTGTGACTCACCTAGTGTTAGAGTTTTCAGGTCGCCCTAAGGCCTCTAACTTGACCTAACGACTGCTATCAGAGATAACAAAGTTTATAAAGAGACCAGTCTACCTACTGTTTTCTCCATACAAACTTTCAAACTTAGTCGACTGTTTCCTCCCTGGATAAAGATATTAGAAAAATTTGTTTATGCCATAAGTCCCATACCAGCAATGACCATGCCCCTACGTTTTGATTTTATCATTTTCTAATTTTTCTGAATTTTATTTCTATTCTAATTAGAAAATGAAAAAAAAAAACAAAACGTAGGGGCATGGTCATGGGAGATATAGGTTTTATGGCATAAACATATTTGCTCTAATTTCTTTATCCAGGGAGGGAACAGTCGACCACGTCTGTATAGAGTAGGGGTGCCCCAAACATGCCTAAGTTGTGTTAGATGGTAAAGGTACAGATGCAAAGATTCAGCGTATGAATCAATTCTATTCTACAATTCTATCCCACTCACTCCTATGCAACCGAAAAAGGACAGGTAATTATCATCTACCCTCGTCTTAGGGTATTTCTAAGGCTAAATGAGTGTTATGTTACGTTTCAGCAATAACCAAAGGGCAGTTGTTCGAGATAAATCCTTACCATGGTGATGTAGAGTATTTCCAAATAACGGGACGGCATTTGAGGGAAGTGTTTGAACAGAGCGTTGCTGATGTCACCTCTCATTATCCTTGGCTATTGCAAGTTTCAGGTAAGATATTTCATTGGAAAGTCAAAATAACTTGAAACCTTTAAAAAGAATAATCTTTAAGAACGTGGCGACTGTTACTGATCGGATATCTGATCTGATCGTTCCGTACCCAAATGTCATAGTGGTACGGAACCCTTCGTGCGCGAGTGTCGCACTTGCCCGGTTTTTTATTTGTGATTTATTTTGTTTGTTTGTCAATTTAATTGTTATTTTTAGGTTATGTGTATTGTGATTATTAATTTTAAGTTTTGTGAAATAAATGAACTCCCCGAAAATAATAATTAAAAAAACTGACTTCAAAAACAGTGAAAATAAGAAAAAAATTGGCAACCTCCTCTTTTTTTTTGAAATTTAAAATTACTCCGTTTCTCTATTCAAGGTAATATTCAAGTGAAGTTCAGCATTTCGCAACCAGAAGGTGACAGGGTTACATCCATTTTGGTCGCGAATGGAGATTCTAATACTGAATTGAATCCTGATGAAATGTACAACGTTGTTGCCCCTGTGTTTTGGACTTTCGATGGGTTCTCGGTAAGTTTAAGCTGTTCGTTGGGAGGTGACAAGCCACAGCTAAGAAAACATCCTTACTAATATTATAAATGCCGACCTCTGTGGCGCGTCGTGCGAAAGTACGACTGCAATGCAGAAGGTTGCGGGTTCGATTCCCGCCGGGTGCAGGTATTTATGCTTAAAGACTAAATATCTGTGTCTGGTCTGGGTGTCCCTCTATGTATAATATGTACCTATGTATTTACAAAAGAAAAATAAATATAAGTATTATATCCGTTGTCTAGTCACCGTAACACAAGCTTAATCGCTTACCACGGGGCTAGATGGCGCTGTGTGTTGTTCACAGTTTTTTTTTATTTATACTATATTTATCCTTCCTAATTATTATAAATGCGAAAGTAAGTCTAATGCCTAAAACGCTATACCGATTTTGATGAATTTTGGTATGGAGATAGATAGGTCCTTAGAGAAGGACATAGACTAATTTACGGTATTAAAAAAACCGAAACCGAAAAAGTGTAAATAAAACTTATTTTTTCATTTTACAGAAGTTTAAAAGACAAATCAGAAATGAAGAGATTATTGGATACGACAACGAAATCTTAGAAAGCTACCTAAGAAAACATTCACCTATCAATATCATACCTTCTGGAAGAATGGTTTTTAATAAATAAGTAATTGTATATACTTTACACGTGAGTGTACGCATCACGCAAACACAAATAGCCTAATTAATAAACGCGGTGTAAGGGCGAAGTTGTGAGAACATGGTTTGTCTTTTTCCGTGTCAAGAACTAAGATAAAAACAAAATTATCAAAATTGCACATTCGAAAAATGAGCTAGAAACACCTACATGCATTTTCATAAAATTATTGTATTTAAAAACGAAAAATGATAAAAAAATGATTCAAGATCATGATGTCTTTAAAAATGATTCAGGCATTTGTAAATAAGCAAAAAGGCATTTGTATGGATGTCAAAAAGATAATCGCAGTGTGACAGCACGTGCTCACGCGGCAACGGTTCAACACACGACTGAGGCTAGCGCGTCAGCTAGACGCAGTTTTATCGTCTCATTTTCCGAGACTAGGTACTGTATCTTTAGTTTTTTATTGTAATCTAAGGTCAAGAACTTTCAAAGTTGACAGACAGAAACTAAAAGTGGTAAAATTATTCCGACCTTACTCCACGTTTATTAATAAGGGTATTAGTGCTTGGGCATACATATAGGTACACAGCATATATTGCGTATCTCTTTTACTTTCTTACAGTGTAAGCGAGAGAGGTATACTTTCAGGCATGCCTTGTGTTTGTGTATGACCTGTTAGCTGATTGATTACGTAACTCTGTTGCTAACAAATCTCGATTGAAACAATTGAAATTGTTGATTTTTGCGTTTACATATATACAATTTGACAGTTACAGTCGCTAGTTTTAGTTGCAATTACCATTTGTTAGCGACTGAAAGACGTGAAAAATGACGCGTAATCAACAAATTTCAATTGTTTCAATCGAAGTTTGTTAGCAACATAGTTCAGTAATCAGAACCCTGATTTTTAATAATATTTTGATGTCTCATTTGCGCAGTCCAAAATTAGCTTAAGCCTAAATTGTTTTTATCTTAATTTATATTTAAAATGTCTGTAACTTACACTGTGGTAGTATAATAGGTACCTAATAGTACCTATGTGTTTTTTCCATATACCTGCAGGTAATGGAAGATAAAGTGATATTTATTACCTACCAACACAAACAAAATAAGTATATGAATAATTTTACTTTAATATGCACTAAATTATTTGGATTTGATGTTCCAAATTGCGTTTTATGTTTTAGTCCATTCGTTTGGCTGGTCTGTTTTTCCTGTTGGCCACAATAGTTTTACGCTTTTATTTCATAAGTATTTTATGTCAAAGTTAATGTATAGAACATTGTTCTGTCGTGTGTCATCATAAATTTGTTCTTGTACTAACCAATAAAATAAATAAGTAAAATCATTATATTTACTAAAACATCTGATGGATAATATACCTGTTAATAAACAATGCTACTGTCGTAAAACAATTAAGACGGTTAATTAACGATTTTACGTGTTAGGTTTATACTCGGACCTACCTACAAGTGTTGATACCTACCTAGGTACCTACTAATAAATAAACAGATACCTTGAAAAATGAGCTTGAAAATAAACAATACCGCCACAAAAATATCGACAGATACGCGCCGCGCTAATATTTCTATTATAAATTTATAAATATTTTACATTTCACGCCCTGTTCGCAATCCGCTAGTGTAAAAAGGCCATTAATACGAAGACTCATTAAAAGGTGATCACTACATACTAACGTCAGTTTCTTGATAAGGTCGCCATTTTATACTATTTAGGTAGGTACTTAGTTACCAATTAGTCGAAATTGTATAATATTATATTAAGTACTAAGTTTTAGCCCCCTTAGTTGGCGAAATACCCCACCAATCAAAAATCACCCACGACGTTAAAAATCTATTCCTACTTAATTTTGAAATACCTACCTATATACTAGGTTTCGTAAAGATCGGTTGAGAAATACGACCTGTAGAGGAGAACAAACATACCTACTAAGAGACGAAAGAAAAAATTGTCAGACTTAAAACAGAGACGCTTTTCTAACTCGGCCAATCACTTGTTTGGTAATCAGCTGTTCTGATACAATCAATTTTATGCATTTGTTACATAACAACTAATTACTAAGACTGACATCAGGTTATACAGATCTATTTCAACTAAAGGTTGCCTGGAAGAAATCGCTTTCAGCGATAAGGCCGCCCATTTGTGAAAGAAGAGAAAAAGGGGTGAATAGAACTTTATAAAGGAAACACAGAGTATGGACATCCCGACGAAAGCGGATTGGCAGCCACTTGAGTTTTGATCGAAATTCGGACATATGGTCGTATTTGCGCAAACCAAATATGAACCGAATACAGATATTTTGGAGTCTCTCAAGTTTGTCGAGCTGCTGTTCACTCAAGTCAAGGTAACAGATGTCAGCGTAATCCAGAATGGGGAGTATAAGGGCAAGAGCAAGACTAATCTTGGTGGCAGTCGGCAGAAAGTTCCGAAGTGTACGAAGTGAGCCGGCAGCAACCATATTCATCACGATACCGAGATTTTGTTAGTGTGTGGTACCCTTAACTTTTTATCATGAAGGCATTTTACATTTTTGCTGCTGGACCCGGAATAACGAAAAACAGAATTTATTATTATTATCTATCTATATCTATAATATCTATTATTATTAATATTATAAAGCGGAAGAGTTTGTTTGGTTGTTTGTTTGAACGCGCTAATCTCTGGAACCGCTGGTCTGATTTAATAAACTCTTTCAGTGTTGGATAGATGCTGGGTTAATTTATTGAGGAAGGCTATAGGCTACTTTAAATCCCGATATTCCTACGGGATCGGAACTTACGCAGGTGAAACCGCGGGACGCAGCTAGTTTATTCAATAAAAGAAGAAACGCCAGTGCGGGCCCTTAAAGCGCCAACATTATATCAGCACGCTACGCGCGTTTTACCGCACAGACGATACTCCCCGAATCTAATATCACAATAGCACATCCAGTCGTGCCTGCAAGAAAACACACTACGCGTGTGCATACATAATGCACAAGGAAAACACACTATAATATTCTATTTTTATTTTATGAGGAAAGGATATATCTGCTTGTTCTCCATACGAATGTAGTCGGCTAAAACCTATAATTATCTGACATGAACATAATATAAATAAAATTAAGAAATCTTGGAATATGAAAAAAGCAGAACTTAGCGGCATGGCCAGGTCAGGTCATGGCTGATAGGTATAGGTTTTATGGCATAAAAATATTTTCTCTAATGTCTTTATCCAGGGAGGAAACAGTCGACTACGTTGGTAAAGTTTGTATGGAGAAGAGTGTAGGATATTCATAGAAATACAATATTAGATTGATTGAGTAAAGATGCGTGGTTCGAATTCCGTCCTGCCATGCGGTTGTGTTTCTATACATGTATTTTTCATTTAAAAATATTTCTGTAAATACACACGTTTGTGTTTTCAGCTGTCAAAGTGTTATCTATACATCTATACCTACTAATATTATAAAGAGGTAAAGTTGGTAACATTTATGTATGTATGATGATAAGTAAGTATGAGTTTTACGGGTAATCTCTGAAACCACTGAACCTTTATAACTCTTTCACCAATAGAAAGCTACATTATCGAGAAGTAACATAGGCTACTTTTGATCCCGATATTCCCACGGGATCGGGACTTATGCGAGTAAAACTGCGGAACTCAGCTAGTGCCCAATATTCATGCCGGTAACTACAGACAGGTTCATAATGATTGCTTCAATTTAGTTATCAATCGGCTTCGTACCGTGTCGGACGTGTCAAAAACAATATGAAATCGACAATGTTTTTAAAGTTTCTAGTGAGTTTTAGTTTCTTTTCGATTGTAAACGGTTTTGCTTTACCTTTCGAAGGACTTTTCCCATTGGATATAATTCATTATAATGATTTTCATGCGAGGTAAGTGTTTTTTTTTATTAACTAGCAGCGCACTGCGGTTTCAGGCGCGTAAGTCCAGACTCCGTGGGAATATCGGGTTAAAAAGTAGCCTATGTGTTAAGTCAGATTTTCAGCTATCTACATACCGAGTTTCATCGCAATCGGTTTAGTAGTTTTTGCGTGAAGAAGCCATAAACAAACACATCCACATTTACAAACTACACAGTAATGATAGACTAGCTGCGCCCGCGATTTCACCCGCGTAAGTCCCATCCCGCGGGAATATCGGGATATAAAGTAGCCTATGTGTTATTCTTGGACATTCAAGATAGTTTTCGAAAATTTTGAGTTTAAAAATTACGCGAAAATCTCAGCTCGATATTACTTATCAACACTTGTTGCTTACATCATTGTAGTCAATATAGGACCACTAATTGACGTATAAATGGGCAATTAAAATTAATCATGCCTCTCTCCATACAAATTTGGCCATAGGTAATAGGTACCCACCCATTTTAACATTTGCATTGCGTTCACGGATTGGTTGGTCCAGTGTTCATTTTAAGGTTTCGTACCTACTCAATTGTGATAGTGGTACGGAACCCTTCATGCGCGAGTCCAACTCGCATTTGGCCGGTTTTTTTTACTAAGCCATCTTTATCTTAAATAAATAATGCACTTCCTATTGGGAGTGCACGTTAGGTCGAAACCGCGGGACGCAAATCGATCCTTAAAACAACAAATGTCGTAAAAGCCATTTTGGATTATTTTGGTTAAAATGACTTTTGAATGCCATTTTGTTCACTTTTTGAAGCTCTTTCGAACTGTATTTTTGAAATTTTCTGTTTTGCAAAAATATGGCTTTTACGTCCAATATGCTTAGGTTGTCGCAAAACCGTGGGTCGCAAATAGTTTATTAATGAAAGTAAGTAGTTACGATTACGTCGTCGGCGGTCAATGCCGTATTTATTAGTTCACTTTGTTAGGTACTCGCCTTGTTTTATTGCAAACATTACTATTCGATGACAATAAAATAAATATTAGAAATTAGGGGCGCCCGGCGCGGCGGTGTAACCCGCGTAAGTCTCGATCCCGTGGGAATATGACAACCTCTTTGGCGCGTCGTGCAAATGCCCGACTGCAATGCAGAAGGTTGCGTGTTCGATTCCCGTCGGGTGCAAGTACTTATAGTAAGTAGCCTCATAATTAAGGCCTTTAAGAGGAAAGTCTATGTACCTAGGTACACCTTCTCCATACAAACGTAGTCGACTGTTAGTCCTGGATAAAGACATTAGAGCAAATATGTTTATGCCATTAAGAGCCCTATACCCGCTAAACTCAAAATCCATGTTGGGTTCATCGAAAATTGTTGATTATTTCATGACGGAATGTTGTAACACTTTTTTTGTGTATGGATTGTAATCGACATACACCGATCTTTCCCCTTCCACGTCAAAATTTTCCAACTTGTTTGCCGGCCAATATACCAACACACTATTAAATTAGCCTTAGATATTAAATTAGCCTTAGATATTTATAAACACCGGATGGGAATGCTTTACGCTACAGATAACTAACAGATTATGTTCAAACGTCATTCATTGTTTAGAGCAAATTGAGACAATTGTTGCTTATCTAAAGGTCGATTCGATGTAAGGGCGTTTGTACCGTGTCTATCTGTAGGAAAACTTGGACCAATAAGTAGGAGTTCATTGACTTAGGCCATTGAGGAGCTAGCTTTTTGGACTAGACATCTCTCGAGAGAGATGCAACCGGGAACAACGCTCGGATGATGATGATGAATGAGGAGCTCATTGACTTAGGCCGATGAGGAACTCATTGGCCTAAGCCATTGAGGAGCTAATTGGCCAAAGCCAATGAGGAGCTTATTGGCCTAATTCAATGAGGAGCTTATTGGCCTACGAGCTCATTGACTTAGGTCAATGAGGAGCTCATTGGCCTAAGCACCTACCGTTCTTGTATAATCGTGTGTGTTTAGCAACGTCTGGCGCGGTCATTATTTGAATGGGTACGGATAATTAATGTGTTTTGAAAAAAATGCTTTCAAATTTTTAGTACTTAGGTATATAACTGTGAGATAAACCGTTCCACTCAGCTCCAGCGCGATAGCGCTTAGTTACACGTGATTTTTTTTTCCGGTTTACTCCTGATATATTACAAGGAAGAGCTATGCCTCAGATTACTTACTTGAAAAAAAACGACTTTTTAGTCGGGTATTATAATGGATGAAATAGGTATGGTAACTCGGTAATAAACACAAGTTTGGTCGAATATACCCTTAAGAGGATAGTCTCCATTCTCTTTCTCCTCACAAACGTAGTTTAAATTTTCCTCCCTGGATAATGACATTAGAGCAAAATATGTTTATGCCATAAAACTTATATCTGTCATGACTATGCATCTACCTCTTTATTTTTTTCATTTTATTATTATTTTATTTTATTATGAAACCAAACACCTATAAAACATAATTAAAACTAAAACTGATTAAAATAAAACTTACTAAAAACTAAAATAAATCTAAATCAGCTAAACTTTTGGTGGAGGGAAAAGTGCCCAGAATACTGGCTGCATTGCCCCGTTGTATACAAATACTTATTTTCTGGGCAAAATACAAGCCAGCATTCCGGTCACCCGAAGCCTCCACCAAATTATTATTATTTTAATTAGAAAATAAAAAAAAATAAAAAGGTAGGTAGATGCATTGTCATGACAGATATAGGTTTTATGGCATAAACATATTTGCTCTAATGTCTTTATCCAGGGAGGAAAATTTAAACTACGTTTGTATGGAGAAAGAGAATGGAGACTGTCCTCTTAAGAATATAACATTAAAAGACGGATAGGACGACACAGTTCAATTGTGAATACAGCCTTAACACTTGTTTCCGTCATTAAATAGCATTATCATTTGTGTCGTGACAAAACCTACTTGAGATTACGTTTTATGTTCTTGAGAGGTAACTAAACTGAGTAGGTAGGTTTTTACTGAATTGTACGTGACCTTCATCGAAGAACATTTCTGGTAATAAACGAGTACATACAAGATAAAAAAAGGCAAAGTGCGAGTTGGACTCGCGCACGAAGGGTTCCGAACCATTATCACAATTGGGTACGGAACCCTAAAATGAACACTGTACTAACCAATCTGTGAACGCAACGCAAACGTTAAAAAATATTTTACTAGGTAGTAAGATGACGTTAGTAGTAAAAATACATCGCGGTATCGTTGCGTTTTTATGTAAATCACGTTTGTTGTATGGGAGCCTGAGAGCCCACTTTAAATATTTGTTTTATTTTGTTTTTATTTGTTGTTATAGCGGCTACAAAAATACATCATCTGTGTAAGTGTCAACTATGTGGCTCTCGCGGTTCATGAGATACAGCCTGGTAACAGACGGACAGACAGCGGAGTCTTAGTAATAGGGTCTCGTTTTTACCCTTTGGGCACTGAATCCTAAAAATCGTTTAGGTTGAATTGAAGTCTCGGTGGAGGAAAATCTATGCCCAAATACTGAGCTCCTTTGGCTCATTTTGCAGTATAAAATTATTCAGGGATGTTTTTCCATGATACGTGCTGTGGAGCATGTTAATTTGAAACCTTTTTTGATAAAAAGCTAGGTTTCTTACTTTGAAATGTGTTTCAAACTACCTACCATAGATACAATGCAACCCAGTTACATGATTATTACCTAAATACGTTTGTAATTATATCTTTAATTCTTCTTTTCGAAAAGTGGTGTGGCCGTGTGGCTCACCTAGTGCTAGAGTTTTCAGATCGCCCTAAAACCTCTAACTTGACCTAACGACTGCTATCACATCACAGATAATAACCGGGACCAACTGCTTAACGTGCCTTCCGAAACACGGAGGAGCTCGATATAATAATATCGACATATCTTCCTTATGTTCGGGCCACACTGTCGGGAAATGCCGTTAATTACCGCGTTGGTGGTCGTTGAACGTTAGTCTAGTCACTCCATTAACGCGTTAAAATTATTGTAATAATTTGTAATAACATCGTGAGGAAACCAACATGTCCTAGGACTCACCACGGTCCGAAGACATGGGATATTCAGTGTTTTCTATGTATCATATGTATGAATTTACAAAAAAAAAAGTATAATATGTAGTATATCCGTTGTCTAGTACCCATTGTACAAGCCTAGTGCTTAGTTTGGGGCTAGATTGCGCTGTATGTAACGTCGTGCAATATATATTTAATTTAATTATCGCATTGACGTTTACCGTTTCTGTGGCCCAAATATAAGTGACTACTACGGCTTACGAATCGGAACAGAGACGAATCTCCTTGCCGCTACGACACATAGGTCCTTGCCGCCTCCGATACAGCCTAGCGAGAAACAAATCCTGTCAAATGTTATATCTACTATAGTACCTACTTTCAGTAGGTAGGTATTAAAATTTAGTCTGCACCTAATGATTTCAATAACAAAGCAAGAATTTCTTTCTTACTATTGAATTCGTTGTCTTGCTTCATTAGTGAAATGGAGTGGAACGGCCTTGTCGGTTGACTCATCAACCAAGTGAGACTACATTCAATCAACAGTATCAGGACAAGAATATAAATAAATAAATAATTTCTCCGAACAACACACAGCGCCATCTAGCCCCGTGGTAAGCGACTAAGCTTGTGTTACGGTGACTAGACAACGGATATAATACTTATATTTATTTTTCTTTTGTAAATACATACATATTATACATAGAGGGACACCCAGACCAGACACAAATATTTATTTTTAAGCATAAATACTTGCACCCGGCGGGAATCGAACCCGCAACCTCCTGCATTGCAGTCGCGCTTTCGCACGACGCGCCACCGAGGTCGGGAATATGGATGTCAAATGGTGCAACTAACTTTTTCAGGTTCGAAGAAACCTCACTAGACACGCCGACCTGCAGATACAACAACAACTCCTGCTTGGGCGGCTTCCCGCGCCTCTACCACGAGATCCAAGTCTTGCTGCAGGAGAAACCTGATGCGATCTTACTGAATGCAGGCGATAGTTTCCAGGGCACTTACTGGTATACGCTGCTTAAGTGGAACATTACGCAGGAGTTCATGAATATGTTGCCCCATGATGCTCATGTAAGTTTAAGATGGAAGATCTTACTAATATTATAAGCTGAAAGTTTGTGAGTATGTGTGTTTGTTACTCAATCACGTAAAAAACGCTGATCCGATTACCACGAAACTCGGTATGTAGACAGCTGGAGACCTTTTATTCCGATATTCCCGCGGGATCGGGCATTATACGAGTGAAACCGCGGGTCGCAGCTAGTTAGCTATAAATTTTCCACATGGCAATTTAAGGCTCTCATATATCTACCATTGCGTTAGGTACTAGTTTGGGCGGTGTTGGGCGGGTTGTGTGTTTGTGGATGAGATAGTGTTTTAAGTAATTTTTTTTTTTTATGTTTATTATTTTGTATATTATAACTTATTTGAACAGATAGATAGACAGACAGCGTTACTTTCGCTCTTGTAATGCTAGTAAGGATTATTATAGTATAGATTATTGCTCCAGTTCCACTTTTCTTCAATAATAGGTATATATGCGACAATGTAAATCACATGATGACTGCAAAAAAAAAATATACAAAAAAAACCCCATGAGTTTCTTGTGTCTTCTTCTCATGTCATGGAGGTCGCGATCCGAAGACATAGTAGAGTAAATTAAATTAAAAAAAAAATGACATGTCAAAGAGATATCTTGCTAATATCCGAATGAATAAACGTACTTTGTTTTTTTTTTTTTTTTTGATTTTTTTTACTAGAGGTGATGTCTGAAATATACTCCACGTTCCTTTTACGCGAATTGAGTATAAAAAGTCGCTGCAGCTATGCCAATATTGTTACGTCTATCGTATCTGAAGATGAAGTGCATGATTGACGATTTAAACGTCAAAAGCAGTTCAGTTTGTGGTAACGTTACCACAGTGCCTGTTCACAACTGTCTTACTTCTGATGCCATATCTACTGTTAAAGTTGAGATCAATGCTACTTATTGATCGGTAACCTTAAACATATCAAACTCAACTCAAACACAAAAATGTTTATTCAATTGGGTATTAACATAACAACATACCACTTTATATATACTTTATATATAATGTAATCTACTGTGTCTTCGGAACGCGACCTCCAATGAGAAGAAGACACAAGAAGCTCATTGGGTTGTTTTTTTGCAGTAATCAAGTGATTAACATTGTCGCATATTTACTATTGAACAATAGTGGAACTGGAGTAATAATCAATACTATAATAATCCTTACTAGCATTACAAGTTACATTGACTTACAGGCAATAGGTAACCATGAGTTCGACGACGGTCCAGCTGGCCTGGTCCCTTACCTTCAAGCCTTAAAGGCACCTGTTCTGGCTGCCAACATGGACGTTACTAATGAGCCGTCTCTCAAGGGGCTGTTCCGACCTTCAACTGTGGTCGAAAGGCATGGGCGGAAGATTGGCATTATTGGCCTTATTACACCTGAAACTAAGGTAGGTTGAGTAATCTTAAACCTTCGTATAGTGTCTAATGCCGGCGCCTCACATGGGCTATGTTGGCTCCAAGTTATACTGTTGGATCCAACACACCAATGTGAGGATCGATCTAGGAACGTTATTGGATAAAAACAGAACATTGCGTCCAATAGCCAATGTCAACCCGACTTGTGTCGGTTTTTTGTACAAGTTCAAAGGCGAGGGGAGTGAAGTGTGTACTTGTGTGTGTGTGGGGGGCGACTTGGGTCCAACGTCGCTTCTCGATCCACACATTGGTTGCATCAGTACGCGCTCTGCCGATGTGAGTGCTGGACGTGCTGCGATATGTTTTTGTTTATCATATTATGTTTCTTGATGTTATCATATTATGTTGTTTATCATATCATATTTTCTTTATTTATACGATATGTTTATCATCCAGAATTGCCTTTTCCTTGGTTTCTTTTTCCTTTGACTAATTAAATAATAATAATATGTGCTCAGTGTCCCGTCCGACATGACTTGCTAGCAATAAATTTGATGATAAATGGTATCTGCTTGAACGTCCAGCCTTCCAATGCTCTTGGCATGAGTGTTTGCCCAATTATATTGGAGCCCATATGAGGCCGCAACCTTGGTTGCAATTATTGGCCATTCTATTCGTAGCCAACGTTGGAACCAAGTCATAAGCCCATGTGAGGCGCCGGCATAAAGCATAGAACTGGACTGGTCTCCATTAGAGACTAAAAGGAGAAAGGTCGCCTGATTGTGATCCATTTCAAACACGTCTCTGACGGACGAGATTCACCAGTAAAACTGTTCGGAAAATTACTCGCACACCTTTAAAAAAGGTGGATCAAAGTTCGAACGTCGGTCGCTTCGTTGTTAGATTACACGCCAGCGAAACCCTATTTCAGAAACTTAGATCTAAAATGTAAACAAAAATTCCATAGGTACAATTATTTGAAAGTGACAGCTCTTTATTTACTATTTCCTTTAAAATTGAAAGTTCTTTGTTTACATTTTTGATCTAAATTTCTGAAATAGAGTATAGGTAGGTAATCAAAGATCTAAAGGTTTACTTGCAACTTTGCAAAAGTATAATAGAAAGAAACGAAAAAATATACAACTTTTACTTAACGTAACTTACCTACTTATACTTAAGAGGATAGTCTCCATTCTCTTTCTCCATACAAACGTAGTTTAAATTTTCCTCCCTGGATAGAGACATTAGTTAGAGCAAATATGTTTATGCCATAAAACCCATATCTGTCATGACAATGCATCTACCTTTTTATTTTTTTTTATTTTCTAATTAAAATAAATAATAAAAAATGAAAAAAATAAAAAGGTATGTAGGTAGATGCATATTGCATAGTCATGACAGATATAAGTTTTATGGCATAAACATATTTGCTCTAATGTCTTTATCCAGGGAGGAAAATTTAAACTACGTTTGTATGGAGAAAGAGAATGGAGACTATCCTCTTAGCTGTACTTAAACTCCCTCATTTCAGAATCTAGCGAGTCCTGGTAAAGTGGTGTTCACTGACCCTGGTGAAGCTACGAGGCGGGAGGCTCTAGCTTTGACGGAGAAGGGAGTCGATATCATTATATTGCTGTCTCATTGCGGACTTGAAGTTGATAAGTGAGTACTAAAGTCCTAGCACAGAACATATAGGTGTATCAATTACTAGCGACACGTTCCGAAATTCACACGGGATCGGTACTTATGCAGAAAAAAAACGCGGGGCACAGATTGCTGACGTTTATAAAAATATGTAATTAGTTTAGCATGTGTAAATAATGACTTTGTTAATTTACACATGTTTTACTGGCGTAAATGTACAAAGGTGGTAATTAGAAAAATAACAGGTAGGTACGTAAGTATCTACAGCCAAGTCTCGCCTTATAGAATTACAATAATAATAATTATCATAACATTTTGTTCGTCAGCTAGTAAAAACATATAGGTAACTACCATGTCACAGTGTTAGTTACCGTACTCCTCCGAAACGGCTACACCGATCTTCACCAAACTTCACATACGCATTCAGTAGGTCTGAGAATCGGCTACTATCTATAATTTATAAGGCAAAACAACGTTTGCCGGGCCAGCTAGTAATTACTATATAATTAATTATGATCTGTAATTTTATTCACAAAAAGATAGGTCCGTTGTTTTCTCCCACCGCCAGGCAAGGGCCTCCTCTTAGAGGGTTAGGCAGTAAGACGTCACGGGAGCCTACTCCAGATTGGCGAATGTATCATACCTTCGGACCGTGGTGAGTCCTAGGTCTTGTCGGTTACCTCACGATGTTTTCCTTCACCGTAAGAGCGATGTTATTAGCGCATATAACTATTTCTCAAAGAAAATGACATCGGTGCGCGACCGGCCGGGATTCGAACCCACGTCCCTCGGAATAGAAGTCGGGGTACCTACCACTAGACCAACACCGCTCGCATTTATCCTCAAAACTAATGGGGGTTAGGCTACATTTCCACCAGAGATGCACCGCAATGCGTTGCTAAGGAAACGCAGCCATAGACGGCATTAGGTATGGCTTATATTAGAACGCACTGCGATTAAACGCAATTGGTTTACGAATAGCTGAAAACGCAGAACCGCGTATCAACAAACAAAATCAGTCACAGAAAAGACGCTAACGACTTGTCTAAATGCTACCTATGTGTTGCATTTTTTTGGAGTTTTTTTAGAACTACGCAGGCGTTTAATCGCAGTGCGTACACGCTCTAGGACAGGGGTTCCCTAACTTATTTGAGTCACGCCCCCTTTCGACCATAAAAAAAAATCCGCGCCCCCCCGTCCTCCAGTCCAGATTATCAGGTCTGAATAAAAAAAAATTAATAACAAAATAAGTATTCTTATTGCTCATTGAAGTTTTACAAAGTCATACAAAAGGTATTTGGTAAGTAGTACCAAAGATTCTTGACAGTCGTCAATTTCAAATATTTTCATCAGTCATATCGAGCAGTCTGGAATGCATTCTCTCAGCGATCCCGCGTGGCCCGCGCCCCCCTGGAAAGGTCTCTGCGCCCCCCCTGGGGGGCGCGCCCCCCACTTAGGGAACCACTTCTCTAGGACAATGCTTTCTGTTGGCATTTTAAAAATGACGATTGGCATCATTGAACAGCTGGCGTATATTTGTGAATTAGTTAGCAGGTACATCTTGCGAATAATTTTCAAGGTGGTATTTAATAGATAAAGGAGCCTGAACATAATTGGTTAGGATTTTGTTCCTAATGAAAACAAGGCTCAAAAATTAGGTACAAAGAAGACTTTTCATACAGCAATGGCTACAAATTAAAATGACCTAAAACTCTATTATAGACTAGACTCAAAAATCGGCCTTTACCCATTGATCTCAAAATAACTCAATGACTTTACCTTGCTGATTTAGCACTATGGGCATTATGGGCGCTATAATTATTGGTACCACAGAATACATAAATAGTACAAGTGGATACTAGCAAATTGACGACATTATTTCCTAGCGACAAAGAGTAGGTATTTATGCTAACCATAAATGCTTGCTTGGCTTGAATGCCCGACTGCAATGCAGTAATATACAAACATTAATAATTGTAGTCTGTTGTCTAGTACCCATAATACAAGCCTTCCTCGTTAAATTGGAGCTACATTGCGTTGCGCATGCAACGTCCTGCATTATTTCGAAATGATGTTATTACTTCCTAACGACAAAGAGGTTAAATTGCCTTCGTTTAACCTAAAGATGCATAGAACTGGGCTGGTCTCTATTAGAGATGAGAAGGATAAGGATCGCCTGATAGTTCATTTTAATAGATTCATTTCAAACTCGTCTCTGCCGGACGAGCTTCATCAGTTCCAAAGTCAAACTGTTCGGGAAATTACTCACACACCTACAAACAGACGGACAGATAGACGGACAGACAGCGAAGTCTCAGTAATAGGGTCCCGTTTTTACCCTTTGGATACGGAACCCTAAAAACAATGGATAAAAATTCGAACGTCTCTTTAGAATACCCACCATCTAGGTAGTTTAAGCTAAAAATGGGTTGTTTTAGCGATCAGTGATCTCTGCGATAAGTAGACACTTACATTTATTGAACAATTGGATAAGCGTAGGAAGAAGGAAGGTGAATCAACTCAGACATTGACATCGGTCACGATAGCATAATTATAGCATTAAGAGGACAGTTTACCTACTCTTTCTCCATACAAACGTAGTCGACTATTTCCTCCCTGGATTATTACAGCAAATATATTAGACATTAGAGCAAATATATTTATGCCATAAAACCTATATCTGCCATTACTATGCCCCTACGTTTTGTTTTTTTTTTTTATTTTCTAATTAGAAAAGTAATATAATTCAGCAAACTTAGAAAATGAAAACGTAGGGTTATGGTCATGGCTGATATAGGACTTATGGGATTAAGATATATTTTCTAATATCTTTATTCAGGGAGGAAACAGTCGACTACGTTTGTAAAGTTTGTTTGGAGAAAAGAGTAGGTAGACTTTCCTCTCTCGCCGAAACGTTTGCCGAAACGTGAAGGTAATTAATAATAAAATCAACAACGCGATCTAGTCTCGTGTTTGTAAATGAATTTGGAATCAGAACTGACATTGGCTAACATTGGGTCTTATCTTAGGTCCGTATTTAAGACCTTATTTTGGTATTCCCGTAGAATTAAACTTTTAATTTGCTCACATTATCATCTTTTATTTGTATATAGTTGGGGGTCAAGCCCCTGGTGTCGCATAAATAAAAGATAAAGAAAAACGAGAGCGAAGTTGGTCTATACCCCGTGTATGTTAGATACCCCGACTTTTATTCTTAGAGTCGTGGGTTCGAATCCCGGTCGATCGCACACTAATGAGTTTAAGTAAAAGTAATATGCACTATTAACATCGCCTGGCTCTTACGGTGAAGAAAAACGTCGTGAGGAAAGAGGGAGAAAGAAGGAGAAATTTGTCCCACTGTTTGGCTAGAGCCTCCTGTAAGAGGGGTTTTATTAAGACACCGCGGGAACCTACTCCGGATTGGCGAATGTCCCTTGCTTTTGAACCGTAGTGAGTGCTAGGGCATGTTGGTTTCCTCACGATGTTTACCTTCACCGTAAGAGCTTACGGATCCGAAACGTGGTGCTTCACTATAGGTCATATGAATAGGCTTAGAGTCGCTCAAAGAGGTATGGAGAGAGCTATGCTCGGGGTTTCTCTCTACAGGATCGAATCAACTAAAACGTAGGGGCATGGTTATGGCAGATTTATGTAGGTTTTATCGCATAAACATATTTGCTCTAATGTCTTTTTCCAGGGAGGAAACAGTCGACTACGTTTGTATGGAGAAAGAGTAGGTAGACTACGAACTTCCGTATTCCTAATGAACCACGGCGCATTTGCTATTGATTTTAAGATGGATCTCATATTTACTAAATATATATGTCGGTGTTGGAGGAAGCTATAAGTTGATTGTTGTTATTGTTTTAGTTTAAGTCAAAACTACTTTTAAAAATCTTAAATTCATTTAATTTGATTTGTTACATTCTTCTTACAAATTAAAATCGTTTTAATGTGATAAAAGTAATAGTTTGATCAAACATACTTCCTAAGTAGCGACCAATCAGAGCAGAGCACGTGCCTCGAGCGGGGTCGAGGCGCCATCTTGTTTTTAGTGGTGAAAACTGTAATGGAGAAAGGGGACTGGAGCGATGGCAATCGATCGAGTTGGATCGAATTAAGCTAAAGTAAGATCGGTGCCTCGAACCCGCTGCTCGGTCTTGTAAATTGTAACGTGATTAGATTATAAAATTACTAGTGTTGTAAATCTAATTAAAAGAGTGTGAACTTAAAATCCCGTGTTTTGTGCTCGCATCTTACCCTAATGACGCCCACTAAGCCTGCCAATATCAACCCCATCGATGCTTTCTCCGACATATATGTTTTTTTTTCAGAGAATTAGCCCGAGACCACGGCAAATACATCGACATAATAGTGGGTGGACATAGCCACTCTCTACTATGGAATGGAGAAGCGCCTTCCGGAGAGCCCGTTGAAGGTCCCTATCCTATCTTTGTGGAAACGAGTAAAGACAAAAAGCATAAGGTAAGCTAACGTTTAAAATTGAAAAGATTATTTTCGAAAAACTCTAGATACGGTTTGAACCTACGATCTCCTTATCACCGCTGCTGCGCTCTAAAAATAAATAAAATGGATAAATATAATATCTAAAAATAAATATGAATATGGATATTGCACGCCACGACGCACGACGTTACATACAACACGATCTTGCACCTAACTAAGCACTAGGCTTGTACTTTGGGTAGACAACGGATATACCTACTACATATCAGCCATTATACCCCTTCGCAATGTTTTTGAAGTAAAAACTTCTTTTAGCGCGGTACCTACGCATATTTTTAGATGAGATCTTTCCGCGATCAGCGCTTGTCGTGTGCGCTCGCATCTTAGATCCGGCCACATTTGTGTAGGATCTAGTGATGTGACCGAGTCGATAGTCTAATAGCTATCGATATCGATAAAACACGCAAACAAGATGGATCGCTATCTACAGAGAACTCAAGACAATAGCCGCAACGCAAAAAGACCAGCAGATGGAGAACCCACCGATGAATGGAGGATCCCTAAACGTTACGCCACAAAACAAGATGCGGCTCTTCCAAAACCTGTTGAGCTCCAAAATCAGTTCAACAAACTACCGGTTGACTCAGGATCCCAAGTTGGAAGGCAGAATTCTACACCTACCGTGAAAAACTCACATATACCACCCATAATCCTCGATGTCAAAAAGGACTGGACACATCAGAATATTAAAGACGTCGTGAGCAAGCATGCAAATCGATACAACATGCAATATAGAAATGGTAGCAAAGTCGCCATCATCTGTCACACTTCAGAGGCTCATCAAGCTTTAAAAGAAGGTTTGCGCAAAGAAGAATTGCCCTTCATGACATACACACGCAAAGACGAAAAGACATCTAAGGTAGTCATTAAGGGTCTACCAGGGACCGTTGAAGGCGAACTATCAGCAGAATTAAGCGAAATCGGCTTCAATACGACATCAATAACCAAACTTAAATCGAAGAATGGCTCCAATCTACCCTGTCCGCCGTTTCTTATACAATTAGCAGCAGGAGTTGATATACATAAATTTCGTCAGATTAAACATCTATTCAACTGCATTGTAACAATTGAAAAGTTCAAACCGAATCGATTACAAGGCACGCAATGCTTTCGTTGCCAAAGGTTCGGTCACTCGTCACAAAACTGCAATCTACCTGCGCGCTGTGTGAAATGCACTAGCTCTCACCCAACTTCAGAATGTCCCAAAAAAGACAGATCTACACCCGCACGTTGCTGCAACTGTGAAGGCGAACACCCAGCCAACTATAAGAACTGCAGTGCCAGAATGGCTTATCTAGAACGCCTACATAAGAAGAAGGAAACACAACGACATCCTCTCCTAACTCTACCCACAGGGTTCCAACAAGGAGCGAAGGTAAGTGCAACCAGAACTTGGGCAACCGTCGCTAGCCCTAAACCCTTAATCCTTCCCGAAACTACCATAAGTCCAACTGATAATAGCAATGTGATATCTCCGTCTCCATCTTTGACAGATCAGGACGCCGTAACAAAGGAAATGCTTGGCATACTACTGGCAATAAAGAAACTAAAATCCCAGTTCATGACATGTCGTACCCAGTTAGAAAAAGTAACACTCATATTAACGCATCTTGGTTCTTATGTTTAATACTAAAACAATGCGGGTACTCTCATGGAACGCCGATGGCGTGCGTGCCAAGATTCATGAACTCTTGTATTTTGCCACAAAATCTGTTCCTGTCGACATCATAGCAATCTGCGAAACAAAGCTTACGCAAAATGTTTCTCTCTCGACTCCAGGGTATGACTGTCATCGTAATGACAAGCATCCCAGCGGTAGGGGCCAAGGTGTGGCTATATTAGTCAAACAATGCATTGATCACTCTATCATCCATATACCAACGACCAAGAATATTGAAGCTGTAGGTATTTCGGTTAAATTGTCCAATGTTGAACATATAATAATTAGTGTCTATCAATCGCCAAACTTGCCGATTTTGCAAAGCGATCTTGACATATTATTCGGTCTTTCGAAACATGTTATTGTTTTAGGTGATTTCAATGCAAACCATAGTCACTGGTGCAGCAGCTATACGAATACCCGTGGCAGAGTTCTGTTCGGGCACATGCTGCAAAATGACTACTTTATATTCTCTGCGGACTCACCTACACAGATCAACTAGTCTGCCGACAAAAATCCTACCACCCCTGACCTGATTCTATGTCGCAATATAAACACAATCAGCCACGTTGACGCAGTTGTGGCCCTCTCGTCTAACCACTACCCTCTTTTCTTCACCGTCGGCGGCAGTCTTCAATGTAAGAAAAAACTACACGTATTTTCCCTCGACAAAGCTGACTGGAAGCTTTACCGGTCTGTCCTTGATGACAACATTCACTTGACATCGGGTACCTTGCAGTCGGTTGAGGATGTGGATTGTGCCGTCATCCACTTACAGTCTACTATAATCAAAGCTAGAAATATAGCAATTCCCTCTCGCCTAATAGGCTGTGATGGTAAGACTTTCTTACCTTACCACATAAGACGATTGATTGCACATAAAAACTATTTACGCAGAGTAGACCATAAATTGCCGAAAAGCGACCTCAAAAGAAGCATTCGTCAATCAATAAACAGAATTTGTGGCATCATATCGGATCAAATTAGGGCACATCTGGACAGGGAGTGGAACATTAGACTCTCGAAAATTGACAACCCCGGCAATGACATTTGGCGCCTAGCTCAAAAGTTAAAACCCAGATCGCACAGTATTCCTCCTCTTGAGAGCAGCAATGGCACACTGGTCACCTCTGAATCTGAAAAGTGTGAGGTCCTCGCATCTGCCTTCTTAAGCAACATGAAACTCACTCTAATGTCTACTGTTCCTAGTTTAGACACTGAAATTAAATTGTCCCTACAAAAGATCAATGAACATTGCATTACTGGCTTCCCCAACCCAGTCAGACCTTCTGAGATCTGCAAAACCCTAAAAACCCTTAAATTACGCAAGTCACCTGGCGAGGATGAAGTAACGAATTACCCACTTAAAAACTTTTCTCGGAAGGCAGTAGTGTTCCTTACTCTTATCTTCAATAGTTGCTTGTGCCTAGGATATTTTCCCAATAACTGGAAGAATGCAAAAGTGATTGCGATCAAGAAACCTGGCAGAAATAACTCAATTCCCACTAATTATCGACCAATTAGTTTGTTACCCTCTATAGGTAAGCTGTTTGAAAAAATAATTTACTCAAGGCTCCTTACAGCAACTAATAACCTTATTCTTGATGAACAATTTGGGTTTAAGTCCAATCATTCTTGTCCACAGCAATTAGCGCGGCTGTCAGAGCACATCTCACATAATCTAAACCTTAGAAGATCGACTGGTATGTTTCTGTTAGACATAGAAAAAGCCTTTGATACCGTTTGGCACGAAGGACTTCTACACAAGATGCTTGACCTAGGCATACCGCTAGATCTAGTCAAGCTTATTAAATCATACTTATCTAACCGCAGTTTTTCGGTATTCCTGGCCAACAGTAAGTCCTCACGCCATTTTGTGCCAGCCGGTGTTCCTCAAGGATCTATTTTAGGCCCTTATCTGTTTATTTTATACCTTGCTGACATGCCCAAACAACCACGTACAAATCTCGCTTGCTTCGCTGACGATACTGCGTCATATACGACTTCAGACGATTTAGATATTATTATTGGTCGCTTACAATTTTCAATTGACTTACTTTATGAATATTTTACGAAATGGAAACTCAAATTAAACGAATCCAAAACGGAGGCCATCTTATTTACACATCACCGTCAACTACCTAAACGTACATTAAAAATAGGGGGACACGCTATCCCCTGGAGCCTTTCTGTACGTTACCTAGGTGTTACTATGGACAATAAGTTGAACTGGACCAAGCATGTACAGAACTTGCGGGTTAAGGGCGCACAAGCAATGGGCGCACTAAGCCCGATCTTAAATCGTAAAAACTGTCTAAGCCCCCACATGAAACTCAAAATCTATAATACCCTCGTTAGGCCATGTATAACATATGCTTGTCCAGTTTGGAGCAGCACATGTTGGACAAATTACCAATTCCTACAGGTTCTTCAAAATAAAGCATTAAAAATTGCGTATAATACTCCTTTCAAAACAAATCTATTCAAGTTACACATCAAAATAAAATTTCAACCATTGGCACAATTTATCTTAAAACTAACAAAGCATTTCTATGATAAAAATAAACATAATAAAAATCCACTTATTGCCAATATATGCAAAACAACAAAATCCGACTTGACCTATATCGATAGATATAATACATACCGCTTGCCCCATCACTATCTCCTATTCCCACCCGTCGACGTCACCCAACCGGTGTGCAAGCGCACGGCCAACGCCGCCGCACATACCTAACCGCTCGCACCTTCCCCTTTAGTGCCCAGTGAGCGTACGGGCGCGGGGGACGGGGGGGGCTCTCTAGTTCTGGTTGCACTCCAAGCTACTCGTCGAGTACTTTGACTCGGTGCAATACATTTTAACTACCCCCTATTGTCATAAGCGTAGATTATACTAAAATCTCGCAAATCACGTTATTATCTATTTTAATGTAATTTCATGTTATAATGAGCTAGAGTATTTTTATTACCTATGTATATTAAACTTTTATAGGCGACTTTAGCCTGACAAAGTAGATTTAAAATTATTTTATATCAGTATTTAAATTATGTACTGTTTTGTTAAAATTTAAGACAATAAAGAAGTTTGAAAATTGAATTGAAAAAATTGAGATGAGATAAATTCTCTGGACTCGCGACACCGTTACCGAGACGCAGCTATATCTACATGCATATATGCACACACTATAGCTGCGATAAGTTTTCACTTCTGTCGGTACCCCTGGAGTGAAACCTGTTATTTTCCTAACTACGTTACGTACAGTAATATGTTTGCAGTTTGTTACTTTTTCTCGAAAAAACTACTGAACCGAACCGAACCGAACTATGCCGACCCAAAATTATTTGAGTCTTTAGCGGTCTCGGGCTTCGGAGAGGGATTTAACAGGAAACACGAGAAGATCTAGTTTTTATTATCAGGGCCTATACTAATAATCAAACAATTTCTGTATTTTTTTTCAGGTGCTGATAGTCCAAGCTTCAGCTTTTACAAAGTACATGGGGAATCTAACAGTGTATTTCAACTATCTAGGCGACTTTGTTGAATACAATGGTGACGCTATTTTCTTGAACCGATCTATTGCGGAAGGTGAGGGAAATTAATTAAACATGTATTAAAAACCTATTTCCGACTTTTGTATCCTTAGCGTTATTCTGAATGGTCGTGCGGGTTAAGCAACGATCGGCGCGATCATTACTTGGATGGGTGGCCGATAATTTGTGTGAAAAAAAAAATCTCGATCTCCTCCGTGCTTAGGAAGGCACGTTAAGCAGTTGGTCCCGGTTGTTTTCTCTGATAGCAGTCGTTAGGTCAAATTAGAGGCCTTAAGGCGACCTGAAAACTCTAACACTAGGTGAGCTACACCACTATAATATACACGAGTAGAAAAATAATGGTTTTTGTATGAACTTTGGAGTGGTTACTCTATTTAAAAAAAGCTATAACTATAGTGAAAGCTGTTAAAGCTGTATAGTAGGTTGTATAAGTTGATATAGCCACCATAGAAGTCTAAATTTAGTTGTACCTACTCTAATCTATACTTCAATACTATAATATTATAAAGAGGTAACGTTGGTAACAATTATGCATGTATTTTCCGTGAAATCTCTGAAAACACTGAACCGATTTCAAAAAATCTTTCACTAATTGAAAGTTAGGTACATTATCGAGGAGTAACATAGTAGGCTACTTTTGATCCCAATATTGCCACTATTGATCGGGACTTACGCGGGTGAAACCGCGGGACTCTGCTATCCATGATATTATAGTAAATTTGCAGCGCCCCGCGGTTTCACTCGCGCAAGTCTCGATTCCTTGGAAATATCTAAATAAAAATTAGCCTATATTATGTGTTATTCTACCTCTGAAAATGGTTTTTCTATATTATAGATGAGAATATAAAGACGAAACTCAAGCCTTACGCTAAAATGGTGCATGATGCGGAAAACGTGCCAGTTGGCAAGTCTTTGACGACCCTACATTATGAAGACTGCGTGTTCGGAGAGTGTGCGATCGGAGACTTGTTGTGTGACGCCATGGTTGATCGAGTAAGTACAGTTTACGATTTTAAACTTACATGGCTGTTATCACGATCTACACAAACCTACGGACGGAAAATCCTACTATATTCTTTCTAATATATAAAATTTCCATGTCACAATGTTGGTTACCGTACTCTTCCGAAACGGCTTGACCGATTTTTACCAAATTTTATATGCGTATTCAGTAGGTCTGAGATTCGGCTACTATCTATAATTTATAAGGCAAAACAACGTTTGCCGGGTCAGCTAGTAAAATTATAAACGTGAAAGTTTGTATGTTTGTATGTTATGTGACATTATTACTCCTTCACGCAAAAACTGGATTGCGATGAAACTTAGAATAATAGATAGCTGGAGACCTAAAATAACACATAGGCTAACTTTTAATCCAGATATTCCCGCGGGATCGGGAAGTACGCGGGTGAAACTGCGGGGCGCATCTAGTACGTATATACTTACGTGCTCTATTGTCTACCCAATGTACTCCATAGGTACCTACATGTCTGTGTACCTATGGAGTACAAGTGTGCTGAAATTTCGAAGCGCGCGGCTTCTCTGAAGTCAGTCTACGGACAGAACGCCCTGCCAATGTTTATTCTGTGCCTATTTCCTTTTATCGTAGGTACTATTTTTTATTTCTTTCCTTGATTCTTCTAATGTATTTACAGGCGAAAGTAACAGTAGACCCTGACGTAAACTACCTAGCATTTATACAGAGAGGAAATATTAAATCTTCAATACCACAAGGGGGTAAGTAACCACAAGGAGGTGCGATTCAAGGCTTCGAGTTCTTTTAAAAGAACCTGTGGCTTTTAAAAGTACTCCTAGACTCATTTAAGTATTTAAAAGATTATTACTTAAGTATTTAAAAGAGTCTAGGACAGGGGTTCCCTAACTTATTTGAGACGCGCCCCCTTTCGAGCATAACAAAAAAATCGCGCCCCCCATCCTCCACTTCAGATTATTAGGTCAGAATAAAGAAGGATTCAATAACAAAATAAGTATTTTTATTGCTTATTAAAGTTTTACAAAGTCATACAAAAGGTATTTGATAAGTAGTACCAAATACCATTTATAGCTCCCGCAAGGTTGGCGCGGAACCAGTATGTTATGGTTCCACTGAGGGGGTATTATGTTTTTTCTAGGCGTCAATTTCAAATAATTTATTTTCATTGAGCAATCCCCGCCCCCCTGTAAAGGTCCCTGCGCCCCCCCCAGGGGGGCGCGCCCCCCACTTAGGGAACCCCTGGTCTAGGATATCCCTAAGTCCTATATTTATTTCGAGTAAAAGGATCATGGCATATATTTGAGACATCACTTTTTGCGCTCATACATAATATATTAATGAGTAGAAACAACCATATATTTTGTTTTTATTTCAGAAGTAACAGAAGGCATGTTATTCGAGCTACTACCTTATAGAGATCAAGTCATTCTGTTCCAATTGCAAGGGCAGTATGTGATCGAGGCCTTAGAACGTAGCGTCAGTGACGCGTGGGCGTACGGCCCTTTTAAAGGACCCTGGGTTTTGCAGGTTGCAGGTAAGAATTGTGCTTTTAAAAGACCGTTTATAGAGTTCAAAGTCATTTTTTCCTATTGAAATGATAGCATGTGGAGCCGAGGAGTATGGCCATTTTAAAGAACCCTGGGTTTTGCAGGTTGCAGGTAAGAATTGTGCTTTTAAAAGACCCTTTATAGAGTTCAACTCATTCTGTTCCAATTGCAAGGGCAGTATGTGATTGTGGCGTTAGAAAGTAGCGTCAGTGATGCGTGGGCGTACGACCCTTTTAAAAGACCTTGGGATTTGCAGGTTGCAGGTAAGAATTGTGTTTTTAAAAGACCGTTTATAGAGTTCAAAGTCATTCTTTTCCTATTGGAATGGTAGTATAATATGATCGGGGCAATAGAACTTTGCGGTACGGCCCTTTCAAAGGGCTCTGGGTTATGCAGTTTGTAGGTAAGAAATTTTCTACGTCCTCTTAAAATGCCTTAGGTTTCGTAGGTTGCTGTTAAGTGGGATCCTACAAAAATAATTATTTATAACAATATACAGGGACAGTTCGCTTGGCAATGAATGAACGTAATTAATGAACGCATAATGTTTTCTTACCAAACTGGGTTTCTTGTGTTCTCCAGGTCTTCAAGTAACATATAACGTGTCACAACCCCAAGGCAGCAGGATTACGGCGCTATCTATCGGAGACAAAGCCGATCCAAAATCGGTCAAGCCGTTTGAACAGACCGCTTATTACAGTGTTGTCGCTCCTAAGTTCTTGGCTGACGGTGGTGATGGGTTCACGGTAAGAAAATGTTTAATAAATAATATAATATAAATAAATAATGCAGGAAATTCCACACATCGTCTTTAGCCCCAAACTTAGAAAGTAGGCTTGTACTATGGGTACTAAACAACGGATATAGGTACTACATATTATACTTTTTTTTGTAAATACCTAAATACTAGGTATTATGATACCTGCATATAGACATATGAACCAAAAAGCGACGAGCGAACTCGTTTGTGTTCCGATAAGTAGACCGGTGCAGCCACTAAAGAAGTCGAGTCGGATCTTGTTCCACTGCCGTCTTCTTTCTTCTAGATTAGTGAGCTACATCTTAGACCATATCATCATAAGGTAAATTATAAAATTCAAAGTCCTGACTGTCTGAATGACTAAAATATGTATCAACGCTGAACCCAAATCTCACGGGATATTTTTGTTTGTTTGTAACGAATGGTTTCCAAAACGTTCGTCTGGACTGATTGCATTGTCTTGATCGATTTTAAAAATTCTTTCACCAATAGAAAGCTACATTATCCAGGAGTAAAATAGGCTACATTTTTTCCCGATATTGCGTCGGGATCGGGACTTAAGGTGGAGAAACCAAGAAAACCTAGTTAAAGTGATATTTTTTACAGATGTTCAAAAACTACAAGCGTAGCAACCGAGTAATAGGACGGGACGTTGAAACTTTGAAGTCCTACATTCAGAAACATTCGCCTTTAAATGTTCAGACGGACCAGAGGATTGTTATTAATAGTTGATGATAATAAAAAAAATATCTATAGGTACCTATTATTATTTATACATATAGCTGTGATTTTATTAATGTGTTTATTATTATGTTATTTTTCTTAGATTTGTCTTTTTTTTAATCATAATTCACCTACCCTTAAAGAACAGATACCCTTATCCATTATTTGAACAGATAGACAGACAGACAGAGTTACTTTCGCGCTTGTAATGCTAGTAAGGATTATTATAGTTTAGATTATTGTTCCAGTTCCACTATTGTTCAATAATAAATATGTGACAATGTAAATCACATGATTACCTACCTACTGCAAAAAAATATAGATATACAAAAAAAAACCCCATGAGTTTGTTGTGTCTTCTTCTCGTTGGAGGTCGCGTTTCGAAGACACAGTAGATAACATTATATAATTGACGATTCAAAGAGATATAAGATATTGTAATATCCAAATGAATAAAAGTACTTTGAATTTTGAAGACAGGGTGTTGAATAAGACGCTTGTCTTCATTAAACCCCTTACTTATCTCTAATTTATAAAATTTCCATGTCACAATGTTAGTTACCGTACTCCTCCGAAACGGCGCGACCGATTTTTACCAAATTTTATATGCGTATTCAGTAGGTCTGAGAATCGGCTACTATCTATAATTTATAAGGCAAAACAACGTTTGCCGGGTCAGCTAGTAAGTTATAATATTATAAGTTATTATATAAGTAAGGGGTTTAATTTTGAGAATCACTAAGGCCGGTTACTTTGTACATATCGCAATCAGGCTTGGACTATGGGTGCCTACTAGACAACGGATATCCCTTCTAGGCACCATTAATACTAACAGGCATGCAATATAACTATGCATACTGGGTTTTCCGTAATTAGTGGATAATCCTAATCCTATGCGGGAGCAATCCCCCCCTGAATTTCAGTTTTCTATTCCAAGCCGTTCAAGCTCTAGGCCCTTTTTTTGTAAAATTTAGAAAATTCCTACCTTTCCCACATTTATTGGTATCACGTCCACAGTTTAAGTCGTAGCCCTAAAATCAGTAATAGGGTCCCGTTTTTACCCTTTGGGTACGGAACCCTTTTCTTTTTTTTTTTTTACGAGGGGAATCTCCTTAAGACCGTCAGGCCGCTCTCGGGGGAGAGCGGCCCGGTGTTAGGGGGTCCCCCCGGCCAAGATGGTGTGCGGCCAGGGTATACCCACTAAACCCCTCGGTGTCCTTCGCGCCGCAGTTGCCAGAGCTTGCCGGAACCTTTCGGATAACTTCGGCAAGCTCTAGCGGCGGGTGGTCCGAGTGGACCCCATCTCCAAGCGCCCAAATGGGCGAAGCCCTCTCGAAAGGCGGCGCGGACACGCCGCCACCATCTCGGGGCTCTGTGTTTGGCGACGAACTCCCCCGAGTCCGCCGCCAAGAGCCGTTTAGGGGAACCAGCGATGTCTGGACACCCCTGGTTCCCCTGCGACGGGTGAGGTGTGTGGCCCCGTCGCCGACCACTTTTCGGCTGCAGGGGATAGGGCGAGCGGCAACGACACACCGACACTCCTCTTCCCCTGCAGCCCCACCGCGTCCGCCATCAACGGTGGCGGCCCCGCCGAGGCCGCGGCAGATAGGGAGAGCGGCAACGCAACACCGACACTCCTCTCCTGCCGCGGCCCCGAAACCCTCAGCCGCAATGTTGCACACTGCGGCCCACCTCAGTTACGGACGTAACCTACCGGCCGCGAGCCGAAGCTCGAGCGGCCCCTCGGGTGGGTTCTTCTTGGTTCACCGTGGGTGTCCAGGCCACGGCTACTAAGCCCCCCCGCCACGACAAGGCGGGAACCCTTCGGGGGGGGTGGGTACGGAACCCTAAAAATTCGTATCGATACAGGCCATGGCGATGCCTCGCCATGCTAGGTATATTTATGTCATGGCTACACATAGTGCTATTTCTTTTAATATCTTCTCTGGTAATGGTTTTTCTAAAATGCGTGTTCGTAAAATTCGCGCGTAAAATTCTAATGATACCACAGTGTTCACAGTGCAAAAAAAAAAACATTTTCTATTTGGAAATGGGGACACGGTGTCCCAATTTGAGTCACCTGAAGTCACCTCAAATGGCGACGAGCCCATTTGTGACCCGTGTACCCAAAATACAGCCATCATGTAAATGGACCGCGAACAATGATGAATGAAAACATTCGTGTCAAAGACATTTTTTGTGTTTCACACCTCCATTTGTTTTTAGACTGCGCGACGCGACGCAATGAAGGGTTGTGTGCTTATCAGTCTATGTATGTATGTTTGTTTCTATGTGTACGTGATTGTTTTAACTATAAATATTATTCAATAACGATTTACCATGTTTAAATTTGTTTTAACGGAGCTTGATATTTCACCAGTAATTTCAACTGACGAGACTGGAGATTGCGGATAGCAACCCGCAATCTCCAGTCTCGTCATTTAGGCATTTAGGAGTGTCCATATCGAACTACCTCCTTTCACATTCGCTTGCTGTGTTTCGTCACTGGTAACATATTAAGCTTAGTGACAATAGTAGGGGGCTACTATTGTCACTAAGCTCACTATTTTCTCGATCTTGCACTCGACAGACGACAGTATCGGTTCGCAAACTTCTTATAGTGTTTTTCGTGGGTTTACACAGGTTACCACTGGATTACCAATTCTTTGGTTTTGAGTTAAGTAGGAAAGTACCACAACAGGCCAGGGTGCCCCAACTCATTTTCAAAGAGTCTAAGGAGTCTGAGGAAAAAATAATATGAAAGGACAGTGGCCACTGGCCAGTAACTGCCAGTACTGTCTTTCAATATCATATTTTCCTCAAACATTCCACATAAGAATTTAGCTTGAGAAATGTAACTTTTCCACTACATTTCAAATGCAAATCTCATCCGTGACACCACTATATCAAATAGCGGTCGTGTGATAATTTAATAAGGCGCTGGCTGTATACTGAACATTTGCCTTAGCGGAAAAATGCGGTTACATTACAGATGCAGTTTGCAAGGTGCCTAGGTAAGGAGGGCGTTGGAAATGTTGAATAAATTAGGTAGAACAGCGCCATTTTGTGGCTAAACTAGCCGAAGTGAAGCCGAACGTTTATCGTCAGCTAAACTAAGTAAATTTAGCTTAGTGGCTTAGCTTAGTGTAGTCGAAGCCAGTTTCTCATAGATGGTTAGGTAGGTAAATAATAATAATGTTTGATAATAAGGAGATGTAACTTTAATATTGATCACGACAGAATAGTACAATATGCACAGACCTAGAATACTCTTTGCTAGTAGGTACCTACATAGATATATCTGTGACAATATGCGATGTGACATAAATAAATAGTTTTAAACGCGCCTTCTTTAAATTGTCATGGCTACGGAAATCTAAAAATTATAACGTAAAGTAAAACTAACTTTTTGTTAAGTATACTTAGGTACATAAAACTGAAAAAAGTTAATTAGTTAACTAATTTCAAAAGGGTCTAAGGAGTCTGAGGAAAAAATAATATGAAAGGACAGTGGCCACTGGCCAGTAACTGCCAGTAACTGTCTTTCAATATCATATTTTCCTCAAACATTCCACATAAGAATTTAGCTTGAGAAATGTAACTTTTCCACTACATTTCAAATGCAAATCTCATCCGTGACACCACTATATCAAATAGCGGTCGTGTGAAAATTTAATAAGGCGCTGGCTGTATACTGAACATTTGCCTTAGCGGAAAAATGCGGTTACATTACAGATGCAGTTTGCATGGTGCCTAGGTAAGGAGGGCGTTGGAAATGCTGAATAAATTAGGTAGAACAGCGCCATTTTGTGGCTAAACTAAGCTGTTAAACCGAACGTTTATCGTCGACTAAACTTAGTTAATTTAGCTTAGTGGCTTAGCTTAGTGTAGTCGAAGTCAGTTTCTCATAGATGGATAGGTAAATGCTTTAATTGCACAACAAACAATTATATCTACAGCTTGCATCAAACTCGATTGAATAAGTCTAATGTTTAGATTTTCCAAATCGCTAATTGTGAGATGTCAAGACAGGATAGATATTCAGAAAACAGAAAAATATACATATTTTGAATTTGGTCGCCGACTTCTGATGCTGACTGTACTTATCTACATTAAAAGTAAGACAAAGTATACAAAAAGCTTAAAGGCGTCCGTATAAGGAGTCCAGAAGTCTACCCAGGTGCTGCATTGTAGCCCCGGCATAGGAATAGAGTTACCCCATCTCTTCCCGTGGATGTCGTAAAAGGCGACTAAGGGATCTGACTAGCAAACCTTAAGTTCTCCCCGCGCGGTGGCAGATAAGCTGCTTGCTACCTATGAGGTGTCAGGCAGGCGGCCGGCCGTAACAATATTGCCAAATCTTTTGCAGAAGGTATGGTCAATGTTGACTTATACTTACTGCTTCTACCCAAAAAATTGGGGTTTGGCGGACTCTACTAGGCTCCCAAGAGGGATGCAACCGGGAAGGTCGCTGAGATGAGAAGAAAAAAGTCCACCCATGTGAATCAAGTACCTAGGTGAACCACGACATAAACGTCCGTAACGCTCCCATATCATTACGTAACGGTTACTTATGGGCGTAACGAAGGTTAAGCTGCCCTAAAAAGTCACGATAACAATCGTAAATTAAAAGGACGACCCATAAATTACTTCAAAAACTTCAAACGTATTTAATTAAAATAAACACTTTAAAAATCGTAAAAACAGATAAAACAACCGACATGTGAGTGACGAACAAACAAAACTGAAACTTTTGACCATTGCCCTTTCACAAACGAGTTAGAAACACAACACTTAGAAAATGAAACTCAAATAAAATGGACCCTCATTTAGAGAACTACAGGGGTGTTTGTTTCAACTAACATTTTATTAAAACAAGTGCAGAGTGATATTAACTAAAGGAATTTAGTTTAAAAAATCTTAGGAATCCTTTTTGTTTCGTGGTCTTGTCTTGTTTTTAGTTGGGGACAGTATGGTCATATGGTGCAACTTTGTTTAGGTACTAGGTAGGTAATATATTGTTATTTGTTATGTTTTTATTGTTCAAGGCATTTTTACTAGAAATATTTTACGTTTCATTCAAGGAGAAATGAATCATCTAAAATTATCCCGTGACAGGATTTAAACCTGTGCCCCTCGCTTGCCGGACGCCTGGCAAGCGAGGGGCAACGCCGATGATATATTTCTCCTTGTAAAATATTGTTTTTGAAAAAAATTAAGCGAACGAAGTCGCGGGTACTGCTAGTGCATGTATGAGGCTGAACTCTAAACCTAGGTATTCGTTTATTGTACGTCATCGAAATGTTTTTTCCCTTTTGTTTTATTTTATAGCTACTCTTTTGTAGTATTTAGCCAAAAAACAAATTAAGTACCTATGTGCCTACCAAATACCAATGGTTTGACAACAAAACCACCCCTGTGTATCGCACAATTTACCCGCTATTTGTTCAATGGTACCCCTACAGGCAAATTAACAATAAAACTCGAAATTAATTACATCTAGTGGGCTTATAACTTGACCCTTTTTAACTGACCTGAGGTTTAACCCTCGACAATAGTTATTTAATCTTTTCTCTATCAAATACCTAAAATGGAGTTGGTTTACGATAAATTTTGTTATTTTTAGGGCTAGGTAGACAGATAGATAGATTCATTCTTTATTGCAACACCAAAAACCAAAAAAATACAATAAAAAGAAAAACATAAACAACTTAAATCTAGGTGGCACAATGGGCGGCCTTATCGCTTAAAGCGATCTCTTCCTGGCAACCTTTGGATGGACAAGAAGCGAAAAAAGATGAAGGTAGGGTTCCGTACCCAAAGGGTAAAAACAGGACCCTATTACTGAGACTTAGCTGTCTGTCTGTCTGTCCGTCTGTCACCAGGCTGTCAAATACCTCCCATGGAGTTGGTCTACGATTATTTTGTTATTTTTAGGGTTCCGTTCTCAAATGGTAAAAACGGGACACTATTACTGAGACTTCGCTGTCTGTCTGTCTCTCAGGCTGTCAAATACTTACCATAGAGTTGGTCTACGATTAATTTTGCTATTTTTGGGGTTCCGTACCCAATGGGAAAAAACGGTACCCGAAAACTGAGACTCCGCTGTCTGTCTGTCTGTCCGTCTGTCACCAGGCTGTATCTCATGAACCTTTTAATAGCTAGATGGGTGAAATTTTCACATTATGTATTTCTGTAGCAGCAACAACAAATACTTACCTACTGAAAACAAAATAAAACAAATATCTTGGGGGATGCTCCCATACAAAAAATGTCATTTTTTTTTAACATAAAAACGCAAAGATTACGCGATGTATTTTTACCACCAGCGCCATCTAGTGATAGAGTCATAGCCGCTTGGCGCCAGTAATAAAATAAATTTAACGTTCGCGTTGCGTTCATGGATTGGTTGGTCCAGTGTTCATTTTAGAGTTCCGTTCCCAATTGTGATGGTAGTAAGGAACCCTTCGTGTGCGAGTTGGACTCTCTCTTCATCGGTTTTTAGTTTTTAGTACAGTTTTGGTCCATTCAAAATTGTTAATGAAGTATTGTTTGATGACCTCTGTGGCTCGTTGGGCGAATATCCAACTGCAATACAGAGTTCGATTCCCACCGGAAACTAGATGGCACCTATTTATGTGTACATTAAATGTATATATTTTGTTTCCGCTATGGATGTCTCTCCATGAATATTAGAGATGCGTATGTGTTTACAAATGAAAAATAAATATCAGTATTATATCCGTTGTCTAGTCACAATAATACAAGCTTAGTGGCTTACCATGGGGCTAGATGGCGCTGTGTGATGTTCGCAGAATTTATTTCTTGTTTACTAGCGGCGTCCCGCGGTTAAACCCGCGTAAGTCCCGATCCCGCCGGAATATCGGGGTCAAATGTAGCCTATGTGTTATTCCAGGTCTTCAGCCTATATTAAAATCAGTCTATATTAAAATTATATTTTAAGGCCCCACTGTCACCTCACCCTATTGCATGCTCGAAATGAGTAAACTGTTAGTTAGTTAGTTTCACTGAGCCTTTTCCGCACTTAGCCTCACAATTGGGCCATTGTACGTGATTTCTTACAGGGCTTAAGACGCCACGGGAGCCTACCCCGCATTGGCGAATATCCCATGCCTTCGGACCGTGGTTTATCCTAGGACATGTCGGTTTCCTCACGATGTTTTCCTTCACCGTAAGAGCGATGTTAATAGCGCACTTAAATTTTTCTTAAAGAAAAAGACATTGGTGCGCGGTCGGCCTGGATTCGAAACCACGACCTTCGGAATGAAAGTCGCGGTATCTACCACTAGACCAACACCGCTCTCTCTGAGTAAACTGTTGAAACTATTTATATTTTAAGACCTCCAATGTACACAGTTATAGCAATAAAAACATTCTTATTCTTATTCATGGTAATCGGTTCAGTGGTTTTACGTGATTGAGTAACAAACACACACACATAGTCACAAAACTTTTAGCTTTATAATATTAGTAGGATTTTATTATTATTTGCAGAGGTTATTTGAATGATATTGGGTTGAGGTCAGTGAAAGTGGATTTTTGGATATGTCAAGGAAAGTCGCAGGATGTAATCTGACATTTTACTTATAGGAAGGTAACTTACAGTGCGTTTCATCTTTAAATTCCTATGCCGTTATGTTGGTAGCAAAAACAAACAAGTGCTGCCCTAACTACCTCGAATGTGCTACCCTGAATTAAGGGAGATTTGATGAAGAATTAATGGATGAATCTCCCTGAATTCAAGGTATACCTAGCACATTCAAGGTATTATGGCTACACTTATTTGTTTTGCTACCAACATAACGGCAAAGAAATTTAGAGATGAAACGTACTACACATAATTTAAGCTATCGTTGACTTAAAAACTCAGTCAAGTCAGTAGTTAGGTCAAGTTTTTATAAATATTGTCGCTGTTGAACGTTTCCGGATGTGAGAAAAGTTTTTAGTAAGTAAGTTTTTTTTTAATGATTTCCAAAATAGTCTTGAACCTGCAACTCTTAAATAAAATCTATTTAAACTAAACCAACAACCTAAAGAAGACAGTCTACCTACTCTTTCTCCATACAAACGGTAGTCAACTGTTTCCTCCCTTAGTGCAAATATGTTTCTGCCATAAAACCTATATATCTGCCTGCCATGCCCCTATGTTTTGTTTTTTTTTTTCATTTTCTAATTAGAATAGAAATAAAATATAGAAATAACATATGAAAAATATCAAAACGTAGGGGCATTATCCAGGGAGGAAACAGTCAACTACGTTATAAAGTTTGTATGGAGAAAAGAGTAGGTAGACTTTCCTCTTAAACTAACAGTCTGTTAGATATAACTATTCACTAAAACACAACCAAAGAGAAAAAAATGCCACTATCTATTCAGAATATAATAATTGTGTAGGTTCAAAGACATTTCTTTGCAGATAAGTATAAAAAAGATATTGTGAAAGTAAATGCATCTCTACCGTGCTACGGCAAAGGGATAATTAGAAATTGTATTGTATTTAAAGCTTTGTGAGACGATACAAAGGAAAGTTTGTTTTGAACGTATTTTAATTAATTTTAATTAATAATGTGCTGAGATAACCAAGCTGGCTTGTCATATGGGTGCTAGATAAAGAGTTTCTAGAAATAAGTACCTATAGATAATTAACCACATTAGAAACCTTACATCAAAATATTTACATATTTACTAGCTGACCCGGCAAACGTTGTTTTGCCTTATAAATTATAGATAGTAGCCGATTCTCAGACCTACCGAATACGCATATAAAATTTGGTAAAAATCGGTCGCGCCGTTTCGGAGGAGTACGGTAACTAACATTGTGACATGGAAATTTTATATATTAGAGATAAAAATAGAACTTATTAAAATAAATTCAAGTCCTCGTCACTTGGCAGCGAGCTCAAAATGCTGGCCGCATTGCCACGCTGAATGGCAATGCCTATTCTTTGTGCCAAGTACAGTCCAGTATTCTGGTCTCGCGTTGTCTCCACCAGGCGTTCAGATAAAACCGGTAAATTGTCTGAGCCCCCGGCCCCTAGGGTCCCAAAGTCTTAATTCCGAAATGCTCAAACATGTAACTCCCATCAAGATTTGTTTGACATATTTGCGCCTTTTGAGATTTTCGGGCCGAAAAGCAGCCGCACCAGCCGGAAGCAAGTAAGTGAATAGGTAAGTAGAAAAAAAACCACATTAGGTGCCTAGTATAATCTATGCTAGTAATACGTATGTAAGTTATTTTCTTTTGTACCAATAAAAGGTATAGAAATACTTCGATGCCTGTTCTACTGTGAGCTTCGAACCTGCTACAGTAAGTACAGTGCAAATATCATTTAAAATTTGTTTATTTCGAAGCTTGATATTTCGCGAGTAATTTCAACTGGCTGACATGGTTAATATCCCGTTTTTACCCGGCTGCAAGGAACAGGTTATGTTTTACGTGCCTATCTTGTATGTTTATAATATTCTTTATTCCCTCGTATCTTGCAAACCACTCAACGGATTTCTTTAATTAGGCTATCGTTAGATTCGTAGATTGGTGACATAAAATAAAATTCAAAATGGCGACCACCAGAATCCTTATTGTAGAAAAAATAAGAAAATAAAAATTTACTGACTATGTCGAGTGGGGGGTATCGTCGAATAGATATTTAAAAATATTTTTTAGGTTTCTTTAATCATTTTTCATTTAATCTTATCCATTTAGGATTTATAACGATTAAAAGTTGTTTATCAACTATAATATCATACTGAGACTAACACAACCAACTCAATAATCCTCAACTTAATAAGCCCTCGATGAAATAATACAATTGCGATTATAATAGATAGGTACCTACTATTCATTTAATAAAATTAACCGTTTTATACCTAATGCTGACTGAAGTCTAAAATAAAAAATTAAATAAAAATTAAAAAAACCCGCTTGCTTAAAAAAACTTAAAAGATAATTAAAACTAGAGATGGGCCGACTAGGGGTTCTGCCGACTAGCAGACTAGCCGACTAGTCGGTTTCAAAATTCCCGACTAGTCGGCCGACTAGTCGGCAATGCAGATCATTATAATTCCGAGATATTTGGGTTAATCCTGACCACTCGGCGATTGTTGGTATTTTTGGATAAATTTGCACTTCGAAAGCTGTAACGAAACTTCCAAAAAATAGTTGAAATAAAAATGAAAGTTGGAAAAAAAATTGAATGGAGCTGAGACATAGCTAAGATATTTTAGATGTATGATGTTAAGATTATGTATGTAGGCTATGACGTGTTTTGTTTACGTTTTTCTGACTACCCACATTCTAACTGTACTACAAATTCAATAAAATATTGGTTTTATTGCACAATTGTTAGTTGACGACTAGTCGGCATAATTTGCCGACTAGTCAGTTGAACTGCCGACTAGTCGGCACATCTCTAATTTAAAACTGAAAAGTAAATAAAACAAGTCCAGTAGTCACGGAACATAGCTAGTTTATCAGTCGGGACCCATTTAATATCTAGAATCTAGACAAACTTTTTCAATAATGGGTCCCGACTGATAAACTAGCTATGTTCCGCGACTACTAAACTTGTTTTATTTACTTTTCAGTTTTAATTATATTTTAAGTTTTTTTAAGCAGGCGGGTTTTTTTAATTTTCATTTAATTTTTTATTAAATGATTTCTTAAAGTAAAACAACCATGTTTATTTAAAATAATAGGTATCTACCAAAGTATTACGACCACGCTCTGCTAAGTCCACGCCAAAAGCAAAGAACTATTCAATACGTTTGGAGGTTGGAGCCACCATACGGATCTGTCATGTCGATGTGCATTTATCATTTACGTTGATAATTATTATAACTTATCAATGTATAGATGAGAGGTAAACCTATTGGCATTTTTCAACTAAGTGCCTCATTTTCATCTCAGTTCAGATCAGTTCAGTTCATCTCAGATGTAAATTGCCAATACATCAGCAGGTTAAGATATATTCAAGTAAACTTACAAGAAAGTTATGCAAGCAACGTAAGTGTGTATTTAATGAAAATTGTTTACACCTAAGTGAGATTTGAATACAAAATGTGGCCGCCTTTGATTACATTTCATATTCATAGCAAGTTGTTTTCGTATTAGTGCGTGGTAGATGGGTAGAACTCGAGGTACGTGGTACGTGTGAATTTATTAGAGCACGCAGGTTGACTATTCATTTAAAGACTTTGAAAGTGAGAGCTCGTTTGAAGGTGTATTTGGGGGCGATTTGAGGGCATTTTAGGGACTTTCATGTTTCGTATAGACCTGAGCAGCCCTCGTATTTTTACTAACTCGGTGCCATGCTTTTGGACCGTGGTGAGTCCTAGGGCATGTCGGTTTTCTCACGGTGTTTTCCTTATCCCGTGAGGAGGATGTTTTTTTTGCGCAGTCGGCGGGATTGGAACCAACGGACTTCGGAATGAAAGTCAGGGTATCTAGACCGACACACTGTTAACTTTAGTAAGTTAGTTACCTACCTAGTGTAAAAATACCTATACTAAATGAACCAAATCTATAATACCTAAAATAAGATAACTATAATAATATGCTGGTCAAAGGCAACAAATGTAACGAATCCCTAATAATCGTTACCTATAACTTTTATTCTCTGACTGAACAAATAACTCCATGGACCAATATTTGTAATACCTATAGATTTGTATGAACGAAATCGCCCCCAACGATAAGACTACCCTACACTAGTCACCCTTCTGTTACATCTATATCCCACTAAACAAAAAAAACCTATGCTTTTAATAAAGACCTGCTTGGAAGAAACTTCTTTGCGCGTTAAGACCGTCCTTTTGTGTATTAGACTTTAACGTTACTGATTGATTAAACTCTTGGTATAAGTATTAATTAGATAAAAGTTTTTTTTGTCTATTATGTCTCTAAATAATTATCTAACCCACGCAAAAGGATAAAAACAACTGATTTTAATGAAATTTACTCTATTTATAAATACTAGCTGCGCCCTGCGATTTCAACCGCGCGTGAGTAATAAGATACTGCTTTTAATATAACATTATATTAAGATATATTCGAGCTAAATAATGCAATTTTTATGTATAACCCGAACTATGCAATTTTTATGACGGTAAAGAAAAAATATTCTAACAATGACGCTTACTCCAACATACAAAACAAAGGACCCTATCCATAAAAATATCTATCTAGAGACGACATACAGTTTGAACTTTAATAATTGTGAATTTGATTTCGACCCCCAGTGAAATATATCTCTAGCCTAGTATAATACTATAATTTCTATTAATCTCGTCTATCTAACCGTTATCACAAACAATAAATCGCCGATCATAAAAATCTCGCTTTAATATACTAATCTTAGAAATAATCTTAGATAGTATAAAATACTATCTAAGATTATAACGAATCCTAAAAGCCTAGGTCTAATCCTGGTCACGGCACCAAAATGGAACGAAATACCTAAGTCTATAAGCTAAGCTAAATATAAATCTATAATACCTAAGATACCTTTAAGCTGGTCAAAGGCAACAAATGTAACGAATCCTAAACCTAACCTAACTAAATCAATAATATAATTGTTTACGATCGATAGAACCTGCCTAACCTGACCTACCTACCTTTTCTGATATAGCTACCTATCTAACTACCTATTTTTGATTATGTGATGTACCTATTATTTTTGGCTCGCGTGAAAGTCTAATGGTTTCGGACCTACGTTGTGTATGTAGTTACCTGATGTTCTTTGTACATAAGACGAGATGAACGTAAGATCCTATATCTGACCTATTTATTCTAAACATTACCTGTAATCCTAAACCAACTTTAACATGCAACGTTTAAAGGAAAACCTAAAATAATATTTTTCTACTTTATGTGTTCAAAACATCTTCTTGAATTTAAGAATAGTATAATATGTAATGGGTACCTTTTGTGATCCGTTACATTAGGTACAAATTTTTCACCAAATTACTGTACCTCATTATTAGGTAGGTGTAGGTACTAAAATGGTACGCGGGCATTATTTGTAAACTCTAGTTCAGGGGTTCCCTAACTGGGGGGCGCGCCCCCCAGGGGGGGCTTTACAGGGGGGCATGGGCCACCTGTGCAGTTAAGTATAAAAACATGCGATCGCCAAGAGAATGCATTTCAGATTGCTCGATACAACCAATGAAATTAATTGAAATTGACGCCTGTCAAGAACATAAAATTGTTTCCTCAGTCAGCCAATATCAACCTCTAGACTGGCCCCGCGGTCACCTCGCGGGCAATATCAAAGGTATTTGGTACAACTTACCAAATACCTCTAAGCAAAATTTTTGAAAAAATTATATTGAACTAGCTACTAAAGCATTTTGATGACAACAATATTTTACACAATAAGCAGTTCGGTTTTAGTAAGGGTCGCGCGACTACTGATGCGGGCATTGCATTAATTGAAAACATATTTGATGCTTGGGAGGAGTCGCATGATGCATATGGCGTATTCCAAAGCGTTCGATTGTGTTCGACATGATACTTTGATCATGAAGCTACGACACTACGGTATCGGGGACGGCGCATTGGATCTTCTTTCTTCTTACCTGAGTGATAGGATCCAGTGTGTCGACATTAACGGTAAACGTTCCCCTGGATCACCTGTAACTTTAGGAGTTCCTCAAGGATCCATATTGGGACCTTTTTTATTTCTAGTATATATTAACGACTTACCTTTCCTCGTGAAGGAAAATCATGGGATAGTATTGTTCGCAGATGATACCTCATTGGTATTTAAAGTAAAAAGACGACAATCTAATATTGACGACGTGAACAATGCTCTCTCAAGATTAGTATATTGGTTTAATGTTAATAATATGCTACTAAATGGATCTAAAACTAAATGTATTCGATTCACACTACCAAATGTAAAACAAGTTAAAACTTCTGTAAAAATTGATAATGAGGAGATCGAAATAGTCGATAAAGCTGTCTTTCTGGGTATAACTTTAGACGCTAAGCTTCAATGGGGCCCACACGTGGAAGCTCTGTCAAAAAGGCTTAGTTCCGCAGCTTACGCAGTTAAGAAAATCCGGGAATACACAGATGTTGAAACGGCCCGCCTAGTCTACTTCAGTTACTTTCACAGCATCATGTCATATGGTATCCTGCTGTGGGGGTGTGCTGCTGACATAGAAACCATTTTTGTTTTGCAAAAGAGAGCGGTGCGAGCTATCTACAAAATGGGCCCCAGGGAATCGCTTGAAGAAAAGTTTAAAGAGATAAACATTTTAACTGTTTACTCTCAATACATTTATGAAAATCTGCTATACGTACAGAAGAATAAATCAAGTAAATTTCACAAATACAGTGATGTCCGTCAGGTTAATTTGAGACACAAGGATGATCTGACTGTGCCCTATAGTAGGCTCCAGAAAATAAGTAAGTCGTTCTGTAGCACTAGTGTACTTTATTATAATAAACTACCTGAAGACGTATTTGACATGTCCATTACAAGATTCAAAAAATATATTAAACTTAAATTGTGTAATAAGGCGTACTATAGCACGTCGAAATATTTTGATGAGAAGAATCCATGGACATGATTGTTAACTGCTCCTGTTCAGATTAAAGATCTGTATTATGACGATTGTAATATAAAACATGATAAAAAAAAAATAAGTAATTGAAAAAAAAAACCCCATGAGTTTCTTGTGGTTTCCTCTCATCGGAGGGCGCGTTCCGAAACCTCGGTAAATTAAAATCTCGACGTTTCAAAACGTACGTATGTGTGTATAATATACGTTCTAAATGAATAAAAAAAATTGAGTTTTGAGTTTATGGTCGAAAGGGGGCGTGTCTCAAATAGGTTAGGGAACCCCCTCTAGTTTATGAATGAAAACAATAATCTAGAAAAAATCATCGAGGGTGCTCAAGGGGTGTTCAGCATATATTGTGCATAGCATAGAACTGGACTGGTCTCTATTAGAGACTAGTAGGAGAAAGGTCGCCTGATAGTGATCCATTTCAAACTCGTCTCTGACGGACTAGTTTCATCAATTCCAAAGTCAAACTTCTCGGGATATTACTCACACACCTTTAAAAAGTTTAAAAAGTACCTAGTATCGGAAAATGAGACGATAAAACTGCGTCTAGCTGACGCACTAGCCTCAGTCGTATGTCGAACAGTTGCCACGTGAGCACGTGCTGTCACACTGCGATTATTTTTTTGACATCCATAAGAATGCCTTTTTGCTTGTTGGCAAAGCCTGAATCATTCTTAAAGACAAATGTTTTTAAATACAATAATTTTATGAAAATGCATGTAGGATTTCTCGAATACGCAATGTTAGAATATACCGTATCTACCTATTTTTGTTTTCATCTAAGGTTGCAGCCATCAATCGGTTCACAAAACTAATCTAGTTCAGAGGATATCTGTGACTCCAACCTAGTTCAGAGCATAACTAACCAGTCTATCCGATTGTAACTGCGTATGTCTATGGGATGCACGATCGTATTGTAATCAAAAGCAATTGTAGGGCCAATTTAATCACTGCGTACTGGCATGGACTGTCAGCAAACGTTCCCAGTGGGTTATTGTGATACTGAACAATTTGCGAGCTCCATTAGTCGATTGTCTTCGTGTGTTCGCTGTTAAATAAGAACGATACCTTATTTAAAGAAATCCCTTGATTGCATATTAATTTTTAAAACTCCTGCTTGATGACTTTTTAAACAATTTTGAAATTGATGATTTTTGCGTTTACGGATAAACAATTTGACAGTGACAGTCGCTTGTTTTAATTACATTGTCATTTTTGTTAGCGACTGAATGACGTGAAAAATGACAAATTGTTTCAATCTAGATTTGTTAGCAACAAAGTTACATAATCAGGGCCCGGGTCTAGATCGCTTCGAGATAATTAAGTCCTAGTTATCTATAACGCAATCTAGACCCGAAGTTCAAAAATTTAAATGGAAATCGTGTAAGTTTACAAAGTGTATTGAGTGGTTTGGCAGATAATACTTATGAGGAAATTAAGAATACCTATTACTAACATACAAGACTAGGACTAGGAGTGTCCGCGACTTCGTTCGCCTATTTTTTTTTGAAAACCTAGGTGATATAGCCTTCCTTAATAAATGGACTATCCAACACTGAAAGAATCAAATCGTCTGAGTCAGGCAGGAAATAGCATTATTTTTTTTCATTTGTTTGTGATATGAAATCACTGAGTTTTAATTTTGAAATTTTAAGAAGGATACCTACCTATTCATAGATGTATACCTAGAGTAAAAAAAAACTGTTTTTTTTTTCTCAATCAAATATATTAGTTATATCTTTACTTCTATACTATCTATACTTCTATACTAATATTATAAAGAGGTAACGTTGGTAACATGTATGTATGTGTGTATGTATGTATGTATATTGGGGGTAATCTCCGAAACTACTGGACCGATTTCAAAAATTCTTTCACCATTAGAAAGCTACATTCACCTTGAGTAACATAGGCTACTTTTGATTCCGATATTCCCACGGGATCGGGACATACGCGGGTGAAACCGCGGGAATCTGCTTAATATATAATATTACAAATGTACCTATATTAAAACTTTCCTAGGGACGACATCAATGATTTATATTTTTAGAATGAAGTTATGATTTGATTACATTACATTTTTCTTTCATTAAAGCTAAGGATAAAGCGCGAAGTCTCCTGTTGTTTACTTTCCCCGAATCTGTACAAGGCATCGTCTCCAAAAAACGTACACCACCTCTCAGTTTCATATGATCCGGTAATTTCTTCTTTACGGCTCCGTTGATATCGTCTTCTGTAACCTTAAATGAAGAATGGTTGACAATAAAGAAAAAGTGTGAATGCATTTTAAATTTCTTACGTTTTTTAAAATATTTCTTTAAACTTACTTGCATCCCTGGAACAACGGTAACAAACGCCATAGGAACTTCAAAGTAATCCGGATCTGGCTGAGGAACTACTGCCACTTCATCCACTCCTGGAACTTCTTTTATCACCTCAACAATTACTGAAGACAATGTTCTCGCCTTGTAGATAGCAATATATTCGTTATGTCTTTCGATAAAAAAAAAGTCACCATCAGTATCATAGTACCCCAGATCTCCGGTGTGGAGCCATCCTACAAAACAGATACGTTATCGAAATAAATGTTGAGTAAGGGCCCTCGCGTACTAGGCAACTTGGCTGCGCAGCCAGAATATTTGCGCAGTCAGTTATAGTAGCCAATCGACGACTATCTGAGATCATTTCAATTTCCCGAATACATTTCTCTGTATCAAAAGTCAAAAATTTGGAACCCAAAATACGTCTGGCTGCTACAACTCGTGTGCGGAGACTGACGGCACCACATACATTTGGCTACTTACGCTCTGGCTGAGGGCAGCCAGCTGGCTGCCGTGCAAACAGACGCGTTGTACTGGCTGCCGTAGCCAGGATTTCATGGCGGCCTAGTGCGCGGGCTCCCATACAATGCTATATGTATTACTGTCGCAGCCTAGCTGCGCAGCCAGGCTACCTAATGAGCGGGGTACCTATTTTTTTTTTTTTTTTTTTTTTCAACAAAAGTTGTTCTACTTATCAGAGTTCTTTTTTTTAATATAATTTCGTAAAATGTAAAGAAAATATTTTTCTTCCATCAAGTTTTGTATTCAGTGTAAAAATTTACCTCCAGAATCAATCGTTTCAGCAGTTGCTTTCGGGTTGTTCCAATAGCGGACCATCATCTTTGGCGTCTTCACGTAGAATTCTCCTTCTTCATTTGGTCCCAGAATTGTATTAGTCTTCGGATCAATTATTTTTATTTCTACATTTGGCATTACTCTTCCAGCTGACGTTAGCTTAGAATCGTCTAGTTGCTTGCATAGCGCCGCTCCAAATTCAGTTCCGCCTGTAACAGTAGGAGTAGGTAACTGATCAACAAAAGGTTATGAAAATTGAAAAATTAGTTCGTAAAGGTACGCACTGTAACGAGGATAGAGTTTTGCATTATAGAACAGTTTTTGTAAAAATTCAATGATTTCTGTTTCACTTTTGCCCCCGCCGTAAGTCACTAATTCGACTGAAGAAACATCGCGCTTCAAAGAATCTTGAGTCTTCATTAATCTGTAAGCTGTATATATAGTCATCCACACCCGAGTGACCTGGAACGTTTTGTTTTATCAGTAAATCAGTAACATTTTCATGATTTTTTAACAATTTGATACTGACCTTATATTTTTCAATGAATTCCAAAGTTTCTGCTCCACTCGGATTATTGATAAGAATCATAGTAGCTTTGAATATTGCTGACCTGATGATTGTTCTCATTCCAGCGATAGCGTTTATTCCAGAAAACCCGATTACAGTTGAAGGTTCTCGGTCGTTGTTGAAAAAATTTAACATGTTCGCGAAAGAACTAAAAGAATGAAGGACTCCCTTTGGAAGATTTGTAGTTCCCGATGTACTGAAGATTATAGCCGGATCTTGGGGTTTAACTTCCCTGCATCTGAACTTATCGACCTCTTCATCAGACTGAGCTCTCAAAATGTCTGCAAAAGTCATCAGACTGCCTTTTTTTTCCCCAAAAACGATTATCGACATAGGGTAACACATTTTCTTAGCCGTTTCGACAACCAGGTCTGCATTCTCTTGATCGATGAACAAAACTTTGGGATTTCGTGTTTCTATGTAGTGTCTTACAAGTTCTGTTGAATCGAAAAAAATCTAGTGATAAATCGTGAAGATGTAAGTCTAGGTCAAAAAGTAGATAATATCCCCACTTCAACATGGATTCGTGAAATCAAGATCCACGGTAACCGACTTGTTCGTCTTTGCGGGTTTTCTAATCGAAAATCTTAGGGGCAAACGGATGCGATATACACAGATTTCCGCAAAGCCTTTGATAGAGTGGATCACGAAATACTCCTTAACAAACTTGCATTCAACGGAATTAGAGACAATTTATTGAGTTGATTTCATCCTACGTTATCAAACGAAATCAAAGAGTAGTGAGTATTAAGGATATCTTCATTTTACAGAAGAGAGCGGTACGAGCTATCTACGGGTTGGGCCCTAGAGAATCACTTAGAGAAAAATTTAAAGAAATAAATATTTTAACAGTATATTCACAATATATTTACGAAAATCTTTTATACGTCCATAAAAATAAGGACAAGCTTGTTAAAAATCGGGACATACATTTATTTAATTTAAGAAATAAAGATGATCTAACTGTGCCCTGGAGTAGGCTCCAGAAAATAAACAGGTCCTTCTCTAGCTCATCTATGCTCTACTATAATAAGTTACCCAAGAATGTGTGTGACATGTCCATTAATAAATTTAAAACATATATTAAAAGCAAACTGTACAGGATGGCATACTATAATACATCGGATTATATTAACGACTAGCTGTGCCCGCGACTTCGTCAGCGTTTTTCGGACTACCTACCCATCGCTGAGCAAAAGTCTACACTTGAACGGACGACCAGGGAAGTCTGTTGCTGAACAGAAGAGAATCATAGCAGAGTCTATTTAAGTGTAGATTTTGCACAGCGCAGCGGTAGGTAACGTGTTGCATGCTTATACGCATTACTTATAATAAGAAGTAGCCTTTATCGAAAATTCAAAAAAATCAAAACCCGACTTCGAATTAAGGACAAAACAATAAAAATAAGCTCTCCAACATACAGTGCAACTGACTTTCTGTTATGTAAGCTGAAGTTGGGTAGCTTAACTAAATGATATCTTTTTTTTACGTGGGTACTGCACCTTATGCACTGTCAGGCCACTCTCGTTGGGCTCCCTACCATAGGTTTACCCGACAACGGCGGCCTTTCCAAGCCTCATCTCTACCTCTGCCCGATAGACAATCCCTCTCCGTTTCCCCTCCCTCAGCACGGTCACGCCACCGTCTCGAGGTCCCCAAAGCCGGTGATAAAGCCCCCCCTCCCTCACCGAGTTCACCACCAGAGGCTGAGGTGATTTTTTATAGTGGTTATCTTCCATGCGGCCCCTTTCTTGCGTAAAGGACCCCCGAGCCCGCTGACGCGGGATTACGGATTAGAAGCCTGGCAAGCCCGGTTTCCCACCTCGTGCGCCTCTTAGCTTTCAGCTACTGAGTCCCCTCACAACGGCAAGGGTGACGACCATCTGGAGGGTAAAACGTAACGTCGTGTCCGGGACTCGTGACTCGAACGCGCAGCCGTCGAATCGGAAGCCATCAGTCGGCTCGGTAGGCCACCGTTCCTTAAAAAGGGAATGCGCCGGTCTGTGATTCGAACGCGGAACCCTCGAATCGGAATCCACAGCTGCCATCGTGCCACGTAAACTACATGCAATCAGCATCTACTCAGTAAAACTGCCCCATTACAGCTATATTTTTTAAATCCTTTTTATTGAATTTTCGACTGCCACTAAAAATGATCAAAATTGTAACCGTAACTTTAATCACTGAAGAATTTTTGAGAAGGTGGTTTCAGGTGGTTCATCAATTTATACCTTGTTCTTAATAAGCCGATTCTATTGATGGAAGTCCAAAAATTAGTAATTTACAGCATTGCGGGATGCTATTCTGCTCATCATTCCGAAGGTTCTCATCAGATCTTCACCAACAATTTATGGGACCAACTCGGGACTCTCACTTTCCAAATAAAAAAAGAATGATCGAAATCGGACTTTATATGCCGGAGTACGGTTTGAACATATTCACATACAAACAATATGCGGGTAGAATTGAGCAGATCCTCTTTTTTTTAAAGTCGGTTAAAAACAACCATTATAAAGAATTTCCGTATGTCCGAAGGATCCGGATATATGGAAAGACAAAGGTATACGGTATTTTAGGAATTTCCTGAAAAAAAAACTGGATATCCGGTTTTTTTTATTTTCGACCGGATATCCGGTTAGTCATGTATTGATTCCACACAACATACTTCTTCAATACAACATTCAAACTAACTAAGTAAAAGCAGAAAAATCACTTTATCCGGATAACCGGACAAAATACCCGGATAAAAAATAGCCTATATGTTAATCGGGATCTAAAGCTATCTGCATACCAAATTTGGTTAAAATCGGATAAGCCGTTTCTGAGATTAGCGGGCACAAAGGCACACACAAACAGACAAACAGACAAACAGACAACCAGAAAAACAGAAAAATAGGTTCTACTGCGTTCATAGATACCCATACAATTTATATTTTTTTTATATCTTCCAAAAACAGACACCGCTGAGTTACGATTTTATTATATGTATAGATAAAAATCCATGGAAATGAATACTTTATTGAAAGACGGGGACAGACAGGGGCACGGTCGCGTTCGCGAATGCTTGGTTCGTTCGGCTGGGTTCGGTTCGTCCTGGGGCGTATTCATGGAGTTCTGTGGTAAAGTAGCAGGATAAGTTATGGAAAGGAGTAAATAGATGGTTCTACCTACGAATTTTATAATAAAATTCTAGAGTGTAGGAAAGGAATGCAAGGCTGGCACCACAGAACTCTGGTGGTGGGTCCCGGGGCGGTTTGGGCGGTGTTGGGCGGGTTGTGTGTTTGTGGATGAGATAGTGTTTAAGTAATTTTTTTTTTTATGTTTATTATTTTGTATATTATAACTTATTTGAACAGATAGACAGACAGACAGAGTTACTTTCGCTCTTGTAATGCTAGTAAGGATTATTATAGTAAGTATAGATTATTGCTCCAGTTCCACTTTTCTTCAATAATATTATATATGCGACAATGTAAATCACATGATTACTGCAAAAAAAAAATATACAAAAAAATAACCCCATGAGTTTCTTGTGTCTTCTTCTCATGTCATGGAGGTCGCGATCCGAAGACATAGTAGAGTAGATTAAATAAAAAAAATGACATGTCAAAGAGATATCTTGCTAATATCCGAATGAATAAACATACTTTGATTTTTTTTTAATTTTTTTTTGTGATTAACGGTGACAGCTCTGATTTTGTTCCTATTTCATCTGGAGTTCCCCAAGGATCAATTCTTGGACCCCTCCTGTTTTGCATATTTATCAACGACTAGCAGTGCCCATGACTTAGTCCGCCTTAATATTTTTGAAAATATAATAAAGCCTTCCTCAATAAATGGACTATCCAACACTGAAGGCTTTTTTCAAATCGGATCAGCGGTTCCTGAAATTAGCGTGTTCAAATAAATAAACTCTTCAGCTTTTTAATATTAGTGTAGCTGGCACAGATTGTTTTCACCATTTCAAGCTATTGTTATATGTTGATGATCTCAAAATTTATAAATAAAGCAAAATAAGTTATCCATCAAAAACATAAAATATAATGTAAAAAATCACCAAGGCTCGCAACGGTATTCTTCTATAAAAAGTAGTGAAATCGAATGAAAACCGAGTCGGTTAATTTAGTACCTATCTAGAAGTGACTTGGCAACGTTCGCAACAAAATAGTCTTCGAAAGTGTGTCTATAAATTTATCGGTCTGAAAATATCTATGTGGTTTTTTATTTCAATTACAATTAATTATTATAGTACAAGTTCAATTAATTCAATAAAGTCTACTTTTTCATAAAACGCAACTCATTCACATTACTTGAATAAGTTGCAATAGGGTTACCTACGCTACGTCGTCGGAAGCCCCATGACACCATTTTTTTTAAACACTAACATACTTTTGTTTATTAATAATCATAGTTAAAGCTAGTTTGTAAACCTTCTTAAACAAGTGTTTGTTAACCTATGTAAATAAATAAATTTATGACTACCTTCATCCATGTATCTGTGCGACAAAGGACTGCAAATAGTACCAAGATACAGAGAAGCGAACAATGGTATGCAACAGTCCGGCTGATTCTTTGAGCACACGCCAACGATATCTCTTGGTTGAATTCCCTGGTTGATCAGCCACAATGCGCATCTGATACTCCTGTCGGCCATACTCTTGAACGTATCTTCCTTTCCAGTGGGACCTTCAATCTGTCATCAATCGAGTCAGCATTTAAAAATCATGTCTACTGTCTGCGGGTGTCACAATTATCCAATAAATGAATTCTGATTTCTACTGTGGATAAAATACCTGTCCCACAAAATCCGGATTTTCCTTGAATTGGTTAAGAATCCGTTCTCCAAGTTTGAAGTATCCTTCTGGCATGACATCTTTAACACCTTTCCAGATTCCATTTTGATAGACTGGTTGCGAATCCTTTATGAATTGGACAAATTTTAATTCTTTAGTAACTCACACATCGCATTCCAAATATTAAACGTTTTAGAGTACTTACCTCTTGGTGTTCGAAAACCATTTTTATGCGTTAGATATTCCCAACAATTGTATAAAACAAACTTGGTTGTCGTCAATGATACGTTAAACTTCTGAAACTAACGCTGATGTGAATTTTAATCATCGTTTCGTTAATCACCACTAATAATTTTTATGTCCGCCACATACTCAATAAGACGTGATTATTCTTTCGACTGTTTATCGATTTATTTTTATTATACAGTAACGAAATGACTATTTGGCAATACTGCAGTAGTTTTAACATTTATTATTTAGCAATATATTCAAGTAAAACCACATAATATATCACTTTTAGTTTTGCTGTTAATTTTTAGATGTTTGTGCAAAATTAAAGTGTACTATGGAACCATGGCTAAATGAGTGTATAATAGTTTTATTCCCCTCAAATTATAAATTGCTAGCAACAAAGTAGTAGGAAAAAAGGGGACCAAATTGATAAATTTGATTATAAGAATAATAATAACAACTAACTAACTTATAATAAAAACTAACTGAAAAAAACATGCTAACTGTGTATTATCTGTGAATTTTAATAAATAATTAACATTAGGGAACTATTTCCTTATTATTCAAACAAAATCTATAAAAAAGCTCTAAAACCACAAACAAATCTGGGCACATTGTGTCAATCTCCTGACTCATTATGTACCTGTACTTGCCTTGATACACAATGAGCCACTTTCCATTTTTTTAAACCATCGATCGTAGCAAAAAATCTGAATGAAAATTGAAAAAAGTTTGAATGCCAAATCATTTCAAGATAATCATACCATCTTCAAACTTTTGTATCATTATATCAGAAATACCAAGAGCTGCGTGAGTTTGAATTTTGTGTGGTTCATTGATGGACAGGTCACCCTATCTATGAAACTTGGGATTTTACTAAGCTACTGATAACCGTGTTACCTATACTGATAAGCTAATATTTTAGCTAAATATCGATTCAGACGAGTCAGAAAATACCATTGGTTAAAAAAAAAAATGTAAATTATAAAAAAACCCGCCTGCTTAAAAAAACCGGGCAAGTGCGACACTCGCACACGAAGGGTTCCGTACCACTAACACAATTGGGTACGGAACCCTAAAATGATTAACAACAACCAATTTTTAAATTTGATAGGAAAATGTGAGCTTCGATTCTTACTCCCATCATACGACCGCATTTCTAAAAAAAAAGTTGAATAAAAAAAAAAACTTTGGCACAAAGAAAATCTGAAACATATAAGAAACTCTTTGGTAAGTGAAGGCCAACTGGTATATTTGACAGACAAGGCAGCCATTTTGAATTCCATGGCTAACTCTATTTGACTTCGACCAATCAGAAGCGACCTCAAATTCCCTTGTAGTTTTTGAAACACGTTTGTTGTATGGGAGCCCCTCTTAAACATTTGTTCCATTTTGTTTTTAGTATTTGTTGTTGTAGCGGCTACCGAAATACATCTTCTGTGAAAATTTTAAGCTTCTAGCTATTACGGTTCATGAGATACAGCCTGGTGACAGACGGACAGACGGACAGACGGACGGACAGACAGCGAAGTCTCAGTAATAGGGTCCCGTTTTGACCCTTTGGGTACGGAACCCTAAAAACTTACAAGACAATTAAAACTGAAAAGTAAATTTAACAAATCCAGTAGTCACGGAACATATCTACCTAGTTTATCAGTCGGGCGGGACCCATTATTGAAAAAGTTTGTCTAGATTCTAGATAATTAATGGGTCCCGCCCGACTGATAAACTAGCTATGTTCCGTGCACTTGTTTTATTTACTTTTCAGTTTTAATTATATTTTAAGTTTTTTTAACCGACTTCAAAAAAAAGGAGGAGGTTCTCAATTCGTCGGGATTTTTTTTTTTTTTATGTATGTTCCCCGATTACTCGAAGATGCCTGGACCGATTTGGATAATTCTTTTTTTGTTTGAAAGGAGATACATCACAGTTGGTCCCATAAAATTTTGGTGAAGATCGAATGAGGATCTTCGGAGTGATGGACAGGATTGCACCTCGAGAGTGCAGCAAAGTGCTCAGTTTTTTATTTTCACCAGTAGAATAAGGCCATAAAGAATAGATATAGATACCGATGAATAAGAATATGGTTTCGGAATCTCCACATCTGAAACCACCTTCTCATCACAGAACTCCTCAATGATAAAAGTTATGGATACAATTTTAATGATTTTAGTGGTAGTTGAAAGTACACTAAAAAGGATGAAATAAAAAAATAATTAAAAAAAAATTAAAAACCGACTTCAAAAAAAAAAGCATTAAAAAAAACCGACTTAAAAAAAAACATAAAATAACTTCGCCTACGTACAGTGCCACCGACTTATCTGTTATGTAATCTGAAGTCGGGCAGATTTACTGGGTTGGTTAAGTAGGATTGTAAGTAGTTTGGCTGCCCGACTTCAGATTACATAACAGATAAGTCGGTGGCGCTGTACGTAGGCGAAGTTATTTTATGTTTTTTTAAGTCGGTTTTTTTAATGCTTTTTTTTTAAGTCGGTTTTTAATTTTTTTTTAATTTTTTTTTTATTAAGAAGGCGGGTTTTATTAATTTTTATTGTTTTTTTTTCGTATGGGGACTTACGTGGGTGAAACCGTGGGCTGACTGAGCCATTTCTTGCATCTGGAAGAGCTTTTCTGTTCATCATTTCGAAGATCCTCATGTATCAGTCACCTTTATGCGGTTAAGCAACGCTTGGCGCGGTTATTACTTGGATGGGTGACCGATAATTTATGTGGCAAAAATCACTTTCTCGAGCCCCTCCGTGCTTCGGAAGGAAGGCTTCGGAAGTAGTTGGTCCAGGTTATTATCGCTGATAGTTGTCGTTAGGTCAAGAGGTCTCAGGGCGGTTTGAAAACTTTAGCACTAGATGAGCCACATCACTGCACGAAAAGAAGAAGATACCTGTTTCTTTGAAATCGGTCTTTACAGTACAAAAGCTTCACAGCTTAAAGCTAGTCTTTTCGTATTTCGTAGTATTTCATGGTTTTGGGGGAGAAGGGAGGGGGGAATGAATCACTCCAAACTGCCGGCTTTCCACTGCGAGCGGAGCGGAGTCAAAAAGGTGTCAGTTTAAAGCGCAATACACACTGAGCCCGCCGAGCCGCCGACCTATGTCGGCAACTTTTTGTCGGCGGGCTAGTTGGCGGCTTCACTTATTGCAAGTCGGAAAATTTTGTCGCGTCGCCGGGCAACTGAGCGCAGGCGTACGCAAGCCGCCGGCATGGCGACGTGTCGGCGGGCAACACGCGCGGGCGGATGTTGGCGACATGTGTCTTTTCATATAGGCCGCCGGGTTGTTTTGGCGGGCTGTGTCGGCGGCCTGGTGGGCTCAGTGTGTATTGCGCTTAATATCCAACGATTGTTTCCATAGCGCGAAAGAGTTGTATGACTATGAAAACAACCGATGTAGGTATGTGGAACTGACACATTATTGACTCCGCTCCGCTCGCAGTGGAAAGCTGGCATAAAACATTGTATGACCGGTCCGACCTCAAACTTATTAGCGACTTAGATGAAAACAAACAAGAGTAGAAGCGGTATATTCTAACATTGCGTATTCGAAAAATGAGCTAGAAACACCAGCATGCATTTTCATAAAATTATTGTATTTAAAAACATTTGTCTTTTAAAGTTCATTTAAATGTAGGTATTTTTATTATTTGAGTAAGTAATTACGCGTGAAATGTTTCTTTTGTAACCCTGAATGATTTAGGCATTTGTAAAATGAGCAAGAAGGCATTCTGATGGATTTCAAAAAGATAACCGCAGTGAGACACACGTCCTCATGCGGCAACGGTTCGACATACAACTGAGGCCTCAGTGAGGCTAGTGCGTCAGCTAGACGCAGTTTTATCGTCTCATTTTCCGTGACTAGGTACCGTATCTTTAGTTTTTTGTTTTAATCTCAGTAAGCGAACGCTTCTAGGTCACCTAGCGTCTTTCATAAAATAAACAACAAACAAAGTTTCCTTAAAAAGTCGATTTCCGGAAATAATTTTGTAAAACTGGTTCGGTTCCGCAAAGTTTTAACATTTTAATAAAACCTTGAATCTGTAAATAGTTACGATTAAATATACTTCCTTTAAAACCTTTATGGATACAGAATTGTTGATTATTTGCATAAAAATCAAGGCCTAAATGCGAAAACAGCTTTATTTATTGAATAAATTATAGGCATTGCCGACTTACACCTTTGATTACCTAGATGGTGGGTAGGTACTCCAACAACGATCTTCGAATTTTGATCCCTCTTTAATCGACTTTACAAAAACAGGAGGAGGTTCTTTGCGACTCGTATATTGTTCGTATGCATGTAGGTATTATAATGTTTTTATGTATGAATGTGGACATGTCCGCGCCGTACACGGGCATATGAAGTCCGATTGCGATATTTTTTTTTATTTGGAAGGTGACAGTCCCCAGTTATTCGCATAAAATTTTGGTGATGATCTGATGAGTAACTTCAGAATTATGAGCAGAAAAGCATTCCAGAATACAATACTTTATTGATTTCTACCAATAGAATTGGCTCCTAGAGAAGTAGGTAAATTAATTAGAGATTTCCAAGATCAAGATTAAGAGGAAACCCTGTGGCGGACGCCCACAGAATCAACTAGATGGCGTTACTAGTATGAAATCCTGAATCGCGCTATCAACATTCTTTCCGAGATAAGCTCATATACAACTCCCGATGAGACATCGTCGGGCCGCGGCCTACCGGGCAAAACCAGCTGCCCGGTGGAAGATCTTCCCTTTGGAGGTACACATCATCTCGTACCCCCAAACTGGTGACCCCGCACATGGACAAGAGCGCAACCTACGCCGACATGCCTAGCCTTTCTCCATACAAGCATAGTCGCCTGTTTCCTCCCTGGATAAAGACATTAGAGCAAATATGTTTATGCCATTAAAACCTATAATATCTCCAATGACCATGACCTTACGTTTTGGTTTATTTTATTTTCTTGTTAGAATAAGATCTTTTTTTTTTTTTTTTTTTCTAGTTACTTAGAATAGAAATATTTTATAGAAAAATTAGAAAATAAAATAACTAAACGGGTAAAACTAAGTTGTGTCTACACGAATCAAGTTCCTAACAAACCATTGCCGTCTACCGCAGCCTTATAACAGAGATTTCCCAAAACGTTATGCTTTGCAAACGAAATGTGCGGTCGAGTTTTCTTGTACCAACTGTCCGGAAAGGACCCTCGGATGTAAAGGTAAATGGCTGAAATATTTCATGAACTTTGCCTACGTTACGGGCAGAAAAACGTTAGGTAATTTAATTAATGCCCTTACGGTTATAATCGCGTCACATTTTATGAATTCACACTGGTTTTACCGGGTATCTTTTTTCCATACAAACTTTACAAATGTAGTCGACTGTTTCCTCCCTGTATAAAGACATGTTGAGAGAAAACATGTTTACCTATACCATAAAACCTATATCTGCCATGACTATGTCCCTACGTTTATCAAAACGTAGGGGCATGGTCAATATGGTCGGTCATGGCTGATATACAGGGTGTTCCGAGGAGGGGGTATCAAGCCGAAAGGGGTTTGTTCTAGAGGTCAAGGCAAACAATTTTTGTTCTACGACTTTTGGAAATTCGAACATTTTTTTTCGAAAATTTGAAGTTGTATCACTGAAAAAAAAACAGCTGTTTTTGTAAATAAAGGCAATTAATTTTAAGATTGTAGTGGTCCAAACCAAATAAAAGGGCACCTTAAGGCCAATGATCTCAAACTCTAAAAAACAGCTGATTTTCATGCAAACTTTAAACTCAAAATTTTCGAAAACTACTTCGATTTTCCAAAAGATGTAGAACAAAAGTTGTTCGCATAGACGTTTAGAACAACCCCCTTTCGGCTTAATACCCCCTTCTCGGAACACCGTGTATAGGACTTATGGCATATTTTTTTTTTTAATATTTTTATCCAGGGAGGAAACAGTCGACTACGTTTATAAAGTTTGTATGGAGAAAAGAGTAGGTAGACTGTCCTCTTTTAAGCATGCATGCAATAAGTACTTACCTAGGTAGGTATGTTTTTTTTAAATCTAACTACACCGGTGGCATTTATTATAGGAAACTAAATTTAGGTCAGAATGATTGATATTTTTCTGGGAACAGTCTCTAAAACAGTACCTAACTACAACAATAATAAATTTTATTAGGTCTGAAAAAAACTGAAAAAGCCTGAAATTTGCCTGAAGCCATTTTGTTGCTATTATTATCAGTTACAAACGACAGCGACAACACCATACATTTTGTCTCACTCTAAAACCCGTCATTTTTCCTTATCGGTTAACCACCGAATTCGGGCATCTTCGTACTCACCATTCATTTGTCTCGGTCACTCGGTCACCGCGCCCGTTCATTCGCGCGATAACTTTCTTCCATCAGTACGCATGCGCGAGTAGTGTCAAGCGGCTGATGTAACCTCAAATTATTGTTGAAAAAAATACCGCAAGAAAAAGTGATAAAATACTCTAAATATGGCCTTTTCAACTTTAGAAAAAATAGCCGTAGTGCTTCTAATAGCAATTTTCTTCTTTTCTGTAAAGTTTGTGCTTGGAATCTTGTATTGTTATGCGATTGGACCGATGTGCAATCGATTGGATTTCAGGAAGAAGGGAAAGTGGGCACGTAAGTGATAACAAAACTTATTATCTCTATTTATTGAAGAAATAGGCGTAGCTACTTATTAAAGTTGTCATTGTAAAGGTCGCAGGGAGACTATGTTATTTATTATGCCTCTAGTAAATTAGGTCACTGCATGTAGGATGCGATAATATGAACTCTGTGACTAGGTTAGTAAGAGCTATGAAATTAATTGGGGTCGGCAACCTTTAGCGGAGGGAATTTGACAGTCATGGTCGATTTTGACAGCTGGTTTGTGCTTTCCCAAGGGCCGTTTCACACCTTGAACTCATGTGAACTGCAAGTGGATAAATGCATTGATATTTTATGTACATACCTACTATATAATACCAGAGGCGATGTCTCAAATACTTTTAAATTATCCTTTTACGCGAAATAATCCATAAAAAGCCGCTACAGCGCTGACAATATAGTTACGTCTATCGTAAAAATGAAATGACTATCGCTGTGGGCGCTAAGATAAGTCGAATGATGATTAAAACGTCAAATGTAGGTACCAATAACCGACCATTCAGTTTGCGGTAACGTTACCGCAGTTTGTTATTTACAAAATTTGTAAACAACAAACAAGAAAGACATTTTAATGTCTTCCTTCTGATATAATAATTGTGATTGGTCGATGTTTTCTTACAACCTGCCTGATTTTGAAAATTAACTAACGTTTTGATGAACATTTTAAAGAGCAAAGGTGCGAGCGCGGGCTTATACCTATGGATAAACAATTGTAACAGAAAGAAATGTTGTGGCGGCTCCAGATTAGTGTCAAGAACAGGCGTGAATGTGGACTGTTTTTGCGGGGATCGTATATATTGTATCACGTCAAATTCACGGCACTAATCTGAAGCCGCCATTATGGCCGCAATGCGGCTCCAGATTAGTGCTGTGAAGCTTTGTGGACAGGTGTGAACATGAATGTGAACGATTTTAGCGGAGTTCACGTGAATTGAATCACGTGAATGTACCTATGGCCCCGCGCGTAAATTCATGTCACTAATCTGGAGCCCCCATTACAGGTAAATGCTCACTCACGTAAGCATTTACGTGGAACATAAAAATATCTCGAGCATTCGCTAGGATGCTCGTAAAGACGTTCCTGTGAGCATTCTTTCGAATGCTCGCTGCGAACATAAAGTAGCCAAAGCTCGAGGTTCTGCACGTGGTTTAGCTCAAGTCTATATCCACCTTAATGCTACGAAAAAAATTAAAAGGCTACCCCCTTGGACGTAAAATACGATCCAAATACTTACTTATTACAGGTGCCGACAAATATCTAGAAAAAAATGGCGTATGCGCTGAAGTCGATTTTTCTTCACAAACATACCTACGCCCTCCGCGTCCGTATTTTTTAAGATGTTTGCCGGCACCTGTACGTACAATGTCTTATTCAAATACCCATGTAATTATGTATACATAGTAGTACTTGGGTACTTAAATGAGTCGCGGAACTAAGTAAATACATGCCTGTTGATTTAAATAACCAGTAAGTATTTAAGAGGATAGTCTCCATTCTCTTTCTCCATACAAACGTAGTTTAAATTTTCCTCCCTGGATAAAGACATTAGAGCAAATATTTATGGTTATGGTTATGCCATAAAACCTATCTGTCATGACAATGCATCTACATTTTTTTTAAATTTTCTAATTAAAATTATAATAAAAAAATAAAAAAAATAAAAAGGTAGATGCATAGTCATGTCATGACTCATGCATGAGCATGACAGATATAAGTTTTATGGCATAAACATATTTGCTCTAACGTCTTTATCCAGGGAGGAAAATTTAAACTACGTTTGTATGGAGAAAGAGAATGGAGACCATCCTCTTAAATAACCGAGAAGTTAATACCTATACAACAAACAATACTGTTCATTGTTCAATGTGAAAAACATGAAATAAAAACTACAAATAAAATTACTTAGAGGTAAACCAGTATTTGTTTTTTGTTGTCGTACGGTCGATGGGTAAAGCTTACAAAAAATGTATTATCCAACTAATAAGGGCGATTCGACCAAACTTGGATAACTCTTAATCAAATAATAAATCGCCGTTATTTCGAGAGTAATGTATTTTTGCATTTTACCAAATTAATTTCCCAAGATTAGCGACCATATACGGAGAAAAACCGCTATACAAATTACTTATTTCGGTGGATAAAGAACGTGGCGACTGTTACTATTTCCATACAAACTTAATACCAAAATAAATTATTTCATTCATTATCAAATCACATTCAAATAAAACGGAGAAACATTTTTCAATGAAAAAATGTTTTTTTTTTTTTTTTTTTTTTTTTTTTTTTTTTTTTTTTTCATTTATTCAAAGAAAAGACACACACATTACAAATAAATAAATCCCGCCAAACTGACAGGCAGTTTGATGGCGTGTACGCGCTTGATTCTTAAATCTATTTATGTGCCTAACCTATCTATCTATACCTACTACTATTATTATTACTATTATTATTTTTTATTTATTTCATTTCGAATGAATATTTTGGAAAACCTTGCGGTGGGGACCCTTTAAAAGTAAAATCTTAATCCGAGTAATATCGATATTAAGGTAGAAAACTAAATTTTTCATAATTTTTCACATTTTAAACATTTTTCAATGAAAAAATGTTTCTCCGTTTTATTTCATTTCGAAAGAATATTTTGGAAAACCTTGCGGTGGGTACCCTTTAAAAGTAAAATCTTAATCCGAGTAATATCGATATTAAGGTAGAAAACTAAATTTTTCATAATTTTTCACATTTTAAACATTTTTCAATGAAAAAATGTTTCTCCGTTTTATTTCATTTCGAATGAATATTTTGGAAAACCTTGCGGTGGGGACCCTTTAAAAGTAAGTATAATATCGATATTAAGGTAGAAAACAGAATTTTTCATAATTTATTTTGGTATTAAGTTTGTATGGAAATGGTAACAGTCGCCACGTTCTTAAGAGACATCGTTACATTTTCCCAGGTCTTTATCGCGTATTATCATTTATTTTTTTACCTCGACGTTTCAATCATGTTACAATGATCTTGGTCGCAAAGAAACTGGACCGTAGGACCGGGGAAAATATAAGTAGGTAATTAGTTTATGGAGTTTGGAGTAAAGTTTGTGGATTATGAGACAATTCTACAGATATTTCAATGGCGGCCGAATGTTGATACTAAAAGATGATAGTGATAGGAGAAGCAATATCTTCTAATATATAAAATTTCCATGTTAGTTACCGTACTCCTCCGAAACGGCGCGACCGATTTTTACGAGATTTTGTATACGTATTCAGTAGGTCTGAGAATCGGCTACTATCTATAATTTATAAGGCAAAACAACGTTTACCGGGTAAGCTAGTCTTTCTTTCTAATATATAAAATTTCCATGTCACAATGTTAGTTACCGTACTCCTCCGAAACGGCGCGACCGATTTTTTACCAAATTTTATATGCGTATTCAGTAGGTCTGAGAATCGGCTACTATCTATAATTTATAAGGCAAAACAACGTTTGCCGGGTCAGCTAGTAATAAATAAATATTGTATTGTATTGTTGTATTGAAGTTATTGTCAGTTGAATCGTTTATACTCATATTGGTATCATCGTATAGTAGGTAACTCTAGAATAAACTCAAGTTTGGTGGAACGTGCCCTTAGAAGCCATGTACAAAGTCCTGAGAATAAGAAGTAGTTTGTACAAAATATGGCACACCAAACAAACTAACAGAGTAACTTTAATAAATAAATATTGCACGACGTTACACACAGCGCAATCTAGCCCCAAACTAAGCACTAGGCTTGTACTACGGGTACTAGACAACGGATATACCTACTATATATTGTACTGTTGTTTTGTAAATTCATACAAACATAGAAAACTCCCAGACCAGAAACAAATGTTTATTTTTAAGCATTTGCTTTCGGCGGGATCGAACCCGCAACCTGTAAAAAACTGTAAAGAACTGTAAAAAAAGGCGAACAAATATAAGCGACTACCTGCATCCCGCGGTGTCACCCGCGTAAGTCCCGATCCCGTGGAAATATCGAGATAAGTAGCCTATGTTACTCAGGGTGAATGTAGCTTTCTAATGGTAAAAGAATTTTTGAAATCGGTCCAGTAGTTTTTGAGTTTATTCATAACAAACATACAGACGCACACACACACATACACACACACACACCTACTAAAAATACAAATGTTTCTCTATATAATATTAGTATAGAAAAACAGTAGTTTTTTACAAACATACTCGCTTACTTACACACTTTTTGTATAAAAGAAAATACACCCTGATTGTTGTCGCCTGTTTTTTTTGGCCTTATTGCCAAAAATCCTCCGTCGTAAGTGTTACAACATATTCTATTGACGTCTGCATAACGAATATATTATTTTTTTATAACATAACAGGCCAAGTGCGAGTGGGACTCGCGCGTTCCGCACCATTATCTGTACAAAAATCGTTTACGTTTGCATTATTTTTACGATTGGTAAAAATAAATCACGAACTACGCGAATCACGCTATCACGAATCACGATCTTTGTGTTTAAATTTAAAAATCAAAGTTTTATTTTGTTTTGCTACATAAACACATTATCTGTGAAAATTTCAAATGAGCTATTACGGTTCATGATATACCTACAACCTGGTGACAGACGGACAGCGGAGTCTCAGTAATACCTTTTTAGGGTTCCGTAGCCAAATGGCAAAAAACGGAACCCTTATAGATTCGTCATGTTTGTCTGTCCGTCCGTCCGTATGTCACAGCCACTTTTTTCCGAAACTATAAGAGCTATACTGTTGGAAATAAGATGTATTCGGTGAACCGCATTAAGATTTTCACACAAATATAGAAAAAAAAAACAACAAATTTTTGGGGTTCCCCATACTTCCAACCGAAACTCAAAAATTGTTTTTTCATCAAACCTATACGTGTAGGCTACCTAGGTATAGGTCTTCTAAAATGACATCGAGGTTTCTAATATCATTTTTTTCTAAACTGAATAGTTATCGGGAGAGACACTTCCAAAGTGGTAAAATGTGTATCCCCCCCCTCTGTAACTTCTAAAATAATGGAATGATAAAACTAAAAAAAGTATATGATGTACATTACCATGTAAACTTCCAACAAAAATTGGTTTGAACGAGATCTAGTTAGTAGTTTTTTTTTTAATACCTACGACATAAATCGTAAACCGCAATTTACTTTTCAAAACAAAATCTGTTGTGTAGATAATGGTACGGAACCCTTCGTGCGCGAGTCCAACTCGCACTTGGCCGGTTTTTAACCTTTGTGTACGGAAGACTAAAAAACAAATATCCCGACGAAATGAGAACCTCCTATTTTTTTGAGAAGTCGGTTTAAATCCTCCATCGTAAGCGTAAAGTCCAACATATTCTATTGACGTCTGCATATATCGAAATATTAATATCATAAAAAAAATAAGTATTTGTTGACTTCAACAACGCGTGTTGATTTCAGGTTTTGTTTACGCAATCAACACGTCATCGTCATACGAAAAAATGAGTTATTTGTTTAATTATTGTTGTTAGTGAATATTTTAACTATGGAAGGTAATTAATAATTATAAATTAGGTAGAAATTCCTTGAGTAGTTATCTATTGACTAATGTAGTTAGCTTGAAGTCCTACTTAAGCGATGTCTATGATCCGATACGTGGGCCAGTGCAGCCGAATGAATAATGAATGAGACTAATGATTGTGTGAACTTACAAGTTGAGCGTGCTTTCTCACCTTAAAAGAGGACAGTCTACCTACTCTTTCTCCGTACAAACGTAGTCGACTTTTTCTCCCTGGATTAACCATTAGAGCAAAAATGTATATGCCATAAAACCGCCATAACTGCCATGACTATGCCCTTACTTACGTTTGTTTTTTTTTCTGTTTCTAATTAGAATTTAAGTAAATTCAGAAAAATTGAAAAATCAAACGTAGTGAGGGGGGGGGGGGGGGCAGGGGCACGGTCAATATGGTCATGGGTGATCTATGACTTATGGCATAGATATATTTTTTCTAATATCTTTATCCACGGAGGAAACAGACTACGTTTGTGAAGTTTGTATGAAGAAAAGAGTAGGTAGACTGTTCTCTTAAATCTTTCATTGGACTACCACGTAGGTTTTGGTAGCCCCCCATAATCGGGGAGGTTTAATATATAAAAATCAAAATTCTGACTGACCTATAGGCATGTCAACGCAGTGCCAAAACCGCTGGTTCTAGAGACATGAAATTAATATAGAGAGTGTGTTCTTTATGGTGTATAGATCCACCGTGTATAGCTGGATTCCGCGGGATCGGGAATTACGCGGGTGAAACCGCGGGAAATGAGAAAAAGTGAAATCTTTTTTTGACTTGAAATTTTCTAAGAGTTTTAACACTAAGAGTTTTTACTTGTAAGTGTTTTTGTGACCTTTTGCGAAAGTTACCAGTTTGCGAAAAAATTACATTCTGCGAAAGTGACATAATTTTTCGCGACGACCCGTTGCGAAAATGACGATCTGCGTCAAAACCTAGTAAAAATATAATTATGAGCATCATGTCAAAATCGCAGTATAACTGCTGCATTCATAAGATAGGAGGAATAAGCAAAGTTTAAAATAGTGATGACTCTTCTCACTCGCAAGACCCATAGTTGGAATAATGAGAGCTTTCCGGAACTTTAACGAAATAATAACTTTCAAACTGAAGGAAACATACATGCTATAGTTTTGTTTGGTATACGGATACGGTATTTAGCCGAATTTGATATACAAGACTGCCTTGTGGAGACTTTTTATTTTTGATCTCTTAAAATTAAAAATCCAAAAATGAGTCCCTAGGTATGGTACCCAAAAAGCTGGCTGCATTGCCCCGTTGGAAAGCAATACCTATTCGTTGGCCGAAGTAGCCGCCAGCCTTTTGGTCACAGAAGCTAATACTAATAATTTTCTAATATATAAAATTTCCATGTCACAATGTTAGTTACGGTTCTCCTCCGAAACAGCGCGACCGATTTTTACCAAATTTTATATGCGTATTCAGTAGGTCTGAGAATCGGCTACATCTATATACTATCTATAATTTATAAGGCAAAACAACGTTTGCCGGGTCAGCTAGTATTTTTATAAAAATCTAAAGCCTCGGGTCCCCACGGCCCCAAAATCTCCATTGCAAACGGCAGAAATATGTATCCATCACCAATGGAAACATATTTCCGCCGTTTTGCAATCTCTGCCGCCGCCGCCGCAGCACCCGCCTCCCTGGAGGTGGAACTGGCTGAACAGACTGCCTTGTGTGTGGGGATCTCGCCTGGCCAGAGGTACATACATACACACTAAAATAGAACTGTACCCTAGCTCCGCAAATGGGAGTTCTTGGAGCTGGGTGGTCCCAATAGACCTCACTCTCGAAAATCCCAACGGAGATCTACTAAGTGTAATATAATGAATTGAATTGAGAAACAGCGCGCGGCATTAGCACACGCTGCCATCTCCGGCATATTATTATGTAGTATATCCGTTGTCTAGTACCCATAGTACAAGCCTAGTTACTAATTTGAGGTTAGATTGAGCTGTGTGCAACGTCCTAGCAATATTTATTATTAAACCACAATGATTATGACCTCACAAAACAGAGTCTGAAAAACTGAAAATCCCTGTCGGGCTCATCGAAAATTGTTGATTATTTCATGATGGAATGTCGTAGAACTTTTTTGTTGTGCACAGATTGTAGGTGACATTGTTTCCTACATTTTGGTGTAGTTTTAAGACAAGAACCTCCTTTTGGTGCAAAGCCTATCCAAATTTTAGACAAAAAATGTCTGATTTGGCTAAAATGTCGATAGGCTTCAATACGTTTCGACATATTTGTATGGAAACTGCACTAAAATATCGGAAACAATGTCGCCTACAATCTGTACACAAAAAAAAGTTCTACAACATTCCGTCATGAAATAATCAACAATTTTCGATGCGCCCGACATGGATTTTCAGTTTTTCAGAATAGGGCCTTTAATCTAAATTCACCATATCCACATCCACACCTAGTCAGAAAACCCGGCGACCAGACACAGTAACATCTCTACATTTCCTCTATTAGTTAATTTCGTAACAAAACTTTGCAATTCCAACTGAATCCCGGGCCATGAATTAAATTCATAAATGACAGTTAAAGTTCGGTGTCGAGTGCTGAATTATGTTTCGGCGGTGCTTAAAATGGAGTAACTTGTGTTGTGTTCGTTGAAGTAGGCTTAAAAAGGTAGGTGAATTATAATTTTGTATTTCTCTAATCTGACGAGCCGCTTTATTATTTTAATCCCAAGGTTTATGGTACAAGTCTTGTGTTTCCTGATGTGCGTACAATTTGGGGGTATTTAAGAACAAGAAGCTATATATAAAAGTTATCTTCTAGACGAGCTCTAAGCTAGAATTGTGTCTAAATTTTTCATTGCGCTTGACTGAGGAATGCGTGAATGAGATTTTCTTTTATCATATCGAATTACTTACGAAGGTAGTTTATTATTTTCAGTAAATAGGAAAGGACTTGCTCTCCATACAAACGTAGTCGACTGTTTCCTCCCTGGATAAAGACATTAGTTAGAGGAAATGTGCGCCATTAAATCCCTTAAAAATGGCAGATATAGGTTTTATGGCATAAACATATTTGCTCTAATGTCTTTATCCAGGGACGAAAGAGTCAACTTTTGTAAAGTTTCTATGGAGAAAAGAGTTGGTATCCTGTTTTCTGAAAGAAAGAGGCAAAAGACGACTGCGTTGGCTACCTTCGCTTCCAAATTTACCTATACCGCCTTAGATGAAAACAAAATTACGTAGATACGGTATATTCTAACATTGCGTATTCGAAAAATAAGCTAGAAACACCTACATGCATTTTCATAAAATTATTGTATTTTAAAACATTTGTCTTTAAGAATGATTCAGGCTTTGTAAATAAGCAAAATGGCATTCTTATGGATGTCAAAAAAATAATCGCAGTGTGACAGTGACAGCACGTGCTCACGCGGCAACGGTTCGACATACGACTGAGGCTAATGCGTCAGCTAGACGCAGTTTTATCGTCTCATTTTCCGAGACTAGGTACCGTATCTTTAGTTTTTTGTTTTAATCTAAGAATACCGCCCAAAAACTGTACCCCTAAAGTAGGTATAGTATTTAATAAGTTTCAATTTGTTTCTAATTATAAGTGATTATTTTAGTTTCTATTGATTGCCATTCTCGCCTGAGATACAGGATTTTCCTAGTTCAGGCATTTGTGTAATTTAGATTTTAATCAAAATTTGACTTCAAGTATTTTTTGTACACTTTTTTGTACCTACACTTTAATTTGAAAATAAATTAATTTATTTATTAGGTAGAGTATAATCAGGAAAGATCGGATACGGAGGAAGACCGTATGACTGAAACATCTACCAAAATAGGTGACGACCTCTGTGGCGCGTCGTGCGAGAGCGCGACTGCAATGCAGGAGGTTGCGGGTTCGATTCCCGCCGGGTGCAAGTATTTATGCTTAAAAATAAATATTTGTGTCTGGTCTGGGTGTCCTTCTATGTATAATATGTATGTATTTACAAAAGAAAAATAAATATAAGTATTATATCCGTTGTCTAGTCACCGTAACACAAGCTTAGTCGCTTACCACGGGGCTAGATGGCGCTGTGTGTTGTTCACAGAATTTATTTGTTGCAACTGCTGGGTGCCCCAGATCGGTGCGGGGTGATTAGCTCTTCCGAAGACGGTGGCTAACATTTAAACAATATCACCTATTTAATAAAAAATAAATAATTATAAATTCTGTGAACAACACACAGCGCCATCTAGCCCCGTGGTAGGCGACTAAGCTTGTGTTACGGTGACTAGACAACGGATATAATACTTATATTTCTATTTCGGGAGATATTTGAGTCATACGGTTTTCCCCCGTAGCCGAACTTACCTGACTCTACTAAAGAACGACATAATTAAAACATCATATTTCCAAAATTAATTCAAACAGGTAATTCCTCCCTTATATTGTAAAGCCCTTTGAATCACTATTTTAATTAATTGCTTTCGTAGGTACCTTAATAAACAGCTCTACATTCCTTAATCATTTCAAGATTTGAAAACAATTTGTGTAACTCAATATATTTTATTTAGTTTTAATGATGTTTTGATTAAGTAACTCTAATTGGAAGTTAATAATTTGAACAAATTTAAAGCGATGAATAGAATAATATATCACACTTGTTTATTTTAGTTTTTACTGTGTGTTTCCGCAACTAACACTATAACTAGGCCTTTTTGCGTGACTTTTTAAGCCGTAGGTTTCCTCACGATGTTTTCCTTCACCGTAAGAGCGATGTTAATAGCGCACATAATTTTCGCACTAGGCTTGTACCTACTATGGGTACTCATTGGACAACGGATACATACTACATATTAAGTAGGTATACATTTTTTTTGTAAATGGTTTAATTTCAATGACAGAATAGTTATTACATGAGATAATATAATATTTCCTCAAGTGAAAGTGCTTCTAACTGGTCTTGATAACGATCTGATATGTTATTTAACTTTTACATAACAAATCTACCATAATATAGGCATTAGGCACTGCAACTAGCTGCGCCTCGCGGTTTCACCCATGTAAGTCCGAATCCATCGGAAATTTCGGGATAAAAAGTATTCTATGTATTAATCTCTAGCTACCAGCTACATACCAAGTTTCATTGCAATCGGTTCAGTAGTTTTTGCGTGAAATATTTTCAAACATACTTATTCACTTACTTACACAAATTTCACATACAAACAAATTATACTAGTGACTTTTACGTAAAAATGTGTGAAAACCTAGATCTATAAAATATGACAGGCACGTGCATAAAATTAAATTAACAACACCTTCTCTTCTATTTTATTATAATTAACGACGAAATTTTATAAAAACCTGAAAGAATTTTGTCTCCGTTAAAGAAAATTAATTTCCTCGTTTTATATAATTAATTGTCGCGAATAGAATTTTAATTGTCTGCTACAAAAATGTTTCAAGAAAGCAAGGCATTTGATCTTACTAGTCCTTTCTAGGGTTCCGTAGCCAAATGGCAAAAAATGGGACCCTTATGGATTCGTCATGCTCATGTCTGTCACTGTTGAAGTAAGTAGATGTAATCTTTGAACCGCATTAAGAATATTTTTCCGGTTTTAATAGCTTTGCTTTAATTATAAATTATATTAATATCTTAGTCAACCCTAATATATGAGTAAAGATCTCGAAACGTTGGGCATTGATAAAATTATAAAAATAAAAAACCCTACGCGAAAAAACCCGAAAAATTTCAATCCAACATGGCGAAAACAGAGGAAAAATCTGAACTTGTAGATGTCAATATCTCAATAATTACAAAACATACGAAAACCATATTTTGGTATTTTATTTATTCTTCTTTTGCCTTAATTATGGTAGTTTAGTTTACACGATTAGTTAACTTTAAAAACACATAAAAAACTTAAAACAAAAATTTCATTTTACAACGAAACGGGATATTCACACATCAACATCGTCTAGGGATATCTACTATATAAAAATAAGTCGGGTTTTCCTTCCTGACGCTATAACTCCAGAACGCACGAACCGATTTCCACGGTTTTGCATTCGTTGGAAAGGTCTCGGGCTCCGTGAGGTTTATAGCAAAGAAAATTCAGGAAAAATTTAATTATCTATAATTTATAAGGCAAAACAACGTTTGCCGGGTCAGCTAGTTTTATATAAAGTTCTTAAACTTAAAAAATACTGGCCGATTTAAAAATATTTTAATGGAACCTTATTGTGTAGGCCTTATAGTATGATTCCAAATTTGAATTTTAAAAAATTAATTAAAAACATAAGATTAGCGCGGCAATTATTGTAGCGAGTTCGAAGGTTTAAATTTACTTAACGCAGTTTTAAGCATTTTGTTTAAACAAATTGAAGTTTTAATATTTTTTTTGATTAATTACAATTTAATACAACTGTATGCATCATGCAGCGGCGTCATTTAACAAGGAACGAAATGTTAAGGGCAGTAGAAATGCTCCAAGCTGGGGCTACTCAACGGAGTATTGCCGAGGAGATTGGAACAAGACAAAACGTGATATCAAGATTGTGGTCACGTTATCGTGCTACTGGTGAAGTGGCTGAAAGGCATCCAGGCGGAAAGCGGATAACTACCCAAAGACAAGACCGATTTTTGCAAGTGGCCGCGAGAAGACAACTAAATGTTACGGCCATGCAGTTGGTTCAAACGCTCCAGTCAGACCACCAGGTGCTTGTCAGTGACCAAACTGTGAGGAGAAGACTGCACGAGGCTAACCTTCATTCTCGCAGGCCGCTTCGTACTCTAGCACTACGCAGAGGAAATCGTGGACGAAGATTACAGTGGGCTTAGAGAACATTTGCCTTGGGAAGATATCGAGTGGTCGGTAGTGTTGTTTACCGATGAGTCCCGATTCGGATTTCATCCTGATTCACGTAGAGTACGCGTATGGCGAGCTTCTGGTCGTGACAACCGTCTGCAACACCTTCAGGAGGTCCATCCATACCATGGCGGAACAATTATGGTTTGGGCGGGAATTCGTATTGGTGGAAGAACAGACCTCGTTTGGATCAGAAACACTATGACTGCCGAAAAATACCGTAATCAGGTGCTAGCACCAATAATCTGTCTCCATCGACTGCAAATGGGCCAAGTTTTCACGCTCATGCACGACAACGCCCGTCCGCACACTGCGCGAGTGGTGACCAGCTGCTGGCTAGAGGAGCACGACGTGTCGGTCTTAGACTGGCCCGCGCAGTCACCAGACCTAAACCCCATAGAGCACGCGTGGGATATGCTTCAAAGAAGGGCTTTGAGGAATTTGCCTCCAAATGTTGCGACTGAAGAGCAACTTTTTTTGCATCTTAGCAGGACCTGGGACAATATTCCGCAGCAAGATATTGACAACCTGATTCAAAGCATGAAAAACCGTTGCAGGGCCGTGATTAACGTCATGGGGGGTTTCACTGACTACTAATTTTAACTTCAAATAAAAAAACCTAACAATTTCGTTTTACTTAATTTTTTTCCTTAGATAGACATTTTATCTTAAATTTAACATTATTTCACTTTTTGCGTTTTTTTAAATAAAAAAATATTTAAGCATAAAACAATATTTTGTTGTATTCTAAATCATAGTCTGATAAGTAGGCTTTACAAAAATATATACATGTTGTTTGTTAGTAAACACAATTTTTGAGTAAATTGAGAAATTCTGAATATCCCTAGACGGTGTTGATGTGTGTATTTAAACATTGTTTTTTCCTGTATAGATTAGTAGTAATCTGAATTTCATATTTGTTTCATACAGTTTTACCTAATTAGCAATATAATTAATATTAAGAGGATAGTCTCCATTCTCTTTCTCCATACAAACGTAGTTTAAATTTTCCTCCCTGAATAAAGACATTAGAGCAAATATGTTTATGCCATAAAACTTATATCTGTCATGACTATGCATCTACCTTTTTATTTTTTTCATTTTATATATTTTTTATTTTTTATTATTATTTTAATTAGAAAATAAAAAAAAATAAAAAGGTAGATGTCATGTCATGACAATGCAGTCATGACAGATATAGGTTTTATGGCATAAACATATTTGCTCTAATGTCTTTATCCAGGGAGGAAAATGTAAACTACGTTTATATGGAGAAAGAGAATAGAGACTATCCTCTTAAATACCAATAAAATTTTGTAGGTGAACTGATCTTAGCTCAATGCAGGGCTTCGTTGATTTTAAATTCTAAATTAATGTTTTATTATCGTGTAATTAATTACCAATAGTTTTATTTTACGTTTTAAAATTTTACGTACTAGCATCTTACGTCCTTCATTAACGCATCTGAAATTCGCCGGCGCTATCCCTGTCACGCGATTGGGGGCCAGGGATGGGCCCTTAAGATTGTCTTTTCATTTCACACCACTCGCTCCCTTAAGATATAGCAAGTTACGAGTCTCAAGCATCAACCAATAAAGGTCGCCAGTTCGCCACACACCAAAAGTAGGCTTCCTTGTACAGCAAGTTTATTTTATAAACTCAAGCGCATATTCCAACGGCCTAGTCATTGACTTTCACCTCCGTTTGGGACAAGTTCAAGGTAAAACGCACCTAACAACTTGTTCTGCAAGGTCTTTTATTCATTGATAGGAGACGAATGAGTGATATAGTGCTGTCGGATATGACTTCTAGTGAAAGTTATTTGAAGAGTTTTATAATATTTTTTGTAGGTAAACTTCGGTATATAAAGACATTTAAAAAAATTACAAGTTTTTATAAAAACAATTAATATTTAAAAAAAAGTACCGTCCAAGTGCGAGTCGGACTGGCGCACGAAGGGTTCCGTACCATTATCATAATTAGGACCGGAACCCTAAAATGAAGCCCCCCTTAAATATTGGTTTTGTTTTGTTTTAAGTATTTGCTCGCGAAAGCCCCGATCCCGCGGGAATATCGATATCGAAAGTAAAGTCTACGTGTTAATCCAGATCTCCAGCTATCTGCATACTAAGATTCATTGCAATCGTTAAGTAGTTTTTCTCCTGAAGGAGTAACAAACATACTATTTACTTACAAACTTTAAGTTTATAATATTAGTTACCTACTATAATAGATAGATAGATAAATATTGCACGACGTTACACACAGCGCAATTTAGCCCTAAACTAAGCACTATGCTTGTACTATGGGTACTAGACAACGGATATACTACATATTTTACTTTTTTTTTGTAAATACATAAATATGATTAATAAGGTTTCACCCGCGTAAGTCCCGATCCCGTGGGAATATCGGGATCAAAAGCCTATGTTACTCCTCGATAATGTAGCTTTCCATTGAAATGGGGTAACCCAGGCATATACGCCGTGTAGCCCTTTGCCAGGGCTACACGGCGTATATGTGGTCTGTTTACTGATGAACTAAATGCCTGACTAAATGAAGTCCAAATATTTGTTAGTATAGAGACAAACTACCAACTTCCTACCTTTATAACTCTGATTTCGATAAACGTTCAGTTTAGGCCACAGATCCACTCTGCCGAGCCACCAATTTATGTGCGGTTGGTTCCTATTTGCATAATTTGCTATTGATGCCCCCATGCATAGTTAGGACTGAATTTCACCGGATTAGGGGCACTTTACGACTTCACTAACATTCATTAGCGACACATACCTAACAGCTGGAAACATGGTATACCTACATTAAACGATGACTAAGTGTAGGTACCTATATGTATATCGTTTGTCACTGTCTGTTGAGGGGACAGTCTTCCTACTCTTTTCTCCATAAAAACTTTACAAACGTAGTCGACTGTGTCCTCCCTGGATAAAGAAATTAGAAACCCTATACTATATCAGCTATGACCATGCATGCCCCTACTGCCTACGTTTTGTTTTTTTTTTAAATCTTTTTAGAAACTCTTTGGTAAGTGAAGACAGACTGGTATATTTGACAGATATGGCAGCCATTTTTTCCATGACCTACTCGATTTGACTCTGACCAATCAGAAGCGACCTCAGATTGTAAGAAAATTCCCTAGTTGTTTTTGAAACACGTTTTGTGTATGGGAGCCCCTCTTAAATATTTGGTTTATTTTGTTTTTAGTATTTGTTGTTGTAGCGGCCACCGAAATACATCTTCTGTGAATATTTCAATCTTCTAGCTATTACGGTTCATGAGAAGCCTGGTGACAGACGGACAGACAGACAGGCGAAGTCTCAGTAATAGGGCCCCGTATTTACCCGTTGGGTACGGAACCCTAAAAAATCAAATACAAAGAACCGAAACGTCTTTAAGTCGAAATTAAAAAAAATTCAACCGTCTAGCTATTACGGTTCATGAGATACAGCCTGGTGACAGACGGGCAGACAGACAGACAGCGAAGTCTCAGTAATAGGGTCCCGTTTTTACCCTTTGGGTACGGAACCCTAAAAATGAAGACACAGCTATAGGCCATCGAGCTCCTCATCAGTCAAACCCTGACCTATCCATACTATTAATATTATAAATGCTAGAGTATAACATTGTCTGGCTGTCTGTTACCTTTTCACACGTAAACCGCTAAGTAATAATAAGTGTTAAATATCTTTTCATACTGGTTAGAGTATAAATGATGTTGGTTATTATTACTTATTAGATACCCTCTACTTATATGATAGTCAAACAATCTTTCTATTAGATCGTAAATATTTACTTTTTAGGGTTCAGTTAGAGTGTGAGCGTGGCGGCTAGCGGAAGCGGGAGCGGGAAAAAAAACTGCTGCGGGAAACGCACCCGCCCCACTATTATTATTTATTTCACCCGCGTAAGTCCCGATCCGGTGGGAATTTCGGGATCAAAAGTAGCCTATGTAACTCCCTGATAATGAAGCTTTCTATTGGTAAAATAATTTTTGAAACGCATATTTCACGGCGTGAATGCACACAGGAATCGCGGGCGGCACCCGCATGCGGTTTCCGCTATCCGCCCCGCTAGCACCGTGACTGAACCCTTAGAAATAATATTTATATTTTACCGCAATATTTAGGGGCCCTATTCTGAAAAACTGAAAATCCATGTCGGGCGCATCGAAAATTGTTGATTATTTCATGACGGAATGTCGTAGAACTTTTTTTTGTGTACAGATTATAGGCGACATTGTTTCCGATATTTTAGTGCAGTTTCCATACAAATATGTCGAAACGTATTGAAGCCTATCGACATTTTAGCCAAATCAGACATTTTTTGTCTAAAATTTGGATAGGCTTTGCACCAATAGGAGGTTCTTGTCTTAAAACTACACCAAAATGTAGGAAACAATGTCACCTACAATCTGTGCACAAAAAAAAGTTCTACGACATTCCGTCATGAAATAATCAACAATTTTCGATGAGCCCGACAGGGATTTTCAGTTTCAAGGTCGTTAGCGTATATACTCCTCTTAAATAATAATATTATTATTGTTGCAGTTGTGACGGGTTGCACTGATGGGATCGGAAAGGCGTATGCTCGGGAGGTAAGTTTATTTGACCTAATAACATAACTGGCCTTATCATTTCAGAGAAAAGGTTGCCTACTCGTTCTCCATACCAACGCAGTCAGCTAACGACTGTTTCCTCCCTAGATAAAGACTATGCCCCTTTTTTCGTTTTCTAATTAGAAAAGAAATTTAATTTAGAAAAAAAAAACAGAATATGGCAAAAATCATGACATAGGAGCATGGTCAATAGTCATGGCTGATATCTTAGATGAAAACAAAAATAGGTAGATACGGTATATTCTAACATTGCGTATTCGAAAAATGAGCTAGAAACACCTACATGCATTTTCATAAAATTATTGTATTTAAAAACATTTTTCTTTAAGAATAATTCAGACTTTGTAAATAAGCAAAAAGGCATTCTTATGGATGTCAAAAAGATAATCGCAGTGTGACAGCACGTGCTCACGCGGCAACGGTTCGACATACGACTGAGGCTAGTGCGTCAGCTAGACGCAGTTTTATCGTCTCATTTTCCGAGACTAGGTACCGTATCTTTACGTTTTTTGTTTTAATCTAAGGCTGATATAGGTTTTATGGAATAAACATATACGACTACGTTTGTAAAGTTTGTATGGAGACAATAGGTACCTTTTCCCCTTAATTTTAGATGATTTTGTACAACGAAAGCAACTTTACAATCCATGCTATATTTGACGTTGACTTTCCCAGCCTTAAATCACTCTCCCAGCCTAGTCAGCCATGCCCAGAGGAAAGAACAGGTCAATATGTCTGAAGCTAACTAAGCTGTGGGTTTCCTAACGACCTAAGCGTGACGTGACGACGTAGATTATCTGACCTAAGCTAAGTCAAAATAGCTTTTAAATTGACAACATGTGAATCTTACTTAATATTATAAATGTGAAAGTAATTCTGCCTCTCTGTTACGCTTTCACGCCCAAACCGCTGAACCGATTTCGATGAATTTTGGTAAAGAGATAGATAAGACCTTGGAGACGGAAATGGGCTAGTTTTGATCCCGTATATCTAGCGGAGTCGCGACTTACGCTGGTCAAACCGCGGGGCGCAGCTTGTAGTATCTATATTAAACAATACTATTTTTTTGCAGTTGGCCGAGCGTGGCTGTCATATTGTTCTAGTCAGTCGTTCTATGGATAAATTGAAGGCAACTGCTGAAGAATTAGGTAATGTATCTGCTTCTTTAAATTTTTAGAGTTCCGTACTCAAAGGATAGAAACGGGACTCTAATACTTTGCTGTCTGTTTGTCTGTCTATCAGCAGGCTGTATCTCATGAGTCGTGATTGATAATAGACAGTTGATTTTTTTAATACACGATAAATGAGCAATTGACCACTAACCTACATCATAGAAAGTAATCACATAGTCTAAGATGTAGCACGCTTGCACTGAGACTGAGGTGGCAGTAAGATATTTTTATACAAAAAAAATATTCGACGACGCTGACGTTTGTCAATTTCAATTAACTAAGTGGGTAGGTTAAATTTAAATTTATTGTTACAGAAAAAGAGTTCCAAGTCGAAACGAAGATAATTCAAGTAGATTTCACGGGAGATGAGTCCATCTACGAGAAAGTTGGCAAAGAGATCGAAGGTCTCGAGATTGGGACGTTGGTCAACAATGTCGGGGTTTCCTACGCGTATCCTGAGTACTTCTTGGATATACCTGATTGGTAAGTCATTGTCTCATTGAGGAGCTCATTGGTCTAACTGTACTTGTGGATCTTGAATGGTTGGGCGGCTTAAGCACAACGCTTGGAGCGGTCTTGGATGGGTGACTGACAATTTGTGTGGCAAAAAATCGATTTCTCGAGCTCCTCCGTGGTTCGGAAGGCACGTTCAGCCCCGTTGTTATCGCTGATAGCAGTCGTTGGGCCAAGTTAGAGGCCTTAGGTCATAGCTCACTTACACGACTCTGCTCCCACCCGGCAAAAATAATATAATTCAAATATGGGCTTTAAATATTGCTCTTTAGATATATTTTACACTGACTGACGAGCAGTCTGACGGCGGTAAGCTCGTTGAAAGCGAGCTGTCTGCTAATTTATGATGCCAATGTAAAATATATCTAAAGAGCAATATTTAAAGCCCATATTTGAATTATATTATTTTTGCCGGGTGGGAGCTGAGTCGTGTAAGTGGGCTATGACCTTTAGGGTGACCTGAAAACTCTAACACCAGGTGAGTCACGCCACTCTACGATGAGAAAAAGAATCATTACCTTTATCGTTATCATTACCATGATCTCAGGTGGTTAACGTCCAAAGATGGAATGAGATTTTAAACGTCGTCAAATGACTTTCAGGCCAAGCAGAGCTACGCTCTTCATTTGCCTTTTAACAGACTCGAATGTCGACTGTCCAATAAAACGTCTCAGGGCGACTTTTACTGATCTACAAACGATTGCCCAAGGCTTATAAAAATGCTTAGCTCTTATATTTTACGCGCTATGTTTTAAAACGCAGCTATACATAAATAGTACAAGTAGCTCTGAGCAATTCGAAGGACTTGGTTGGGTCCTAAGCATATCTTAGACCTGATTGGTAAGATTCATCATCATATTATCATCATCATCATCTCAGATTGTTGACGGCCACTGCAGGGATGACTTTTAAAACCCGTCCAATGACGCCTAAAGACGGCGTCTCATTCGCTTTAACAGCGTTAAATGACGCTTGTCGACGTCAAATTTTAAATCATTCGGCGTCATCGTGTTATACTCTAGACTAGGACAATTTGGAGGGCCTTAATTACCAAAACAAACTATTCGGTCTTGGAAAAAAATGCCTTTTAAAATTCCGGTCCAGACGAGATTCGTTAGTCATCAATCGTGACTCGTAAGTGATTTTTCCTCATTCATTATTCGAATAGCCAATACAATAAAAATAAACAGAAATATAAGCCCCGCAAGTTGATATTGCGATGGAACCTTGTCACAATAACAGCTGCGTGACGTCATCCGTTGCACAAAAGTACTGATAGCAAAAAAATTGTAATAAAAAGTAAATAAGCTAGGGTTATGGGTTTATTTGTAGTAGCGAGACGGCTGTTTATGACCATAGGTATATTTCTAAGAAATTTCGGGACCATAAAAGATTAGTTTTGTATGCTGCTTAAAAAAAAATGATTACACCCATAAGTACATAATAATTATATTGTTGATGTGTAAATATTTCTTAATTAATGTCTGGGTTATGTGGTAAATAATTATAAATTATATTATTTACCTTGCGAACGGTACCGACGGTGCACGTCGACTACGTCACCAAGATGGCCGCCAATCGCAATATCAACTTGCGGGCCTTATAAATAAAAATAAAACGGGGCAAGTGCGACACTCGCGCATAAAGGGTTCCGTACCACTATCACAATTGGATATGGAACCCTAAAATGGTTTACAACAACCAATTTTTAAATTTTATAGGAAAATATTAAATATTTATCTTCGATTCTTACTCCCATCAAACGACCGAATCACTGAAAAAAAAAAACCTTGGCACAAAGAAAATCTGAAACATAAAATAAACTCTTTGGTAAGTAAGGCAGACTAGTATATTTGACAGATAGGGCAGCCATTTTGAATTCCATGACCAACTCGATTTGTCCTCCTGTCCTTCTTCCTGTCCTGACTCGACTCCTTGTTATTTTTGAAACACGTTTGTTGTATGGGAGCCCCTTTTAAATAATTGTTTTATTTCGTTTTTAGTATTTGTTGTTGTAGCGGCAACCGAAATACATCTTCTGTGAAAATTTCAACCTTCTAGCTATTACGGTTCATGAGATACAGCCTGGTGACAGACGGACAGACGGACGGACGGACGGACGGACGGACGGACGGACGGACGGACGGACGGACGGACGGACGGACAGACGGACAGACGGACAGACGGACAGACGGACAGACGGACAGACGGACAGACAGACAGACAGACAGCGAAGTCTCAGTAATAGGGTCCCGTTTTTACCTTAAGGTACGGAACCCTAATAAACTGATTACGTGCCCACTAGCTGTGCCCCGCGGTTTCACCCGCCCAAGTCCCGAGCCCGCGGGAATATTGGGATAAAAATTTGCTTAAGTGTTAATCTCCAGCTATCTGCATCCCATTCAGTTTCATCGCAATCGGTTCAGTAGTTTTTGCGTAGGTATCAGACTCGGTTACTTACACACAAATTGTAACCTTTATAATATCAGTAGGATAAGGTAAAATAAGGTTGGTTGCTGTCAGGCAGGGGGCAGTATTATGTTCCCAAATCTATTGTCATTTGGTATGGTCAATGAGTAGCTCTACTAACATTGTATGTAGGTACCGTTGGTAACACTTATGTGTGTGTGTATGTATTTTCGGGTAATCTCTAAACTACTAGACCGATTCCAAAAATTATTTTACCAAATAGAAAGCTACATTATCGATGAGTAACTTTTGATCCCGATATTCCCACGGGATCGGGACTTAGGCGGGTGAAACCGTAAGACTCTGCTAGTTTATAATAAGAATAGGTATTATTATAGGATTTTTGAAAAAAAAAATCTCGTTTCGTGGAAATCCCGGAAAATCCTTGAATCCCGAGATTTTCGAATCAATACAAAATGTAACATTTTCCGTGAAATGTTGTCAATTGGGCTTACTTTCACGTCTAACTTCAGAATAGGAAAATCTTTTTGACGTTAGTGTATAAAAAAACCGGCCAAGTGCAAGTCGGAGTCGCGGACTATGGGTTCCGTGCCCTTATCACATAAAAACCCGGCCAAGTATGAGTTGGACTCGCTCACGAAGGGTTCTGTACCAATATCACAATTGGATACGGAGCCCTAAAATGAACACTGGACCAACCAATCCGTGAACGCAACGCGAACGCTAAAAAATATTTTACCACTGGCGCCTGTCTAACACTTCATCACTAGATGGCGCTAGTGGTAAAATACATCGTGGTATTTTTATGTAAATCACATTTGTTATATGGGCGCCCCCCCTTAAATAATTGTTTTTTTCTGCTTTAAGTATTTGTTGTTATAGCGATAACAGAAATACATCATATGTAAAAATTTCAACTGTCTACCTATCACGGTTCATGAAATACAGCCTGTTGACAGACAGACGAGCCGTGGAATCTTTGTAAAGGGTCCTGTTTTTACTATTTGGAACCCTAAAAAGTAAAAACAATGTAGGTATAAGTAAAGGTAAGCCTTTGTTTTTTGTGACTATTTAATATTACAATTTATTCTGTTTGACATTGCCTACTTTGTGATGTTTAGGCAGCGCACCATTGTCTTTTTTTCTTGCCAAAAATTTATGTGCGTTATTTAACATCGCTCTTACGGTGAAGGAAAACATCGTGAGGAAGCCCACGGTTTAGTTAGCTTCAGACGTATTGACCCGTTCTTTCCCCTGGACATGCATGGCTGAGGGGTCCCGACATTCCACGGGATCAGGACACAAAAGCCTATGTTACTCAGGGTGAATGTAGCTTTCTAATGGTGAAAGAATTTTTGAAATCGGTCCAGTAGTTTTTGAGTTTATTCATAACAAACATACAGACGCACACACACACACACACACATACACGAAAATACAAATTTTTCCTCATTATAATATTAGTGTAGATGAACATTACTGGGTAAGCCTACTGGACCAAATAATATCCTGGACACTACAGCACCAAAAATAGCATGGATTAAAAGTTGCTTGCGTTGTATAAATCATCAAAAATTAGATTAAAAAGGCTAATTTCAGCCTAACCAGCTTTAGAAACTTATATCGTGCATAATAACCAATTCTGATTTCTTTCTAGTAAGAATCTCGAACTCTCTCACAATAATAAACGACGAAAATCGTAGCTTTCGAACCAATTGAATTCCAATACGAATACGAGTCAACTCATCGCCTAATACACCTACCTCAATATTTCGCGTAGCGAAGGAGAAGGTGACTTTTTTAATGCCCCTTTCATTTGTACAAAAATAATGAAAAAAGTCATGGTCATCATGGCATAAACATATTTGCTCTAATGTCTTTGTCTAGGGAGGAAACAGTTGACTACGTTTGTATGGAGAACTAGTAGATATCCTTTTACTCTTCATAGCCACCAATTTTGATTTCTTTCTTAAGAATCTCGATCTCTTTTATAAACGACGAGAATCGTAACTTTCGAACCAATTGAATTCCAATACGTATACGAGTCATCTCACCGCCTAATATACCTCAATATTTCGCGATCGTCACACCACAGAGCGTAGCGAAGGAGAAGGTGACTTTTTTAATGCCCCTATCATTTGTACAAAAATAATGAAAAAAGTCATGGTTATGACATAAACATATTTGCTCTAATGTCTTTGTCTAGGGAGGAAACAGTTGACTACGTTTGTATGGAGAACTAGTAGATATCCTTTTACTCTTCATAGCCACCAATTTTGATTTCTTTCTTAAGAATCTCGATCTCTCTTATAAACGACGAGAATCGTAGCTTTCGAACCAATTGAATTCCAATACGTATACGAGTCATCTCACCGCCTAATATACCTCAATATTTCGCGATCGTCACACCACAGAGCGTAGCGAAGGGGAAGGTGACTTTTTTAATGCCCCTATTATTTGTACAAAAATATTGTACTTACTAAATGTGTTTATATTTGAATTTTAAATGACAGTTTAGATAAATATTATTGTCAAGTAAACATTATTTATTAGTGTTAATCCACACTTAGGAAATACTGCTTTTTGAAAAAATGTTTTCACGCCACGGGTGGCGAAGCGGTCAAACGCGTTGGTTCGGATTACCAATAGTCGCGGGTTCGAATCCCGCCGGGTACTAAAGTTTTTTAAAACATTTTTTCAAAAAGCAATATTATAGTCGGTAAATATAAATTTAATTTTCTGTCGTAAAAAGTACTACATAATTAGTTTGTACAAAGAAGTACCTACACATAGGAGAGGAAGATAGATAATATATATATAGATAGATATAACGCATCTATTAAAGACCGAGAAATTATACCAAAGTGCGATATTACTAACTCCCAGACTATCAATTCGAAAAGCATTTTTCCACACCTGCTGCAGCCTTCATATCAAAGAGGCTGACAATTGAAATATTATTGGAACCAGCGTCGAATGGGGGATTATATACTTGTTATTTATGTACCCCCGTGGTGAGGAAAATGTACTGAGCTGTAACCGTTGTTTGTTTGAAATATTGCATTGTGAGTGAGTGAGTGAGGGAGTTTGCGTTTATTTCTCAGGGGGCAGTAAAGTACTTGAGATATGAAATAGGTAGGTAAATAAAAAGTAAACCGCTGAAGGTTGCGGGTTTGATTCCCGTCGGGACAAGTATTTATGCTGGCAATAAATGTTTGTTTTTGATTCTGGGTGTGTCTATATGTATCATAGCTGCGTCCCGCGGTTTCACCCGCGTAAGTCCCGATCCCGTGGGAATATCGGGATCAAAAGTAGCTTATGTTACTTCTCGGTAACGTAGCTTTCTTTTGAAGAAAGAATGGGACTACCTAGACAACGGTATATCCGTTGTCTAGGTAGTCCTTACTAGATTTTTTACTTTTTTATCAAAAACATACATATCTACAGTAATATTATAAAGAGGAAAGATGTGTATTTGTGTGTCTTTCTGTGTGTGTGTGTGTGTCTGTATGTTTGTAATGAAAAAACTCAAAACTACTGGACCGACTTCAAAAATTCTTTCACCAAAAGAACATTAGGTACCGTAGAGTATCATAGGCAACTTTTGGTCCCGTTATTCACGCGGGTGAAACCGCGGGACTCACCTAGTCCGAAATGAATTTAGCATTTTTTTTATTGTGGGGGAGGGGGGGTGATTATAATGACATAAACCTTATGTCTATAACCACCCTTGACTTAAAGTATGTTCCCGTTTTAATCTCTTTTGTATTAAGCGATCATTATCTTGTGAAATATAATTCCAAATGGTTTCTTGATAATGCCATGCCAAAGTTTGATTTGACTCTAAAAATAAACTACAGCTCTGTAAGCATCTATTTATAATTTGTTTAAAATATATATAAAAAAAAGTAATTATGTTTGTAGATAAGATCTTTTAACAATGTTATCTTTAAAAACGAAAATGAACCAAAAATACAATCTATTTTTTGTACTTATATTATTCGGTCCGTTCATAAAATAACAATAAAATTGAGGAAATACTTTAGGTATAATAAAATGAATAATTAACATGATTCTGTTTTCCTTAATAAATATTTCAAACAAATTTGAGTACAATCAGTTTAATTTTGCATAATATTAATAATAATTACTTTGTTATCGAGAGGATAATTTATATGAACATTTTTTTTCTCTATTTGAGCATTATGTCTATTACTAGCTGCACCCGCGTAAGTCTCGATCTCGGGAATATTGGGATAAAAAGTAGCCTAGGTGTTATTCTAGGTCTCCAGCTATCTATATTCCAAGTTTCATCAAAATCGGTCCAGTAAAACCATTAAAACCATATAGTGGTGTCTGTGGTTCCTATTAGGTGTACTTATATTAAAAAATACATACGCGACAAAATCAAAATCAAGGTACGTTTATTCATTCGGATATTAGCAAGATATCTCTTTCAAATGTCAGTTTTTATATTTAATCTACTGTGTCTTCGGAACGCGACCTCCAATGAGAAGAAGACACAAGAAACTCATGGGGTTTTTTTTTGGTATTTTTTTTTGCAGTAATCGTGATTTACGTTTTCGCATATATATTATTGAACAAAAGTGGAACTGGAGCAATAATCTTTACTATAATTATCCTGTAAACATTATTTCTTAGTGTTAATCCACACTTAGGAATACTGCTTTTGAAAAAATGCTTTCAAAAACTTTAGTACCCGGCGGGATTCGAACCCGCGACTATTGGTAATCCGAACCAACGGTTATTGCGGTTTAACGCGTTGGTTCGGATTACCAATAGTCGCGGGTTCGAATCCCGCCGGGTACTAAAGTTTTTGAAAGCATTTTTTCAAAAGCAGTATAATTATCCTTACTAGCATTACAAGAGCGAAAGTAACTCTGTCTGTCTAACGAATTGAGAACCTCCTTTGAGGTTCGACACGATACAAATTTGCATTTTCGCGAAAACTTGTAAGTAAGTACCAAAATTTACCTTAATTTTTTTAGTTTACAAAAAAAAAATGTGACGTTTCTGTTGACCTATATTTAGGAAATTAATAGCATGTGGGTTTTATTATATTGACGTCATTTATGAATATAATTTATTTTATAAATTTACCAAAAAAGTCATAGGAAATTCCGGTAAACAAAATCTTGTTACCCACTTGATTTGACGTACATTGGTTGAACTGGTTGCTTTATAAAAATAAAATAAAAACAATTTAGTCTAGTAATTTAGTAGGTACATAAGTAAAGTATAATAATATTTAATCATAGCTATACCTAATTAATATTAAAAAATATTTTTATTGTATTTACAAATTCACAAATTATTGTATTTTGTTTTAATTTTTATATTGTTATTTAATTTAGATTTTGTCTTTGCATTTGGTGTTTTCATTATTTGTATTTTGTGACTCAATAAAGTATTAAAATTATTATTAATTATAAAAATAGTTTATAAAGAAGAATTTATTAGACTAGATGGCGCCAGTGATAAAAACAAATCATGATGTCGTTGCTTTTTAAATTAAAATAGTTTATTGTATGAGAGACCCCCTTAAATATCTGTTTTATCTTATAAATGTATGTCGTATGTATGTATGTAATGTATTTATGTATGTATGTATGTTTGTAATGTATGTATGTATGTAATGTATGTATGTAATGTATGTATGCATGCCTTAGACTAGGAGTAAGGTGAGTAAAGTTAAAACTACTGTGCACAGCAAGTATGTATTAACAATGATCACTAGACATCTTAAAATAGCAAAAACGACTAATAAATAAGAAAGTTAAGCAACCGTCTCAAACGGTTTAATTATCTAAAAATATAAACGCAAATTAATATTAAAATGCTTGCAATGGGTAGCCTTTTTGAATTGAATACTTACTTCAAAACGAACTCTATTAATAATAAAATAAGAATCATATTACAGTACCGACAACCTACACTGACACCCGTATTTATAGATGAATCTGACTGAACTTAGGCCAAGTAACGCCCTGTCTCGCTCTTATTAGTGACTAGTTGTATCCCGCGGTTTTACCCGCATAAGTCTCGATCCCGTGGGAATTTTCATATTCCTTTTTCTAAACTAAAATTATAAAGAGGTAACGTTGGTAACAATTATGTATGTATTTTCCGGGTAGGTAATTTCTAAAACCACTAAACCGATTTCAAAAATTCTTTCACTAATAGAAAGCTACATTACCCAGGAGTAACATAGGCTACTTTTGAGCTCGATATTTCCACGGGATCGGGACTTACGCGGGTTAAACCCCGAGACGCAGCTAGTATCGTATAAAGAACACACTCTCCAATTTTCAGCCCTCTGCTATCAGCGGTTTAGACTGTGTGTTGATAAGTCAGTCAGTCAGGACAGAGCCTTTTTTAGAAATTATTATATAGATGTTTAGCTTCAACGTTTATAGACATTTTTAACGTCAACATAAATGTGACAGACACTTAGACAAGTAATTACTTAGAATTGACTATAAATACGTCTATGAGCTTGTCAGAAATTCATGAACCATGTCTGTTAGAATTGATATAGTCGTATTAGACATTACCGCTAATGAGCTGTGTTTAATTACAGCCAATAGAGAAGGACGGTGAATAATTTGAGGTGCTTACTCTAACTTTACTTAGACTGAGTTCCTATATTATGAATATACCATTCGTTTTCAGTTACGGATAGTAGGTAGGACAGAGTATTTTGTGCAAGATGAACCATAAAATATTTGGAAACCAAACGTAAAAATAGTGTTTATTATATCGGTTGTCTAGTACCCATATAGTACAAGCCAATTTGCTTTGTTTGGGGCTAGAATACCAACAACCACACCTACACTGAGCTTTTCAGAAATTCATGTTGATTTTTCCAAACCAAACGTTGATTTTTCTTCTGTTTTCCCGATGTTATATTGAAAAGACATTATTCAGTTTTTAATCGCGTGGTGTTTATTACTTTAGCATTGTTACAACGCTCAACGTTTTGAGACGTTTCCAGATCCCTTCTTCTTCCCTAAAGAAGTCTTTATTTTGAAACAAACGTTGTGAAAAAAATTGAAAAAGGCGTAAATTTCTATATAGCTTCTATGGCGCGTAGTTGGCCAAACCGGCGCGCGGCGGCAAATCAGAAGGCTGTCGTTGATATTACAAAAAAAAAAGTATTGTGTTGTCTAGTATGTATCATACATAACTATGTAAGTATTTACAAACAAAAGTATATCCGTTGTCTGTTTCCCAAGTGCAAGCACAATTGCTTGGGGCTAGAATACGCTGTGTGGAACGTACTGTAATATATTTTATAACACATTTGCTCGTAAAGGGCCTCTTATTTCACCAATTTCAATATCGTAATGTATGTCATTACGTACTTGTGCGTAATCGTAAAGTAAAACGCACGAGTTTCTTTCTAATAAGGTAACACGTACGGTTTATCATGCTCCGTCTAAAACCAACGGTACTTTTTTAAATCTTAAGAAAAAAAAAGCAAAGAAAGCAAATCAAAAAGTTTTTATGTCAGAAAAGTGGTCAATATTTTATGAATAAAATTAACATTGGGAGATAAAATATAAAAAATAAACATTTAATTCTTTAATTTAATTCATTTTGACAGTAAATTACATCTGTAACAGAAACAAAAAAATATTAATTTACTTTATTAGTAATACTGGCTGTTTTTGTACCGTTGCCTTAAAAAAAAAAAGCACTGATGCCCGCGCATCGCTAATTTGTCAACTGGCAACGTAATAATCAATTTCACAAATTGTTCAAATTTTTCTAACTGCTTTAACAAGTGATTAAAGATTTATTCGTTTAAGAAAGTCCGAGTTTTATTTATTTCCTCGCAAATGTGTTATAAAACGTCGTATGACATACGTGCGCTTTGATAATTACAGCCTCTGCTTTCTTGTAGCCCTCGCCTACGGCTCGGGCTAGCAATATCGCCTCGGCTGTAATTTTCAACTTACCGCACTTATATCATAATGTACTATTTTTATTAAATATTTATAACACAACGCATCGCAACTTTTAAAACTTTTTTGAGATTTATCTTGTTGACAGTTTTTTGCCCTGCCTAAACCGTCGGTAACTGAAATGAACCGTGCTTTTAATACAGTAACCCAGCCTATTTAGAGGCAGTTACTCCAACTTTACGTAGTGTGATGGATGTCTTGACAAATGTTCAATTGTTTGTAATATAGACCGATGCTGTAATGAGGTTTTCTGGAAGATTAGCTCCATTGTGTCCTTATATATGATACTGCTTAGAGAAAGATATAAAAAATACTGAACAATGTCTAGGATAAATAAAAAAAATGGATTTTAAGGTTCCGAATGTACCTACCTACTCAAAGAGGTAAAAATGGGACCCTCAGACTCCACTGTCAGTTCGTCTGTCTATCCGACACAAGATTGTTTCTCATAAACCGTGATAGCTAGAAGGTTTAAATTTTCCAGTTTATGTATTTCTGTTGCCGCTATAACAAGAAATACTAAAAACAGAACAGTAGACTGTTCTGTTTTTTGTATTTAGGCAGGAGTTAATTTACTGTGTATTTTTCTTACCTTTGTTGTTTATTAACTTTAACCCGATAAAAACGATGATGATTAATAGAGGCATAAACTATGTATCGTTTGTCTTTAACTGCGACATGAAGTTTAAAAGTAGACAGATAGGAAGAAACGTTACTTAACTTAGTCATCTGTTTATAAGTAAGGGGGTAAGTAGTCGTTGTGCAAATAAAGCATTTTATCTAGGTCTATCTATCTATCTTATCCACTAAATATCTATCTTCTCAAATAATAAAAATGTAGACAAGCACTATTATCCAACAAATAGAACCATTACTGTGTAGATTTAACAAAAGAAACAGCTATTCTGAAAACTATTTCGTTCTCATAGTTATATTTTTGCTCAAACGGTTATAGTTCGTGTTCGTTTCAGCGACTAATGTTTCGGAAACAACACTTTTATTTCTCTTCTATTTGTTGCTGAAAATTCTTAGTGCGATAGTTCGCTGTTGCCGTGTACGGGATGTCATTGTTAACGAGTCATTTTAGGTCATCATCATCATCATCATCCGAGCGATGTTCCCGGTTGCATCCCTCTCGATAGCCCGGGGTCCGCTTTCCTACTTTTACGTCTCCACTTCGCACGATCTTCGACATCCCGCGTAGTGAGGCCATTTGCACGTATATCCGATCTTATGACGTCAAGCCAGCACTTCTTGGGTCTTCCCAATCTGCCGCGGCCGGGCGGAGGCGCCATAGCAAGACATTTGTTACCCATGTAACTAGCCGGTATTTTACGTACTTATAAATACCTAGGTGCGTCCTGCGGTTTCACCCGCGTAAGTTCCGATCCTGCGGGATTTTCCAAAATTCCTTTCTAAGTGGAAGCCTACACATCACAAAGAACACACTCTCCAAATTTCATGTCTCTAGGACCAGCGGTTTGGGCTCGGTGTTGATAAAAATAATTTAGTCGAAATACGGAGGAGCTCGAGAAAATGTTTTTACCACATGTACATTATTGGTCGGTAATGCAAGGAATGACCGCACCGGGCGTTGCTTAACCTGCCCGAATTTACAAGATCGGCAGGGGCAGTTGGACCAACGAGCTTCGGTTTAATAACAAAATTCAAAAAAACGTCGTCTCCGTCAGATTAAAAAAGTGGCCTATACGTTACATTGGCCACTTTTATACCCATATTCGCACATTGGGGATATTCACGCAGATAAAACTGGGCCGCTTCTATTATTTCTAATTCACTAATTTTCTTCCACCAGGGACCAGACCGTCTCCAACCACATCAAAGCCAACATCGTCTCTGTCACAAAGATGACCAAGTTGATCCTGCCTTCTATGGTTGAACGCAAGAAGGGTGTCATTATAAACATCGGTTCAGCTTCTTCAGTGATTCCTTCACCGCTTCTGACTGTTTATGCGGCTACTAAGGTAAATTAGCATTTTAGGCTGTAAATAAAACTTTAATTATAATATTCTTCGTTAAAATTCCATTGACGGAATGTCATTCATAAAGAACGCGACAAAGCATTCCTTAGGATTCACTCAGGGCTATCTGTAACCGGGTCTAGAAGAATATGGCTCTACTCTACACTAATGTATACACTTGCCCTGCATGCCACCAAAAAAAAAGGTTCGGATCTTGTTTAACTGCAGTCTTCCTTCTTCTAAATAAGTGTGCTTAGCCCATGTCTTCACTTACCATTAAGTGCGATAGTGGTCAAACACTCATCATCCATTGCTTATAAAAAAAACGGCCAAATTGTTGCAAGAAGAACCGGTGAAGTTTTAGGGGAATAATTCTCTTAGCATCACAGCCCAACAGGCTTTAAGGGCACATTAAAAAAATAATTTTAATGGGCGAAATATCCCCCCCACCTATATACCAAGTATCGTGAAGATCTGTTAAGAAATACGACCTGTAGAGGAGAAAGCTCCATACTGACAGGCAAAACAAAAAATTGCCAGTCTTGAAGCAGAGTTGCTCTCGCTCGGTAGCAATAACTTTGATCTTAACCTTTACTTTTACAGATTTCTTAGTTGCTCATAAATCTACTGACTGGTAATCTGTAGAAAGTGTTCTTTGGTAAGCATAATTTTCCTTCACCTTTCAGTAACATACACATCTTTGTCCACAGGCCTACATAGACAAACTAAGCGAAGGACTCGACTTGGAATATTCCAAACACGGCATCATAATCCAAACGGTCCAACCAGGTTTCGTCTGCTCCAACCTGTCTGGAATACGCCGCAGCTCCTTACTAGCACCTACCGCAGAACAGTTTGTCGGTTCATCCATACACCTTGTTGGTACCGCGACCAAAACCACTGGTTACTTACCCCATTCTGCCTTTGTCGGTGTCCTGAGCGGTCTACGATTGTGGTCCAAAGACTTTACCAACTGGCTCGTCACTAGGACCATGGAGACCAATCGCAGGAAATCTCTGAAAAAGTATAAGAAACAGTAATTTGTGTTCCATTTCTCTTACTAATTATTCACTTTTTCTTGGTCTTAGAAACTAAAACTTTGTGACACTGTCGAGTGCCTGCTATAGTTCCTCATCATTGCATGTTTTGTTTGTTTATCAATTTTGATATAATTTTGTCAAAATTTATAAACAGGGTGTTAGAGTTTATGCAGCAGCTGCTTATATACATTTTTCTTCGCAACTTTTTGTACTACGACTTTTGGAAATTCGAAGTATTTTCCAAAAAAAATGAGCTTAAAGTTTAGTATTACTTGAAAATCAACGGTTTCTAAGAGTTGACCTTAAATTGTCCTTTTATTTAGTTTGAAGTACCTACTACAATCAAAATATTCATTGCCTTTATTTTCAAAACCAGTTGTTTTTCAGTAAAAGTTAACATCAGCATTTTAAAAAGTTCAAACTTCAAATAAAGTTAAAAAAAAAAATGGTTCGCCTGGACGTGTAGCAGTCCATAAACTACAACTCCCTGTATAGTAAAGAACACTCAACAGTAGCGCCATCTGTGGAGTAAGAAAAGCTCAGTTTCTAACTCTATTTTGGTTAGAAATTGAATGGATGAGCTGTTAAGGTGTTAATGCCAGTTCTTATTTGGTATTTGAACAGTTGATGCGAAAGCAATTTGAATATGAAAAACTATTTTTTACTGCAATAAGTATGCAAGTAAATGAAGTACCTACTCATAAATTAATTATTAGGTCATTTCATTTATGAATAATTAATTTATTTTGTTATCATCATAAAATAACAAACAATACCAATGAAGGTAAATATAATTTCAATAATATTTGTTATTTGAACAGCTGATTTCATTGATACAGCGATGCTAATTTAAACGTTTTATTTTTCTTAAGGGATTAATTATTTATTTTGTTTTCGTCATCCGTTCTGTTTCTACTTAGAGCTTGAAATACACGATGACACTTACACTGACACTTTACCTAAAACAGGTCACACTTTTACAGCCACACAAATCACTGAAATGAAAATATACAAGTAGGTACGCTGGAATTGCTATACCATACAAAATGACATTAGATCTTTGTGCCGATTTTATCTGCGCCATGTTGCGCTGTTGTCGCGCGTTTTCTATTAAAAGGGATAATGACCGTCCGTGGAACTAATAGTTCCGGAGACGGTCATCATCACTTTCAATAGAAAACGCCCGACAACAGTGCAACATGGCGCAGATCAAATTGGCACAAAACTCAGTGCGCTATGTCCTGTCCAGTTGTAACGGAGGTCAGTGACACAAATGCATGAATTTCTTTAGATGTGTGCTGTAGATGTGGGCTGTTTTAGTCAGTGTCAGTGTAAGTGTCGTCTTGTATTTTGAACTTAGGTCTGTCACCTCGCATGCCATTTTTCATTAACCAAAGACTTCTAAACATTCACCCCTCACTAATAACGATGATTAAGAAATGAATAACTATTTATCGTTTGCCTTTTTACCGCGACAATGAAGTTTCAGGCAGAAGCATGTGTTGCATAACTACTTAGGATTTATTCATTGTTCTGAAGCTCAAAATACACAGGCGACACTTTCACTGCAACTATACTTATATACCCTTATTAATAAACGTGGAGTAAGGTCGGAATATTTTTTTTCACTTTTTGTTTCTGTCTGTCATCTTTGAAAGTCCGTCTCACGGAAAAAGATAAAACTTGTTTCACTACTACACCCTTTCTACACGTTTATTAATAAGGCTTTTAAAGCCCACACCTACAGCACACATTATAAAGAAATTCGTGCATGTGTGCTGTAAGTGTGGGCTCTATTTTTAAAGTTGCAGTGTCAGTGTCCCCCCTGTATTTTAAACTAGAGTTTTAGTAAGGGGATGAATTTTATAACACAGTCTTAGTAATTTTAAGTGCAATGTGCAGAGCTGTGATTAAATTCCTTTTATTTAAGTTACTAAAAACTAACTTTGAACTTTTCTGTACAGTTTCTGCATTTATCTAACGGAGTTTACTCTTTACTCCATACAAACTTTACAAACGTAGTCGACCGTTTCTTCCCGGGATAAAGACATTAGAGAAAATATGTTTATGGCATCCTATATCAGCCATGACCATGAATGACTAAGTTTTCTTTTTATTTCATTATCCGGTCATGGCAAATATAGGTTTTATGGCATAAACATATTTGCTCTAATGTCTTTATCCAGGGAGGAAACAGTCGACTACGTTTGTATGGAGAAAGAGTTGGTAGACTTTCGTCTCAAAGGTTCCGCGTTTATGGTAGTTCAATTTGGCTTTTACGCATTGCCAATTTTATAATTAATATTTGATTTAAAAAAAGTAGTTATATACCTTCTCATACCTACTACATACGAGACTTACAAGTATTTAAATTACTTTTTTTTAATATTGACATTGTATGTGCGTCGTACGATGGACTATATATGCAGAATTTTAAATGTCACCGCAATAAAATCTAAAGTTCAGCAAGTTTTTAATCTAAAATCTAGATTATTTAAAAATACTACGTTGAGTCTCTAGCTAATTAATTTAGAGTTTACTGTACCCTATCATCCTTGGCCTTGTAGCCCCAGGGCTACGGGTATAGGGTAACTACCCTATCTCTTCCCGTCGGTGTCCTAAGAAGAGGCGGATATTAATATTTATAGACTCATAAATAAATATGTAGTATATCCGTTGTCTAGTACCCATAGTACAAGCCTAGTGCTTAGCAACTCAAAAATTCTGCTAGTACCTAAGTACTCGTTGAAAAACACATTTCAGCGAAGTTGTATCTATTTTGAATACAATGACATTTGAAATCCTTCGAGAAGTTCATTATTTTCGTTTTAATAATTTATTTCATTGTTCGAAAAACACTTGTTAGTCATTACTACATTTTATTTGTAAATTCATTGTTCATCTTTCATTTAAATGTTAGATAGATATTTTTTTACCCGACTGCCGAGAAAGGGGTACCTATTTATTGATTATTAGCTGCGCGCCGCGGTTTTAAATATATATATTTTTTGGGAGCAAAAATATTTTATTGTTTTTCGACACATCATTTCAATTCACTTTTCAATTTAATAAAATATTAGTAAATACTTAGATAGAAAAAATACTTTTAACTTTTTTTTTGTTGCAATAAAAGAGGCTTCGTTATTTTTATCAAAACATGATATACTAATTATTTATATTTACATAAATTACAAATTTTAATATTAGTGAGTTTGGGGCTCTTCGCTTAGGAATAATAAATAAGAAATATTAATTTTATAAGCATCAAGGAAAGATGTTTTAGTTCGGCTTTAGATATAACCCCCTTAAATATTACTTATTTATTATAAACGATGATTAACAGATGCATAAACTATGTATCGTTTGTCTTTTACTGTGACATGAAGTTTTGAAGTTGACAGACAGAGACAAACGTTACACAACTTAGGGTTGATTTTTTCAATCTACAGATAAAAGATATCTGTCGTATAAAATTAAACTCTACCAAATTTAAAAACCTTTAAAAGGTTCTTTTCTTTTTGAAAAATTGCGACGTTTGTATTCGGTTGTGTAACATTTTTTCGGATAGATTGAAGTTTGAAATTGGAAAATGTCACACCTCAACGTCTTTTAATAAAAAAATCTAATTATTCGTAGGTCTTTAAATCTTGTAGTGCTAGATTCTATTCGACAGATATTTTTTTCTGTACTTTAAAATAATCATCAAAATAACCCTTATTATCTATAAACCATATTTTTTAAGTAAAGGGGATAAAGTTTAATAAATTATAACACGGTGCTGATTGCTAAGCATTTAGCTGAAGCCAGTAAACCCATTGGTTTGGCTTCATGACAATTTTTCTGGCCTGTCAGATATGCAGCAATTTTGAACACAAAATATCTGCATATCTGATCTGCCAGATAAAAAAAAACGTCAGGCAATTAATAATGCTTCTTTAGTTTAATTTTATAGCTTGAAAATGGGTACCATAAATGATCCATTATGTCTCTAAACACGACAGTTAAGGCATATACACGACGAAAGCCAGTGGTAAACGCTGGCGCCGGGGGTTATCCCTGTAATATAATTGTCCAGAATTTAATATCAACATCATTGCAAACGAAATAAAACTTAAAGTTGCAACAACATTCGCAGTTTTATGACTCAAAATGTATGGCAAATCGTATTCTCCAAAGAATTTATGTCAAATAACATTTGGCGTTTTTTCGATAAAATTTTCTTTGGAGAATACAGTTTGTCCATTCACGAGTTATACTCGTAGTTCCATTTTGCGTATTGCTTGCACTAAAATTGAATGATGTTAAACTGAAATCTTCTGATTTTTTTTCCGATCGTCTTTCATTTACATTGAGTTAGGATAGAACACATAAATATGTTGTGTGGAACTGTTCCATTTCTGTACTTCTGAAAATCTGTCTTTTTGAGAGTCTGTCTTTATAAGTGTAATCCGAAAATTTAGACAATTGTTTTACAGGAATAACCCCCCAGCTTTCTTCTTGAATATGCCATTTATTTATAGCGATATGCCATTAAATGTAGCTAGTATGGGTTTGTATTAGAAGTAAGTTTGGTTTAAATAAATTCTCCTAACTTATAAATAACGTCTTTTCTTTAACACTGGTGGGAGAACTAACAGGGTATGTAAATATGTAATGTTTGAACTTGACTACTGAACTTTGACGCCATTGAATTAAAAACACGAAGACTTGTTGATCGTTACACGATTTTAGAACTCTGTGGTATTCAGGGTACCGTAGCCTAATGGCAAAAAAACGGAACCCTTATAGATGTCTGTCTGTCCGTCTGTAGGTCTGTCTGTACGTCCGTCCGTCCGTATGTCGCAGCCACTTTCTTCCGAAACTATAAGAACTATACCTACTGTTGAAACTAAGTAGGTAGATGTAGGTATTCTGTGAACCGCATTAAAAAAAATAGAACAATTTATTTTTGGGGTTCCCCATAGTTAGAACTGAAACTCAAAAAATGTTTTCTCAATGAGCTTCGATTAGTACCTACTTAATCCTATTAATATTAAAAAGTAGCTGCGCCCGCGGTTTCACCCGCGTAAGTCCCGATCCCGAGGTAAGTTTGGGCTATGAGTTCATTTAGGTCTCTAGCTCTCTGCATACCAAGTTAAATTACAATCAGGAATGTACCTATATTATTGTACTTAATAGCAGCGTCCCGCGTAAGTCCCGATCACGTGGGGATTTCCAAAAACCCTCAGTAGATATCTACATACCACAATGAACACACTCCAAATTAAGAGAATGACTCTAGGACCAGCGGTTTGGGCTCTGCGTTGATATACCTATAGTTGAGCCAATCTGTCAGGCCCCTGTTTCATAAAGCTGACAATCCGACAGGCGCGACATATGTCAAAAACCGACAATTTGACAATTTTTCTGTTTCATAAAGCCGACAGGCAACAAAATTGTCATGGTGGAAAATTTACAAATACCTAAGTCAGTTCTTGACATAAAAGTCGGATTGTCGGCTTTATGAAACAGGGCCCAGGACATTTAATTTTATAAGTATAGATAGATAGTACTTAGAAATGAATAACTATGATGTAGGCACTTTAGACTATTAGCACAGAATCCATAAATAGTCCTATATAGGTACAAGTAACTATAGGTAGGTACTGTATCAACAACTTGAACTACCTACCATCTAGTAGTGGTAAACTTTGAAACCAAACTACCTTATCAGATGGTATTTGACTATCCGGTCTAAGATGTAGCATACTTACCTAGAGGAACCCTAATTGAAGGTAAGAAGACTGTAGTGGAAAAAGTTCCTGTTTGTCACCTTTATCGCGGTGGATGGCGACCATTAGTGACTGTATATAATGGACCTACTAGCTTTTATCTGTCTCTGTGTCGCAAATTGCGCCTCCACGACAATTGATAGTATGCATGATGTTCTCAGGTCTAGGTTATGTTAAGCGGTGTTGGTCTACCTCAACTTTCATTCCGAGGGTCGTTGTTTCAAATCCAGGCCGACCGCACACCCATGTCTTTTTCTTTAAGGAAAAGTTATATGCGCTAATGACATCGTTTTTACGGTGAAGGAAAACATCGTGAGGAAACCGACATGTCCTAGGGCTCACCATAGTCCGAAGGCATGGGACATTCGCCAATCCGGAGTAGGCTCCCGTGGCGTCTTATTGCCTAACCCCTCTAAGAGGAGGCCCTTGCCCTGCAGTGGGACATATTAATAGGCTAATTATTTATTTATTTTCAGGTCTGGAAAACTAGAAGCATAAATTGAAAGACTGCCTCGAACCAATGCATTTAGAAGACTTGGTTTATTTTAACTTGAATTATTTTCCCTTATTAGAATAATTTAATAATCATAAATATATTTATACACCTAAAACCTCTTTCATTACAACTGCCTTTCGTGACTTCAACATGAAAGAAAATGTCAAAATATCAAAGTTAAAATCAATTTAAAAGTATAAGAAATAAAAATGAAATTAATGTAAAAAATAGTGTAACAATAAAAACAGAAATCATGGTGCTGTAATGCAGTACCATGTCGATATGCGAAGATTAAGCGATGGGTAGAAAAGGGCCGAACAGTACCTGTGGATTAGCATTTAATTTAAATCAATTGCTTATGGTCATAGGTTCTGTTGTGATTCTAGTATTGCTGTTCCTGGTGGTCTGCCACATTACCAGCGGAAAATAGGATGGGGAGGAAAACTTCGACCTGCAGTTATAGTGTCGATTTACTTCAAATATTACTAATTGCATTCGCATTTGTAACCCTTCTCATAGTTATGAGTTGGATGTGCAAATACTTTCAAAACTCTTGAAGAATTTAATACAAAGACATCTTTTGTTGTAAGACGAAGAACCGATCCCCAAGGATCAACTTAACAGAACACTGACAATCGTTTCTAGAACCTATATCACTAAACAAGAAGAGATACTACTGAAAAATACAAAGACAGGATATTTTGGATTTTGTAAGACAAAGAATCGATGCCCAAAGATCAACTTTACAGAATACTGGCAATCATTTCTGGAATCTATATCACTAAACAAGAAGAGATACTACTGAAAAATACAAAGACAGGATATTTTGGATTTTGTAATACAAAGAACCGATGCCCAAGGATCACTCTACAGAATACTGACAATCATTTCTGGAATCTATATCACTAAACAAGAAGAGATACTACTGAAAAATACAAAGACAGGATATTTTGGATTTTGTAATACAAAGAACCGATGCCCAAGGATCACTCTACAGAATACTGACAATCATTTCTGGAATCTATATCACTAAACAAGAAGAGATACTACTGAAAAATACAAAGACAGGATATTTTGGGTTTTTTAAGACAAAGAACCGATGCTTAAAGATCAACTTTACAGAATACTGACAATCATTTCTGGAATATCACTAAACAGAATATATCACTAAACAAGAAGTGATACTACTGAAAAATACAAAGTCAAAGGATATTTTGGATTCTGTAACTAATACCCAAGGATCACTCTACAGAATACTGAAAATAATTTCTGGAATCTATATCACAAAACAAGAAGGGATACCACTAAAATATTGGACTTAATTTAACAGAAAAGAGATAAGAATTATACCCAATTTCCACATTGTCTGAGATAAATTGGCAGAAAAGTTTGATATTGATAACTTAACCCTGATAGCTTTCAAAATGAGCCAATGTGGTATGAGCTTCGATTTGAATCAGATGCTTACAGTAGTCGGGTCATTAGTGGTATTAGTATTTCTGTTTTACGTAGTTTGCAACGCTATATCGGGGTGCTGACAGAAAACAATGGAAATCGACGCAACTGGTATCGGGAGGAAGGAAATCGATATCTTTCAAATAATTTTAATTGGATTCTCCTTTGTTATTTGGGCCATTGTTATGAAGCATATAAGCCTTTATATTAGTAGTTTGCCTCCTTGAACAAATTGTACATTTCAGGAGTTCCTAATTGTAATTAAATTTAAATATTAGGTATACCGACGACATGGTTTGATAATATAATATCCTTATTGTATTACTTAGATTATTTATTTAGTAATATATGAGCATGTTACGTTAATTTCTGTTTTATTATCGTATCTTAGGAATTTGTAGCAGTTAGGTACTGAGATATAATTTGTAGCTCAATTAATAGAATAATAATATATTAAGTAATAATTCCTTATTGAAAATTATTATTGATAATAATATGCTTATTCTACGCTCGGAGCTCGGTTCAAACGAATCTTTCGGCTAACTGGGTAGCCACTTTCGTTGTTGATGGTACATAATAATCGGGAAACATACATAAAAAACATATTAAAAAAAATATCTCGACGAATTGAGAAACTCCTCCTTTTTTGGAAGTCGGTTAAAAAGGATGAAGTGAAAGGATGAAGCTTTAAAATTTACCTCATTTTGTCTCCGAGTCCAAATTAGATTTTAAAATATTAATTAATTGGCCTGTAATACGGCAGTTACTTCCTTTTTCCATGGCACTAGTTCTTCTAAACTTTGATAGTTTTTAATATTAATGATCTTGTTAATTTTAAATAAGATTTGAATATAGTTAAGAAGACATTGGATATTTCAGATCTATTAAGGGGACGGTCTACCTTCTACCTACTCTTTTCTCCATACAAACTTTACAAACTTAGTCGACTGTACCTACATGCAACTGACTGTAGGTACGACTGTCGACTGAACATAGGACTTAGTTACAAACTTAGTCGACTGTACCTACATGCAACTGACTGTAGGTACGACTGTCGACTGAACATAGGACTTAGTTACAAACTTAGTCGACTGTACCTACATGCAACTGACTGTAGGTACGACTGTCGACTGAACATAGGACTTAGTTACAAACTTAGTCGACTGTACCTACATGCAACTGACTGTAGGTACGACTGTCGACTGAACATAGGACTTAGTTACAAACTTAGTCGACTGTACCTACATGCAACTGACTGTAGGTACGACTGTCGACTGAACATAGGACTTAGTTACAAACTTAGTCGACTGTACCTACATGCAACTGACTGTAGGTACGACTGTCGACTGAACATAGGACTTAGTTACAAACTTAGTCGACTGTACCTACATGCAACTGACTGTAGGTACGACTGTCGACTGAACATAGGACTTAGTTACAAACTAGTCCCTTATGCCTGAAGTCCTTTATCAGCCATGACCATTTGACCATGCCTCTACGTTTTGATTTTGGTCATTTTCTATTTTTTCTGTATTTTATTTCTATTCTAATAATTAGAAAATGAAAAAAAAAAAAAAACAAATCGTAGGGGCATGGTCATGGCAGATATAGGTTTTATGGCATAAACATATTTGCTCTAATGTCTTTATCCAGGGAGGAAACGTAGTCTTTCATCCCCGACTAAGGCGAAGCTACAAGAAAGAATAATGATTTTTTACTACCTGTGGTTACATCATTGCACCATGAAATGTGTACGCAGCTCGCACATTTTATGATCAAGCAAAGAGTCCTATCAAAGTTGATTGAAATCCGACAATAGAAGGGGAAAGAACAAATACTCCAGACTTACAGGGGCTGGTACTGTAACCTATTGTTTTAGTAGGAAGCAAGTGACCCAGTTACCGACAATGGCACATTGTGAACTATGTTTCATGTTGTTTGCTGTGTTGTAAGAAGCAGGTGATTCAGTTTATAACAAGCTGAACATTACTGGGACACTGAAATGAAACTATACAAAACTGGAATTCCTATACCATAAAAAATGACATTAGATCTGTGTGCCTATTCGATTTGCGCCATGTTGGGCTGTTGTCGCGCTTTCGCACGCGTTTCTATTTAACACGTTCGCGTGAACAACTTCTTACGACGTCGTTTTAAATTAATTGTGAATCGGCGCAACGTCACCCGACGTCCTTTAACAGTAATACCTTATTTCGGTGGAACACCTTATGACGTCTAAAAAAAGAACAAAATCCTTTGGCACGTATTTTTTGCGCCGCAACAGAGACGATTCCTGATAATTAATTATGAATATTGCGGCGGAACGTGTTTAGACGTCGCAAAATTTTGTATGGGAAAATGCTGCGCCTGAGCAGTACAAATTATTTTGGAAGCTGCTCACGCGAATGTGTTAAAACTAGCTGACCCGACAGACGTTGTCCTGTCGTTTAGTATAAAAAATAAATTTCATCAAAATCGGTTTAGCATTTTTTCTTTCATAAGAACCTTCTCCTGACAATAGCAAACACAACAAAAAAAGAATTATCGAAATCGGTCCAGCCGTTCACGCGTGATGTCGTGACAACGGAACGGGTTTCATTTTTATATATATAATAATAGATAGATAGATGATGGTGACCGTCCATGGAACTAATAGTTTCGGAAACGGTCACCAACACTTTCAATAGAAAACGCGTGACAACAGCCGAACATGGCGCAGATCAAATAGGCACAAAATTCAGTGCGAGACCTCCTAATCCATATAATTCAGGTCAGTGTACTGGGGTCTTTCTATTAGATTTAAACTAGCTGCCCCTCGCGGTTTCACCCGCGTAAGTCACGATTCCGGGATGGTTGTTCCTGGGAGTAGCCTGAAGGTACAGCGGACCCCTCCATTTACGAGTATAATACCTAAATGTTGTTTTTAGTTGGGAACGCTAAAATCTATACTCTATACTAATATTATTAAGAGGAAGTATTTGTATTTGTGTGTGTGTCTGTATGTTTTTTATGAATAAACTCAAAAATTCCCTACTGGACCGATTTCAAAATTTCTCTCACCATTAGAAAGCTACATTTACCCCGAGTAACATAGGCTATTTTTGATCCCGATATTCTCACGGGATCGGGACCTACGCGAGTGAAACAGCGGCACGCAGCTAGATATTGCTACGGGATCGAGACTTACGAGAGTAATAACCGGGGCGCTGCTAGCATAAAAAGACTGATTTTACTATCTCTATTAGTGTCTCTACCTGTGGTTTCTATCCAACGCTCTTACTAAGACTGTCTGTCAGTCTGTTTTTCTGTCTCTATATAACTATCTCATGAACCGTGATAACTACGGTTTAAAATTTGCACAGACGATGTATTTAGGTAAAAAAACAGAATGCTATAATTACAAAGGTTTAGTTTTTGTGCGTGCGCGAGTCCGACTCGCACTTGGCCGGTTTTTTTTCTTCATACAGGTTACGTCCTAGATATCCAACAATGGTGGCTGATTCTAATTGAGTCGCATTGTCATCGAACGCAGCCCGCCTTCCAATATGTGTCGATTCGATTCTACAATTATTTACATACATTAATATGCATGGCTGTAATCAGGACTGGGGGTAAGGGGCCTAAATTATTAAGGGTAAGAAATAGAGTTATTAGCCCTTATCGTTTTGTTAAGTAGGGTACTTAGTAATTTATGTAGATTGGTATCCCAGCGTAGCTTAGGTAGGAATTGGGAACGATTGAGACAAGAAGTGGTATAAGACCTTTGAGATAAAATCTGTCAATAGGTTCTATAAAAATCAACTTTGACTAATTCAATGAATAAACTAAACCGTTGCGTTAGTGCGAAAGACATTAAATTCGATTGGCGTGATCTTTGTCAAGAGTAGGTCACTATCCACTAAGAATGGACTTTTCGAAATACTCGCTGGATCGAGATTTACAGCCGTGGGAGGAGTTCCTACTCATTTTCTTTAGTGGCTGCACCGGCTTATGTTAGTATAGGAATACTGTTGCGGCGACGCTAAATAGTAAATATGGAGATCCTCAGTTATAGCAGCTAAGTTATGTATTAATTTTATAATTCATGAGACTGACCCAAATCTATACTACTTATTATTATAAAGAGGTAACGATGGTAACATTTATGTTTGTATTTTCCGGATAATCTCTGAAACCCCTGGACCGATTTAAAAAAAATCTTTCACCAATATAAAGCTACATTATCGAGGAGTAACATAAGCTATTTTTCATCCCGATATTCCCACGGGATCGAGACTTACGCAGGTTAAACCGCGGGAATCTGCGTGTACGACATAAGACCGACAAGACTGGTGAAGTATATCATATCTGCTGATTTGCCCCAAAGTGGAGCCCTAGGAATCAGAGACAGAGAAAGAGCTTGGTATAATACGATGCCTACTGCGATTCAACTATTGAACCGATGAAGATCAAATGTCTTACCCGATTATATGGCCCACGATTCTTACCGTCCTTAGTACGTCCACCGCTATATGCAAAACACAACATTCAGTATAGTGACAGTACTCTGTATTTAACCATATTATGCTCGTGCAAGACTTTTCTATTCAGCAGTTTTTATTTTTAGGTCAGCAGCAGCGTATAATTGATGTGCGTCTATTTTGTATGCATTGCGCTAATTCTCTTGTTTTGAATGCGGAATATTGCAGAATTGTGTTGTTATTTTATAAAATAAAATAACATATTTTGCATTTTAGTTGTTAGCAGATGTTAAATTAGCATGAAAAAAGAATTCTTTGTTAGAATTTGAATGTGTCATATTGCATTGACTTGGGTTCCTACTAGAGATGGGTCGACTAGTCGGCCGACTAGTCGGCAATGCAGATCATTATATCATTATATTTGGGTTACCCATAATCACTCGGCGATTGTTGGTATTTTTGGATAAATTTGCATTTCGAAAGCTATAGTGAAACTTCCAAAAAATGGTTCAAACAAATATAAAAGTTGAAAAAAAAATGGAGCTGAGGCATAGTTAATTTTAGATGTTTAGATGATGTATGTAAGATATGACGTGTTTTGTTTACGTTTTTTGACTACGCACCTTCTAAACTGTACTACTAATGAAATAAATATTGGTTTTATTGCATAATTGATAGTCTAGTCGGCTTTCCCGACTAGTCGGCCCATCTATATAGTTCCTACCAATATAAAACATAAAATTGGTTCAGTAGTTTTTCCGAGAACGTGTAACAAACATACTCATTTACTTACTTATACACACTAACTTTCAAATATAAATTTGTTAAAAAAAAACAAAATGTAGGGGCATGGTCGGTCATGGCAGATATAGGTTTTATGGCATAAACATATTTGCTCTAATGTCTTTATCCAGGGAGGAAACAGTCGAGTACGTTTGTATGGAGAAAGAATAGGTAGACTGTCCTTTTAAGGCTATGATTTTAGGGTGGATTCGGAAAGGCTCAAAACTGAATTCCCTAAGCGTAGGCAAATTAAATCTTAAGAGGGTTCATTCCATTCTCTTTCTCCATACAAACGTAGTTTACGTTTTCCTCCCTGGATAAAGACATTAGAGCAAATATGTTTATGCCATTAAACCTATATCTGTCATGTCTTGTCAATGTACGAACCTTTTTTTTTCTAATTAAAATAATAATAAAAAAAAAAAAAAAAAAAAATGAAAAAAATAATTCGGAAGATGAATAGTCATGCCAGATATAAGTTTTATGGCATAAACATATTTGCTCTAATGTCTTTATCCAGGGAGGAAAACGTAAACTACGTTTGTATGGAGAAAGAGAATGGAATAAACGCCCTTAACACGTTACATACATACAACTTACCTACTTCACAAAAGTCTCGATTCTTTGAAAGCACTACAATAGATTGAAAAATACACAGAAAAGAGTTATAGCTAAAATATAAAATATTGCCAACATTTCGTACATCCTTCTGAGATCGGTGTCGTGTGACGACAGGAAATCTGTGTAGATTCGCCTGATTTGTCAAAGCAAACGGGGAATACCTAGGGATATGGAACGGGAGGCCGAGGTGTTCGGGCGTGTTTTGAAGGTTTTTAGCGAGGGTTGGGGAACTGGTTTTAATAACTATTGTTTTTTAGGGTTCCGTAGGTAAAGGGTAAAAACGGGACCCTATTACTGAAACTGACTTCGCTGTTTAATATTTTTTATATTTAGTAACAGCTAGGGTTTGAAGACTTTACAGTGCCTCCTAGTCACGGGCGTTGAAAAATGCGAGAAATAATAAATGCAATGTGACTGAAACCGAACTTAGTTTAATTTCGAATCAGTTTTGCGAAATTTGAAGAAAAATAATGGTAGTTAAGTACAGCTAAATTTTCGTGGGTCCTAATCGCGTATTATTTTTATTTTCTTACCACGACGACGCGACGTTTCAGCCATGTTACAGTGGTCTTGGTCGCGAGGGGACTATGTCAACAATTTGTGTGATTTAAAACAATAAAGGTAGAATCAGCAACAAAAGTGGCTACCCAGTTAGCCGAAAGATTCGTTTGAACCGAGCGCGGAGCGTGGAATAAGCATATTATACCTATTACACATTGACATAGGTATATGTATAAATATCAAATGTGTGCCAATTATTTCGTATCTAAATTCACATGTAAGCAGATGATAGGTAGTAGGTAGGTAACTATTAACAACTAGCTGACCCGACAGACGTTGTCCTGTCGTTTAGTATAAAAAAATAAAATTCATCAAAATCGGTTTAGCATTTTTTCTTTCATAAGAACCTTCTCCTGACAATAGCAAACACAACAAAAAAAGAATTATCGAAATCGGTCCAGCCGTTCACGCGTGATGTCGTGACAACGGAAAACGTTTCATTTTTATATATAAGAAGATAAGAGAAGACAAAGACGTAGGTATCTTTACTAAGTGAAACTAAATTTATTTAACAAGCGAAATTAGACATTACGGTGGGTAGCCACTTTAGTTGTGGATAGTACCTAGACCTACCATATAGATGATGAAAAACGATTTTAGTATTGAAAAAATGCACATCCAAAAGCCGATGTTCCTACCTAACATTTATTTATTTATTAGTAAACATACGTAACAAACTTAATTAAATTATTTCGAATTCATTGCACTTCTCCGGTGTGGCCCCATTTTTTATGAAACACTCTAGCATCCTCAGTATTCTGCAGGACTGTGTAGGGCTCTCGACGTCATAGCTATGCTTTTCCACCTTTTTGTAAACGCTCTTTAGCTTTTCTCTAAGGGTTTTTGTGATGTTTGAAGCTCCATGTTAGATTCACTTGGTTTAACTTTTGGGGTTGTTTAGTTCTGGTAAATTGTTTTCTGTTCCAGAAATTTAAAGTTGGAGGACCCAGAGACTCACACTTACAATCTCTTAGATTTTGGAACATAAAAAATGTTTTTAGGACTTATGGAGAGAAGGACATACCGTTTGTCCGTCTGTTTGTCTGTCCGTGGCTTAGCTCAGTGATGCTCACTACAAAGAATGTACAAAGAAATTAGCTTGAAGAAGGATGATGATGATGATGAAGAATGTGAACTCTGTTATGCTTTTAAATAATGCAGGTACTACCGATAAACACATCTATCAGTATTAATAGGTATAGATTAAAAATATTATAGTTACATTTTCCCGGGTCTTAATCGCGTATTATTACGCGGGTCTTACTTACTTTTAATGTGTGTTTTCGCAACTAGCCCTATAACTGAGCCTTTTTGCGTGACTTTTTAAGCCGTTGCTTTCCTCACGATGTTTTCCTTTACCGTAAGAGCGATGTTAATTGCGCACTTAAATAAAAATTTTCTTAAAGAAAAAGACATTGGTCGGCCTGGATTCCCTGCCACGACCTTCGGAACGAAATCGCGGTATCTACCACTACACCAACATTGCTCTTTTACGTGGGTCTTAATCGCGTATATTAATACGCGATCCGAAGACCCGGCAAAATGTAACTATGTTAACAAATCGTGTGAATTTAAAAAGTTATTAGATTAAATACTCTTAAAAGATACCTACACTATAACATTTTCTAAATCAGTAAAGTCTAAGTAAATATTAAAATAATCTAAATCAGGTATTAAAACTTTGTAACATTTTATAATAAAGAGAAATAGTTTCACAAACTTCTTCAGCAAATTCGTTAAACAGTTTGATAGGTACCAATTGCAGACTCCGTACTTACTCCTAACTTGCCTTTGGAACTTTAAGCTTCTTTGAAATTTCAACACTAACAAAAGTATTTTTGAAATTAAATAACTGGACGTGCTTAGGGTGGGTAGGATTAACTTTGTTTAAGATACCTTGTGAGATTGCGCTATATACCTATTTTTATAAGCGCTCTATCCTTCAAATAATTATTAGAAATCTCTCACCTTTATGTATATCTATCTTCTCATTAAAATTCTATGTCTTTCCTAAAATAAGTATCTGTTTACAACGTGGTAATGCAGCCAGCATTCTGGCCACTTTTTCTTCCACCAAAGGTTAAGCTGATTAAGATTTAGTTTTTTTAATAAGTTTTAGTTTTTATTGTTTTTATAAGTTAAGAGGATAGTCTCCATTCTCTTTCTCCATACAAACGTAGTTTACATTTTCCTCCCTGGATAGACATTAAAGACGTTAAAGACATTAGAGCAAATATGTTTATGCCATAAAACTTATAACTGTCATGACGAGAATGAAGACTATCCTCTTAAGCTTGTATCAATAAAATATCAATTAAATCCAAACTATAGGAGCTATGCATGTCCTGATCGACTTACCTATAATATAATATAAAATTTCAACGCAGAGCCCAAATCGCTGATCTTAGAAGCGTGAAATTTGGAGAGTGTGTTCTGTGTGGTGTGTAGGGATCTACTAAGAAAGAAAGGGTTTTTGGAAAATCCCAGGGACTTACGCGGGTGAAACCACCGGACTCTGCTAGTATTAATTGGTTGGTAAGTAAACGAGTATGTTTGTTATTATAAACTAAAACTCAGTAATAAACTACTGAACCGATTGCGATGAAACTTAGTATGCAGATACTGCTAAAAAACCCTAAATAACTCTGGATTTTAAAACATCATCGTCCTACCTAAACTATATCTATTACCTACTGGTTTTGTCTGAGCAATGTTCCCAATTGCATCTCTCTCAGGAGCTCAGGGACCGCTTAAACACCAAACAACACCAAACCACCTGGGCTCATCACAGTACACACTTCTACCAAAGGTGACGAGGAAATTGCTTACCATGGAACCTTCCTTTACCCATCACCACGCGGAGAGAATTCCAGGTTCACCTGTCTCCTCCAGATCCCTTAATCGCCTTTTACGACACGCACGGGAGCGATAGGGTGGCCCTATCTATTCCTGGGTTAAACCGTTTAGGGGTTACCCCACACACCATATAACACTATAGGTATAATTATCTTCTATACTACTAGAAACATATTAAATGGGTTCTAATATACTTACAACTAAAGTGTGCACTGTAACGCAAACTTTAATTATGTTCAACAGTCGGTGCCTTCAACGCTTCAAACTTCAAACTTAATTGATCAAAAGCACTCAGTGTTATGAATATTTAAAGACGCTAAATAGCTTTAAAGTCTAGTGTCAAAATTGGAAATTAATATTTTAAAGAACATTAAGGCCTTGTAGGTAAAGACTGGCACGACAAATCTCTTGATCATGCTTACGCGTTGCAAACTGTGCGATTTTGTAGGTATTTTTTGCACACGTTAGATGAGCGTTTGACCACTATATCACCAGATGGTAAGTGATAATATGATTTGATGTAACACGCTCGCCGAGAAGAAGGAAGATGATAGTGGAACAATATCCGACCCGCCTTCCTTAGTGGCTGCACCGGTCAACGTATCGGAACACAGACGAATGCGCTAGGTGCTACGACTTAGAGCGGTGGGTGGTACAATGATAAACACAAATAAGTGTAAATTTTAAAATGTTACATTAATTAATATAGTTTTATCCTGAGTTAAATAATTATTTAAATAAATAAAGATAGATATTAAGTGTTAAAAAAAAGAAAAAGATAGATAGATAAATAAAGAGCGGTGTTGGTCTAGTGGTAGATACCCCGACTTTCATTCCGAGAGTCGTGGGTTCGAATCCAGGCCAACCGCGCCCCGATGTCTATTTCCAATAACATCGCTCTTACGGTGAAGGAAAACATCGTGAAGAAACCGACATGTCCTAGGACTCACCACGGTCCGAAGGCATGCGAAACTAGCGTTTTGGGGACACGATCTGTCTATAACTGATCCCGCACGGTTGCCCTCCGGGGTGGCCGGACGGAACAGCGGACCCATCTCTTCATACCCTAGCTGGTTATAGCTTGGGACGCTATAACATATATGCGTAGAAGTAATGGAACGGGTTGCGGTCCGAAGGCATGGGACATTCGCCAATCCGGAGTAGTACCCCGTGGCGTCTTACTGCTTAAAACCCCTCTAAGAAATCACGTACAATAGAACAATTGTGAGACTAAGTGCGGAAATGGCCAAGCAAAACCTAACTTAAATAATTATCTGACTCTGCTGTCGACTCGAAATAAATAAATAAAAAATAAGTAATAAGTAAAAAAGCATTTACCAGCCCTAGAAAAAACAGTATTATTTAGTCCAGTCAGAAATTTACCTTCAAAGAGTGAAAAGCACTTACTTACCTACTTACTTCCCCGTATAATAAAGTGCACTTTTACAACATACGGGCAAAGTCTGAAAACTTTGGTATATCGTCAAAAAACGTTTTGCATAATGGCATGTAACAGAGCTTTAAGCTTGTCTAAAATGTTAAACTTTTTACAGTTTGTATAAAATTTTAAAAGAAAATACGAGGTGGAGTAACGTAAAACATCTGCGCCGTATTTTATTGTATTATCTACCTTTGGAATAGCAGTTTGCTTTGAGATTTTTTGTAGTTTTGGACCTTTACAATATTTATTTTATTTTATTCCGACTCCGTAGACCGTACGCCGTAGTCCGTAGTCCCGTTAAGACTCCGTTTTATCTCATCCGAGCGATGTTCCCGGTTGCATCCCTCTCGGTAACCTGGGGTCCGCTAAACGCAGTAGGAAAGTCATCATTGATAATACCTTCTGCAAATAGATTTGGCAATATTTTTACGGCCGGCCACTTGCCTGACACCAACCCTCCTAGGGGCCAAGCAGTTTATCCGCCACAGCGCAGAGAGAACTTAAGGTTTACTAGTCTTCCTCATATCCCTTAGTCGCCGTTAAGACTCCGTTTTATTCTTATCTTATCCGAATTCTTCTTATCTGAGCGATGGTAGCAATGTTCCAGGTTGCATCCTTGTTTTAGCGGCCCCCGGGCTCCCGAGTCCGTGAAAATCCCATTTTATTTGGAGGGTCGGCGCAGTGGGTAAGTCATCCATTATTGGGGCATTTTCACTTTTGGGTGCCACCCCCACTTTTACGCTGTCCCACGTCTTTAAAAATTTATTGCATATTAATAATAATGAGTATTATTATAATAAGTATATCAATCGATGCAGAGTAAATTAAACTATGTGTCTGAGCATCAATTTTTATGTAATTAAGATTAATTAATTCTGGCTACAGAATTCCGCGATTTGGTCCAGAATTTATAAAGAAAAGAATTATTTTAATTAGGAAGTTTTAATGACCGAAAGATGACTTGATTGACTGCCATATTGGTTTTACAAATTTAGATTTATGAATATTGAAGACTAGTAGCGCCATCTTGTGGTGTTTTGTGTGAACATGCCGCCCACCAAGAACCCCCAGTTCTTCTAAAGACATCATCTCAATGTTTAGGTAATGGTATCAACTTGGAGACTGGTCTCTTTATAATAGAAGTTTTACATTTGAGAGTCACAACTCTCACGTGGCCATCAGCACCGACGTGTGTATTTAAAACTCTAGCAAGAAGCCACTTCGTTGGTGGTAGATCTTCTTTGATAATGACCACATCGTTTACTTCAGGCCCTTCAATGGTATTATGCCATTTGTATCTCTGTTGCATGTTGTGAAGAAATTCTTTCGACCATCTTTTCCAAAATTGTGTCATCATCCGTTGTACTTGACGACATCTGTTCAGTGGACTAATGTGTTCGTCTGGATCTATTTTTTCAGGTATGGTTATAAGGGGTTCACCAACCAGAAAATGTGCAGGTGTTAAAGGAGCAACATCATTAGGGTCATCACTGATCTGACAAATAGGTCGTGAATTAAGACAAGCTTCGATTTGTGTTAAGAGTGTTGTCATCTCTTCAAACGTCAATGTGGAATCTCCGATTGTCTTTACTAAGTGTGTTTTTACTGACTTGATTCCCGACTCCCACAGGCCACCGAAGTTAGGTGCTCTGGGCGGTATGAAATGCCATGTGGTACCGTCGTTACTCAGCAATTCTGCTACTTCTTTTAGCACACTATTCATGCTGTTGTTTAACATTTGTGTAAGTTCTCTTGCGGCGCCGACGAAATTCAAACCGTTGTCGCTATATAGACTGGCGCAGTGGCCACGTCGTGAAATGAACCTCCGGAATGCAGCAAGGAAAGCATGTGTGGTTAAGTCACTCACCGCTTCCAGATGGACGGCCTTTGTCTTCATGCAGATGAAAAGACAGATGTAGCCCTTGTGTGACCTCTGACCTCTGCCCTTAGATATTCGCATCTGAATCGGCCCGGCAAAGTCTACTCCAGCTGTCTCAAAAATTCTGCCTGGGTTGATACGTACACTTGGAAGTTGGCCCATAACTGGCTGTATTGTTGTACCTCTGTGCCGCAGACACACCACACACTCTCTGTTGTATTTTCTGACGAGTTGTCTCATTCCGATAATCCAGTAGCGGCTTCTTAAGTAATTCATCATTAGTGCCGCACCTCCATGTAGCAGTCTCTCGTGTGCATCACGGATTATCAATATTGTCAGATGACTATTTTTTGGAATAATTACAGGATGTTTGTGTTGGTAAGATAATTGAGACGCATGTATTCTTCCACCCACACGTAGAAGTGAATCTTTGTCGAGGTAAGGTGATAAACTAATTAATTTACTTTTTCTTTGTATTATTTTTTGTTGTTTTAGTTCGTGTATTTCTTCTGAGAACTCTTGTTCTTGTATTATTTTAATGCAAGTGTCTAATGTTTTTCTCATTTCTTCACTATTTAGGTATGTATTTTCTTTGTCTTTTTTATAACTAATGTTTTTATTTGATTTCAGGTGCAGGAATCGCCGGCAGTAGCTGAGGACCCTTATCATTCTTTGAAGGTTAGAAAATCTGTTCCAGATGGGTTCCTCTTCTTGTATATGAAAGACTTGTATTTTTTGTTTTCTTTCTTCTAATTTAGTTACAGGTATATTAGTCTTCTTTTTAGGGTTTAAGTTATGTAACCAGCTAGGACCTGTCCACCATATATTTTTGTCTTTCAGTTCTGATGGATTAACTCCACGCGATGCAAGATCAGCGGAGTTTTCTATTGAAATGACATGATACCAGCAGTCGTTGTTTAATCTGTTTTGAATTTCAGAAACCCGGTTTGCTACAAATGTTTGCCATTTAGTGGGTTGGCCTTCTATCCAAGCTAGTACCACCATGGAGTCGGTGTAAGCATATATTTTTTCTTTTGGTATTTTTAACAAGTTTGCAGCTTCTGATAATAATCTCGACGCTAAGACTGCCGCACATAATTCTAATCGTGCTATTGAGATCTGTCGTAGCGGAGCCACCTTGGTTTTGCTTTCTAAAATGTTGATGTGGACTCTGTCTTCTACAATCACTTTTATATAAACGACTGCGGCGTATGCCGCTGTTGAAGCATCTGCAAAGCCGTGTAGTTCTACTGTTACATTGCCAGTGTTGATATATCTTTCTATTTGTATAGTTTGTAAATCAGGTAGTTGTTTTTTGTAGGTTATCCATTCTTCTTTTAAATTGACAGGTATTTCTTCATCCCATCCACAGGTACAGAGCCATAGTTTTTGTATTAGTATCTTCGCCTTTACTATTGCAGGAGCCAACCAACCAAATGGATCGAAGAGACGAGCTACTTCGGACAGGATACTTCGTTTAGTGATTGGTGACTTGGATTCTGGTAAATTGATGTAGAATTTGAATTTGTCGTCTTTTCTGTCCCAGGAAAGGCCTAATATTTTGATAACTTTGTCGAATTTAATTTCAAAAGGTTGTAGGTTTGTCTTTGTTGCAGATATGTGTTCTAATACTTTGTCATTGTTGCTTGACCATTTTTGAAGTTCAAATCCAGCGCTTTGCATCATTGAATTTATTTGTCTGTATATTTCTAAAGCTTTTTCTTCAGTTTCAGCTCCGGTCATGAGATCGTCCATGTAAAATGACTTGTTTACGATTTCAGCTGCAAGTGGATAGTTTTTTCTTTCATCACTTGCTACTTGTTGTAGGGTACGAGCTGCTAAGTATGGTGCCGCAGCTGTACCAAACGTTACAGTAAGTAATTTATAGTATTTTAAATTCTCATTTAGTGAACTTCTCCAAACAACTCTTTGGTATTCTGCATGTTTGTCAGTAACAAGTATCTGTCTGTACATTTTTATAATGTCACTAACCAGTGCTATTTTGTATGTTCTCCATTCCATGATCAAGGTTCTTAAATCTCTTTGTACAACAGGTCCGGTTAACATTGCATTGTTAAGTGAATATCCCTTGGAGCCCTTTGCTGAAGCATCGAAGACAACTCTCACTTTTGTTGTATCTCTATCTTCTTTGCATACCGCATGATGAGGTAAGTATATGGCTTTATCATTTTCTTCTTTAGTTTCTCTCATGTGTCCAAGGTCTATATATTCTTGTATGACCTTTGTGTATTCTGTTTTTAATTGATCATTGTATTTAAATTTTCTTTCAAGTTGTAAGAATCGGGAGGTTGCAATTTCTTTTGTTTTCCCGACCTTCTCTGTAGGTTCTACATCTTCTTTGAAGGGTATGTATACCTTGTATCTTCCAGATTCAGTTCTGGTTGTTGTATTTTTGTAAATGTCTTCACATTTTTGTTCATCATAAGTGAGTTTTCTTTCTGTTGTAAATATTTCATTTTGTATTTCCCAAAACCTTCTTAAAATATCATTATCGCATAGACATACATGCATGCTAATAATCATTTGTTTTTCTGTTTCAGGTTGTTTTCTACTAGTGTCTCCAGATATTATCCAGCCCAGTTGTGTGGATTGTGCTACGGTGGACCCGGACGGATTCTTTAACAAGCCAGCTTCAATAATATGACAGAAGACCTCAGCTCCTAGCAGTAGGTGTATTTTGTTAGGTACCTCGAAACCTGGATCTGCTAGTGTAATGTTTCTAAGCTCGGGCCAGTCAGACATCTTGACTTGTTGTGTAGGTAAATTGTTTGTTATTTTGTTCAATACATATGCTTTGACTTGGATAGTGAAGTTTGTTTTAGTTCTAGAGTGTAATTCAACTTCAACCATACTTCTAGTTTGAAGTGACTTTCCTCCACATCCAGCGACCACACCGTGTATTTTCTCTCGTTTCAAACCCAGAGTCTGGACGAGGTCTTCGGAGACGAATGAGGCCTGTGATCCCTGATCAATGAGTGCACGGTAAGAGTGTTTTGTCCCATGACGTGAAGTCACATCTACCAATGCAGTTGCAAGTAATACTTGACCAGGTTGTTCGACAAAATTGGACACTATTGTTTTCTCATCTTTCTGTTTTGCTTCTTTTGTCGGTTCTTTTCTTTCAGGATGGACCAAAGAATGGTGTTTTTTATGGCAAATTCGACAGGAGGTATTACGTCGACAGTTACTCGCAGAGTGATTTGGGATTAGGCAGTTGAAACACAGGTTTTTTCTTTGTACAAAATTACACCGTTCTTGGTATGTCAGCTTAGCAAACTGTTTACATTGATAGATGTAATGATTCTCGTTACAGTATGTACAGGCTACAGTGTTGACTTCTATAGCAGTATGAAATGATTTTGCTTTCACTGATTTAGATTCTACCATTTCTATTGACATGAAGCGATCTTGAAGAAATGTTTTCAAATTTTCAAATGTAGGGTAATCTTGATTTGAACCAGTATGTAGCTCCCACTGTCGATGTGTGGTTGTATCTAACTTGGTAACAGTCATGTACACAATAATTGCATCCCAAGCTTCCGTAGGAAGTTTCAATTTCTTCAGCGAGCTTATACATTCAGCCGTAGTATCAATTAGTTGTTTGATTTGTGATGGTGACTCTGAAGTGATTTGTTTTAATGCAAAAAGTCTTTGAAAAATGCAATTTGATAAATACTTTTTGTTGTTGTATCTGTTCTTAAGTGTAGACCATGCTAATTGATAATTATCAGCCGTGATGGATATTGTTCTCAATAATTGTTCTGCTTCACCAGTGACCGATGTCTTCAAATAATGTATTTTTTGTATCTCTTCCATGTTTTCATTGTTGTGTACTAATGATTCGAATATATCATGAAATGAAGGCCAGTCTAGGTATTTGCCTGAAAAACTAGGTATTTTCATCGCAGGCCATTCTGTAGTTTTGTGTATTTTTTGTATATTTACTGATTTTTGTTCGGGTTTAGGTGTCATTTTGGATATCGCTTCTCGTAAATCACTCTTGTAATCAATGTAAGTTTCTTCACATTTATCATATAGATCAGTTGAAAAGTAGGTAATAGCAATTCGGCTTTCTTTACTGATGTTAGCTATCAGGTGTTCATGCCCTGCTTTAAATGCTTGCCAAGTTTTTTCCAAAGTTTCTAAACGGGTGTCTAAATAAGTTAATGTTATTCGTTCCTTAGGTGATTTTTTATAATTTTTCAGCCCTTTAGTAATTTGTTCATTTCTCTCTTCTTGAATTTGGATAATTTGAAGTATTTTTTCCATATTAAACGATATTAATAACTTAGAAGTCGAACAGGAACAATATTGAAGGTTGCGCCAAATAGCTTAATTTTCGTGTACAAAGATCCGTCTAAGTAACGCCGTTTGAGGTTCACTTTGGTTTGTTTACTTTTTAAAGTTTACGTAAACAATGGTTAATAAAGTTTCTTTGATAACTATTGATTGAATATTGTTTAATAATGTCCACTTTTACACTGAATCCACACTGAATTTAATCACTTTTTGGAAAAAAACTGATAGTCTAATAATTTATTTTTGTTTACCCACAATTGAGTGAAAAAATGTTAATTGTACAAAGTTCATCGAATTTTACACTGAATTTACTAAATATCAACTAATTAATTGTTTTCACTTTGTTATTATTATCCGTTTTTCACAATTATATAGTTTTATGAAGGTTTATGCACGAAACTTGTTTAAACTGACTGTTTGTTTGCACTGGTATTGTTCGTCACTTTACTTTATCAATTACACAGTAATTCACGATAGACTGTTCGATTTAACACGTAAACCACATCCGAGCGAGAAGGACCAATTTTATGGCTACAGAATTCCGCGATTTGGTCCAGAATTTATAAAGAAAAGAATTATTTTAATTAGGAAGTTTTAATGACCGAAAGATGACTTGATTGACTGCCATATTGGTTTTACAAATTTAGATTTATGAATATTGAAGACTAGTAGCGCCATCTTGTGGTGTTTTGTGTGAACAAATTCAATTATGGTTAATTCAAATACTCAGGGGAGCCGTTTCTGACTTGTCCCAGTCCTTGTCAGCTTCAAAGTATTGAACTTACTGGTAAAATTTCCTACAAAAACATAATCAAGTTTTGGTTACCATGATAGTGGATCTATTCTTCCGTCACATTTATCTAAAACTGTAAATGCAATTGTGATATTACAGTGGAAAAATACATTTATGTAAAGTCCTCAAAACTCGGTGTCATCTGACATGTCAGCAAAGTGACGGGTCTAAAGGGATATTCCGTTTTATTTAAAGCTGTTTTATTTTAAAAAAATAGTGACACTAACCACAAGGGATCATTTTAGCTTAGCGAAATCAGTCAGTCTGTTCAATTCGCGGAAAAAAGAGGGTGTCTTGCTGGTGTTGGCGGTTGGTCACGATTTGGTAGGTCAGATTTGAAGCCTTTTTCTTAATTATTATATTTGTCTTACACTATCCAACTATTTACTATCTGTTTTTGGTGTTATTTAGCTAGTGTTTTTAGGAGTTCATTTAAAAAAATGTCATTTAATTAGGTTAGAATGCATTTTTCTCATTAGCTACGTGTATAATGTGACGGTCAGTTCAGTGACGTTTTATGCCGTCACATATAGGGCGGACCACCAAAGTCACCAAACTGACTCATAAGGCTAGGTGTACATACATGTACTCAATCAAATGAAATTTAAGAAATACTTCTTAAATTTCATTTAAATCATAATTAATTCAATTAGCCTTACATTTTTGTTTTTTTTGCCAATTATTGTGCCATTATAGTTAAGCTATAAGTTAGTTTAAGTAAAAATAATAGATGACTTTCTATTACCTATTCGCATGTTTGACATGTTTGCTTTAATTAATAAAATTAATATTATTAATACCATACTTAAAATTATGTGATTAAATGTTACTATGAAAAAACATCGACTTTTAGTTCTAATTTAGTATTGTACATCATGTAGCCTCACCCTAAGGATTTTAGGTGTGTCAGTTTGGTGACTGTCCCAATTTTTATGTGGTTTATTTTACTTTTATCAGTTTTGTTTTGAAGTTTGCATATTAAATATTTTTCTTTTATTGTTTCAAATAATTTATTTTACCTATGCAACTTATAAATTAAGAAATAGGTCACTAAACTTATATATTAAAAAGAAAATTATGATTGCAATGGAGTCACTCGTCACCAAACCGAATTTAAATCTTAATTTTAAGAAATTTAAAATAAGTAACTCATTAGTGTGTATTGTTTTTTGATAAATTTAATTAATCTGCATTAATTAAAGGTAACAATTACGTTTAAAACCCTTTGTTTTAAATGTTACAGTCGTTTTTCAATGTCACCAAACTGACCGTTATTTTTCTATAGTGTCCACTTAAAAATTGATTTTTACATAGAAATTAAGGTATTTGTAGGAAACAAAATATAATTTTTAGTTCAAAAAACATACGAAAATATTATGAAAGACTTTAATAAACTCAAAACTCATGTCTATAAAACCTCCTTAATTTACGTATGGTGGCACGCAAAAGTAAATATGCCCATTGACTATACCTACTGCAAGTAGATTTGGTAATATTTTTACGGTCGACCGCCGGCCTGATTCCAACTCTATACTATGTCGGGGATACACGGTTTAAGTAGCTAAGTAAATTATGACTCCAAAATCCGAAATTGAACGTTGCTACATTTCGTTTAGGTACCTAGGTACCTATGTTTAAAAATCATTAGGTATGTTATTAGTTCAATAAACGTGTTTGTTTTTAGATTTAGGCACAATTTAAAGAGTGAGCAAGTGACAGGAGTGGCATTATCGCATCAAGCGATTTTTTCCAGGCAATCTTCATGGTTTGAAATATTATTTTTTGGGGTTGAATAAAAACGTAATTTTATAGTTCACTAAATATGTTTTTCAGATTTAGGCACAATTTAGGTTGCACAAAGGGTGGCCTTAAATATTAAGCGATATTCTACAGGCAACCTTTACTAACAGTTCAAATTGCCAAACTCTAGATTCTAGAAATACCTAGGTATACAAATAAAGTAGGTACCTATACAAGTTGTACCTAGACGAGCTTTTAAAACTAGCTCGCTATCTAGTTGCACTGCTAGCTTATAGGAAATTAATTTAGTAAGCGATGTTCACTTCATTAAGCGGAAAATGGAATTTTGAACTACCCTCAAAGACTGTTAAAGTTGAATGATGATACCATACGAACTGGGAGTTCCTCTTTCTAGTGCTGCGAAACTATCGACAGTCTCGCTATCGATAGTTCAAAAATATTCAGGATATCGATAGTGCTTTTGATAGTATCTCCACGTGGCAATACTATCGATAGTATTGTTTAGTTAGACAATAGTATAGCGGCGTTGGTCTAGTGGTAGATTTCTCCGACTTTCATTCATTCTGAAGGTCGTGGTGTCGAATTCTATTCGACCGCACACAAAATGTCTTTTTCTTTTAGCTAAAAAAAATAACATCGCTCTTACGGTTAAGAAACACATCGTCAGAAAACCTACAGCTTGAAGTAACGCGGAAAAGCCCAGTTATAGGGCTAGTTGCGGAAACACACAGTAAAAAGCTTTAGTATCGATTCAAAACTGCCTTGGATACTATCAATGGTTTCGATAGTCAATAATATCGATACCACGCCTACTCCACCTAACAATGACCCGGGCACTACAGCGCCATAAATAGCATGGGTAAAAAGTTGCTTGCGCTGTTTAAATCATCTAAAAAAAATTAGATGTAAAGGCCAATTACTATCATATTTATTGCCAAATACAAAAAATATTAATTATTGAAAGAAAACACAATTGAATGATTACAATTAAACAAACTAAACACATAAAATAAAATAAAATACACTTAACCTAAAATAAACCATCCCCAAGCGTTCCCGATGCAAAGCTGCCCAAAATGCTAGCAGTATTCCCGCGTTGACAAATTGTCAAATTACAAATATAAATAGAGATTACATTGAAAAGCTATACTAAAACTAAAAGAAATTAAATAACTATTAATAAATCAATTACTATTAATATCGATGGTATTGATGGTGGATAGTATTGACACGTGACGATACTATCGATAAACTATCGATTCTGTTCATTTTGTTTTAACTATCGATAGTCTATCGATAATGGATTTTAACTAGCAACACTAACTTTCAGTCTTTGATGAGAAGCCGACACGAAACGTCTAGGGAGCATTTTGTTTAAATTGTGAATTGTAAAATAGTCCAGGATCCCTGGTACATTTTTACAAATTGATTACTAACTAGCTAGTCTTCTGGCAGTAGCTTCACGAAACTCTCGATTGTGGTAGGTAACAGAGGTAGGATCTGTACTACTATTTTTGAGCGTAGGACCGGGATAACGTACCACGCAATTTGTAGGACAATACGACTGTCGAGAGTTTCGTATAGGAAATTGTTGGGCGTCTCATCAAAATGAAGAAGAATGTACTCACGGAAAATTAGCTTGATAGTAATCAATTGCAATAATGTACTAGGGATCCTGAACTAAAAGCTATATAGCGAATTAAAGCGGTGTAGGTCTAGTGGTAGTTACCTCGACTTTCATTCCGAAGGTCATGCGTTCGAATCTCGCGCACCAGTGGTTCTTTCTTTGCGAATGTTGCATTGCTACGGTGAAGGAAAACATCGTGAGGAAACTCACGACTAACTTAGCTCCAGAAGTAGTGAACTGTTTTGTTCTTATAGGTATTGCTGACTATAGGCTTAAAAGGTGGGGTAGGTGCAAATAATGTCCCGGGCATACAACGCCATAAATACCATTGATATTTGTTAAATAGATTTATTGTCATTATCACCACTAAGCTGTCCCCAGCAGTGGGGATTATGATAATAAACCATTAATATTTATACCTTAATAATAAATAGTGGTAGAATAACAGACAATAAAATATTCAGTTTTATGTATCATTTTTATTACCTACATTTATATTACCACTTAAACCATAATTAATACAGGTTTAGGGCATACCTGCATATAATACCTACTAAAAACACTCCTAAAGGCGGAACCAGACATCGCGAGGCGTGCGTTGCCCCAGACTGTGTGTGCTCACAGTGAGCATTCGCGTCATACGATTGTTGCGAACGCCGGCTCAGTGCCAGCCGTGCGCTCCGTGTGGACGGACGGGTGTTTTTCTATTCTTTTACTTAAAAACCCTGTGCGTGGTTGTATGCGGGCTCAACTTGAGCATGTACCATGTGGGACGAACGCACGCCTCGCAATGTCTGGTTCTGCCTCAAGGGAAACCTTGTGGAGTACATATTTTCGATATTCAATTACTCGATTTTTTTATTAAATAAATACCTACACGAATTCAATGATTATCTAAATACTGCTATCTAGTGAATTCATTCACTTATATCACTGATCCCATGTAAATCAAGTCTTAGAAATATAAAAGGTCACATATAAAAACAACTTATTTGTAGGTACATACCTAAGTAAATATGTAAATTACCTATTGTAAAGCTAAGGTACTTTAAAATTGATTAAGTATCACAATATTTCTTCACAACACGTTAATCACGTCAACGAGTTCCCGTCTCGTAGTTTGTAATTACTTTACGATTAAATTAAAATAATATAGCTTTTTCTTCTGTTTTCGCGGTGTTGAATTGAAATAAAACTCATTTTCCGATTTAAATGGCGTGGTGTTTATTACTTTTCACATTGTTTCAACGCTCAACGTTTCGAGACCTTTACAGTTTACACGTCTCTTCTTCAGGATTGACTGAGATATGATTTGTGTTGTATTTGTGAAAGGTCTCGCAACTTTGAGCATTGAAAAGTAATAAACACCACGCGATTAAAACCAAAAAATGAGTTATAGATCAATTAAAATAAAATTTCCGGTTTTAATCGGGTTGGTTTTTAATATTTATGGCATTACCTCAATTAATGATTAATCCAACATCGCGAAAACAAAAGAAGATTCTACTGTATGATGTCCTGTATTTTGTTATTCTCAGACAGTTTTAAACGGTTTTTGTCACACAGATTAAGATTGGGGGAAATGCTTCTTTGGGGAAAGTGTGGCGAGCATCAATTTACCAGCTCTACAATTGTTATATTGATAAAGTTCTATCATGATTGGCGATTTTATCAATAAGTATAACAATAATTGTAGGTCCGGTAAATTGATGTCCGCCAACACAAAATTACTAGCGGTTGCATTTTAAAATATAAAAGCGGCTAGCCACGCGGTTAGCTGCCTACGCGGTTAACCGCTAGCACGTAAGCCTTCTTAGTTCTGTGTAATATTACTCACTTCACTATCACAAAATTACTAGCAGTTGCATGTTCAATGTAAAAGCAGCAAGCCGCGCGGTTAGCTGCCTACGCGGTTAACCGTTAGTGTGTAAGAGGCCTCGAGCAAAACCGCGGGATGCAGCTAGTCCTTACTATATTTGTCTACTCTTAAAATACTTTCATCTAACAACAATTAGTCTATTATCTAGCTTGTTTGTGACAGGTGAGATTTTCTTTATGTAACTTTCTATGATTTTGGAGTCAATTCCGATAACTTTTATGTCACGACCGCGCTCTTTGATCATCTGAAACAATAATTTATAAGACTTTAGTTTTTTTTAAGTGGTTAAGTCAGAGGCCTTAGGGCGATCCAAAAACTCTTACTGTACGAGCTATGCATCGTACACTCACTTCATTCACCTCATTTTAATTGTAAAGTCATCATATTTGCACCTCCGCATAAGTTTAGTACATAATCATTAGTTCGTAATTGACGGCCGTGTCGCGTACCTACTCATCATAATAGCACTCAAAATCAGCACTTAGCATTTAATTTATAATTTTTCCAATAAATCATTTTTATCACTATTTGACTATTTTCACTTCAATCATAAAGCAACCTAGAGATCGTACACTTACACTAGGCGAGCCACACCACGGCGAAGAAGACCACAGTCCGAAGGCATCGGCTATTCATCAATTCGAAGTAGACTCCCGTGGTGTCTAAGAGATGTCAAAGAGATATCTTGCTAATATCCGAATGAATAAACGTACTTTGATTTTTGATTGTTTTTTTTTTGATTTTTTTTCTAATGCCTAACCCCTAAAAGGAGCCTCTTGCAGTGGGACAAATTAGCGGCTAAACATTAAATATTTATTTACATTTTGTACTAAGACAATAACTTAATGGGAGGGAAACAGGGCCTTTGCCAGCCTACCTTTGGATGTAATGGACTTAGTCAACAGAAATTTTACTTTATTTTATTATGTTTACTTTTAATACTTTTAATTTAGATTTAAATTCGTTTCTGTCACTTTTCTTTATAATATTAGGAAGTTGATTCAATGTCAAAATGTGTATTTCAATAAAAATCATTCTTAGTAGGCAATTCTACTTAGATTTAGAATTTTCTTGATACTTACAGTGAATCCATTGCCGCCATTTGATAAAAAGTCTACTGTAGTAAATTGGTAATCATTGTCTGGTTCTATTGGTGTCACCTCATCGCCTCTGTGGAACATCGATACGATTTTCCTGGATGTAGTGTTCAGTGTCAGTTCCATACCTGCATGTAAAATACACATTTAATAACTAGGTAGCTATTTATAGAATTTATTTGATTAATAATTCACAAAGCAAATTAAAATCAGTAGGTACAAGTACTAGAAAAGGTTAAATACTGTCTGTCTGTCCGTCTGTCATCATTATCAATCACTCAAGCTATATTTCATGAACCGCGATAGCTAGAGACAGAATAAAATAAATATTTAAGTGGAGCTCCTAACAAAAAAAAACCGTTTTATTTGTGACTAGCTGCGTCCCGCGGCTTCACACGCGTAAGTCTCGATCCCGTGGGAATATCGGGATCAAAAGTAGCCTAAGTTACTTAGGGTGAATGTAGCTTTCTATTAGTAATAGATTTTTTTTAAATCGGTCCACTAGTTTTTGAGTTTATTCATAACAAACATACACACACAAAAATAAAAATCTTTCCTCTTTATAATATTATCGTACGGAACCCATCGTGCGCGAGCCGACTCGCACTTGGCCGGTTTTTTTTAATGTTCCCACATTTCAGGGAAAAATTGTATTAAAAAAACGGGGCAAGTGCGACACTCGCGCACAAAGGGTTCCGTACCACTATCACAATTGGATACGGAACCCTAAAATGGTTTACAACAACCAATTTTTAAATTTTATAGGAAAATATGAAGTAGTAGTAGAATCTTCGATTCTTACTCCCATCAAACGACCGAATCACTCAAAAAAAAAAAACCTTGGCACAAAGAAAATCTGAAACATAAAAGAAACTCTTTGGTAAGTAAGGCAGACTGGTATATTTGACAGATAGGGCAGCCATTTTGAATTCCATGACCAACTAGATTTGTCCTGACCAACTCCTGTCCTTGTTCCTGTCCTGACTCCTTGTTATTTTTGAAACACGTTTGTTGTATGGGAGCCCCTTTTAAATAATTGTTTTATTTTGTTTTTAGTTGTAGCGGCAACCGAAATACATCTTCTGTGAAAATTTCAACCTTCTAGCTATTACGGTTCATGAGATACAGCCTGGTGACAGACGGACAGACGGACAGACGGACAGACGGACGGACGGACGGACGGACGGACGGACGGACGGACGGACGGACGGACAGACAGACAGCGAAGTCTCAGTAATAGGGTCCCGTTTTTACCTTTAGGTACGGAACCCTAAAAAGACCCATCGGGTTAAGTCGTAACCTCAAACGGACTCGTCCGTGTTCCGATACGTAGACCGGTGCAGCCACTAAGAAAGGAAGACCGGTCGGATCTTGCTCCACTGCTATCGTCTTTCTTCTGGATGAGCGTGATACATCTTAGACCATATCATGCATCTGACTAACCATCAGATGAGATATTAGTAAAACGCCCATAAATCGTGTTTTAAAAAATACTAGCTGACCCGACAGACGTTGTCCTGTCGTTTAGTATAAAAAAATGGCTACTATCTATCTTCATACCAAAATTCATCAAAATAGGTTCAGCATTTTTTCTTTCATAAGAACCTTCTCCTGACAATAGCAAACACAACAAAAAAAGAATTATCGAAATCGGTTCGTGCGTTCTCGAGTTATAGCGTCAGGAAGGAAAACCCGACTTATTTTTATATAGTAGACTAGCTGACCCGGCAAACGTTGTTTTGCCTTATAAATTATAGATAATTAAATTTTTCCTGAATTTTCTTTGCTATAAACCTCACGGAGCCCGAGACCTTTCCAACGAATGCAAAACCGTGGAAATCGGTTCGTGCGTTCTGGAGTTATAGCGTCAGGAAGGAAAACCCGACTTATTTTTATATAGTAGACTAGCTGACCCGGCAAACGTTGTTTTGCCTTATAAATTATAGATAATTAAATTTTTCCTGAATTTTCTTTGCTATAAACCTCACGGAGCCCGAGACCTTTCCAACGAATGCAAAACCGTGGAAATCGGTTCGTGCGTTCTGGAGTTATAGCGTCAGGAAGGAAAACCCGACTTATTTTTATATAGTAGATAGATATCTTACCAGCGACTTGAGGCATCCAGGGTCCAGTAAAAGGATCTTCTACCCAGGAAGTTGTAAGACAATGCTCTATGATTTCGTACAAGTACTTTCCTGGGATTATCAAAGAGACAATTTTGTTTGTGAATGGTGATGTGTTGATGATTGCTGCTCTGGTGATGTCTAGAATAAAAGATTTTACTGTATAAAAGGGAGGGAGATAGAGGTATAACTAGAGACAGAGATGCAGAACAGGGCCAAAATCGTTTTACTTAAGAACGAGGCGACTCGAAATGAAATAAAACGGAGAAACATTTTTTCATTGAAAAATGTTTCTCCGTTTTATTTGAATGTGAATGAATATTTTGGAAAACCTTGTGATGGGGACCCTTTTTTTTTTTTTTTTTTTTTTTTTTTTTTTTTTTATTTTTTATTTTTTATAATCCTGCGATCAGTCTTAAGACTATAAACAGATGAGATGAAGTCATAAGACCCTTTAAAAATAAAATCTTAATCCGAATAATATCGATATTAAGGTGGAAAACTAAATTTTTCAATTTTTTTTTTGGTACCTATTAAGGTTGTATGGAAATGGTAAGAGTCGCCTCGTCCTTAAACTACTAGCTCAACTTGAGCTAGTAGTTTAAGAGGACAGTCTCCATTCTCTTTCTCCATACAAACGTAGTCGAGCGACGTTTTCCTCCCTGGATAAAGACATTAAGAGCAAATACGTTCATGCCATAAAACCTATATCTGTCATGACTATGCATCTACCTTTTGATTTTTTTCATTTTCTAATTAGAATTAAAAAAAAAAAAGGTAGATGCATAGTCATGACAGATATAGGTTTTATGGCATAAACATATTTGCTCTAATGTTTATTCAGGGAGGAAAACGTCGACTACGTTTGTATGGAGAAAGAGAATGGAGACTGTCCTCTTAAGTAAAATGCGCAATGCAATCGAATTAGAGTAATTTTGCTACTTATAGAATATCAGGGCTCGTATTCTATAACTAAGTTAATCTTATTGGCTTTCCGTTTTTTAGATTTTTAAGTTATAATGTTATGCAGCTGTTGGTTCTCCTAAAAATAAATAAGTAGTCTCAACATCGCCTCAATATCGATAGATTTTACTTGAAATGGTAAGACAACTTTGTGGAAATGATGGGATATTTCAGACTTACTTCCTTCAGCTATTGAACCCCGAATGTTATTTCTCAATAGAAATGCAACGTGTGGAAGACTTGAAATGTTGGTTTCTTTAGCCTGAAACATAAAATTTTCTTGAATAAAGGGTTTTGGTTAGGCAAGCATGTTTTATTACAGATATTATTATGTTACGGTAAGGTAAACTAAAAAAAAGTGTATTTTGGGAGACGTTTATTTAAGCCAAAAGGAGGTTTTAGACGTCTAGGCGAACAACTTTTGTTTTACGACTTTTGAAAATTCGAACTCTTTTTAAACCGACTTCTTTTCGAAAATTTGATTTTAATTTGCTTTGCTATTTTTAAAAATAAGGCATTAATTGCTTTTAGGTCAGGGCAACTTATTTGAGACGCGCACCCTTTCGATCATAAAACAAAATCCGCGCTTCCCCATCCTCCAGTCCAGATTATCAGGTCAGTATAAATATTATACAGGTTTTTCTATAGGTATAGGTGGCCCGCGTTTCCCTGTAGACGAGACTGTGCCCCCCCTGGAAGGCGCTTCCCCCACTTAGGGAACCACTGGTATAGATAGTAGACCGAGATTTACAACTATTTGGTAAACTGTGGTAGTAGTCCATGCGAAATTAAAGGTCACTTTAAAGTTAATAACCTCTAACCCCAAGAAGAAGATAAAAGATTAAAGTAAACTTTAAACTGTAGGTAAATTTCGAAAGAACAGTTCGAATTTCCAAAAGTTGAAGAAAAAAAACGCCTAGTTGTCTATAGCACCCCCTTCAAAATACTGTCTCCAAAACACGCTCTTTATAGCAGAAAGGAAAAAAAATACTTACCGCATTCAAAAAAGCATCAGCCATAAGGTTTCCAATAGCACACTCTCCAGCACCACACGGAGAAACCTTTAGACTAGTATTTGCAAATCCGACTACTTCATACACTATTGCATGTAATTTCTCCGCGTATGGTTGAAGAAGTGATTTTATCACTGGATCTGAAGGTACAAATTATACACAAAGATACAAATTTTATGACGTGTCTATATGGCTCAGTTTTAATTGCACACTCTGCAGTAACTAGGTACAATCCTTAGACCAGTATTTGCAAATCCGACTACTTCATACACTATCTCAGTATTAGTGATTTTATAACTGGATCTGAAGGATAAAGATACAAATTATTCGACGTGTCTAAATGGCTCAGTTTTAATGGCACACTCTTTGGAACCACATGGAGAAACCATTAGACTAGTATTTGCAAATCCGGCTACTTTATGCACTATTTCATGTAATATCTCCGCGTATGGTTGGAGAAGTCATTTTATTTCTGAATCTGAAGGACAAAGACACCATTTATCTGGCGTGTTTCATGGTGGAGGTAAAATCAGACAGACAGACAGACAGCGAAGTCTCAGTAACAGGGTCCCGTTTTTACCCTTTGGGTACGGAACCCTAAAAAGAAGTGTTCCTAAGCGAATTATTTTTAAGTACCTTCCGGTATGGATCTGTTTAAGAACACAGGCTCTCCATCGAAGGCGACAAGTTCCCCTCTCTTGTCGAAATATGCAGTTAAGTTTCCAAGATATTTGGTGAATGCTGCTGCTGTAACTACCAGAACCTGTGGATCGAATTCACAGAATATACATATAAAATACAACAATACTACGCCAAGTAAGCCATTCAGGTATCAACAGATGACGTCATTCTCTAATATTTTAATGGAAGATATCCCCTGGTGACACTGGAATGGCAGAGTTTTCTTATCACGCCTACCAGTTATTTCACGCATGAGTGAACATCTACAAAATATGTCATCACAGTTACTGTTAATAATAGTCATTGTCACTAAAAACTAATTAAGTTTAATTAGGTTAGTTGTTAAAATAAAATGTATGAAATACCGGATGTCTCTTGCATTCCTATAAAATAAGACTGTTTTTATCTTCAGCAAAAATTTGAAGGACACATAACTTCAAGGATCGCAAGAAGTAAAAAATTACTATTAAGATTCAGAGGTTTTATTTAATTCTCGTTTGCCAGTTTATAGCCCATTACGGCCCCACTGTTTTTACCCGACTGCCGAAGGAGGGATATGTTCTTTTTTTGAGCTTATGTATGTATATCCAATTTTCGTTTGTCACTCCCTGTAGCCTGATAAACAGCATCATTTTGTGATACAAACGGCCGCACTTGCAGTTTTTTCTAATTTTTTTTATCTTTTCTAATTATAAAATGAAAAAAACCAAAACGTAGGGGCATAGTCAAGGCAGATATAGGTTTTATGGCATAAACAGATTTGCTCTAATGTCTTTATCCAGGGAGGAAACAGTCGACTACGTTTGTATGGATAAAGAGTAGGTAGACTGTCCTTTTAACTGCTCGCGGAAAAAAACCGTAGAGACACTGGCACAACCAATATGTCTCTAGACATTAGCTCGCGTGCGTTTCATTGCGCTTTATGTTATAGCTCATACAAAGCCAATTAATTACATGATAATCTGCGTCTAAAAACTCCTAAGTATTATTAGTCACGACATACTCAATTGTCCATTATGAAGTTATCTTATCTATCCAATTATGAATGACCTTTCTTATCTACAAGTACCTACCTAAGTAGTAAGTTTTGTAATTATTTAGGCAACCTAATGACCCACGACGTCAATAGGAGCTGGCGCCAAAATTATTACTTGAACATGAGTCAATTTTCATACAAATGCTGATTACCTTATGATTACGGACGAGGAGCTTCTTACGTGGAGCACATTGACCTAGCTGTACCTGCCGATCTTAAATGGTAGGGCGGGTTGAGCAAAGCTAGGGGCGGGCATTAATTGGATGGGTGACCGATAATTTGTGTAGCAAAAGATCGTTTTCTTGAGCTCCTCCGTGCTTCGAAAGGCACGCTAAGCAGTTGGTCTCTTTTGTTGTCTCTGATAGCAGTCGTTAGGTCAAGTTAAAGGCCTTAGGGCGACCTAAAAACTCTAACACCAGGTGAGCCACACCACTATACGAAAAGAAGAAGATTTACCTTATGATTAGGATTGGACGTGGTCTCTACTAATACAGGATAAGGACCGGACACTTCTTCTTTACTTGGAGATTTGCCGTTCCACAACAGACTGTGTGAGTGTCCGCCGACGATAATGTCTATGTTTTCACCGATTTCTTTTGCCATTTTTCTGTAAGAATAATTGCATAAATTATAATAATAAGTATAATATCAGGAGGACTTTTTCGGCAACGCATCAAACCTATACAGAAAAAAAAACTAGCCGCGCCCTGCAGTTTCACTATGTATTATTCCGAATCTTCAGCTATCTACATACCGACTCTTATTAGATCACTCGCTTGTTCTTAAATGTCTGTACGTCTGTGTGTCCGTTTATCTGTCCGTGTATCACTACCGATTTTTGTCTATATCCACTAATTTAAGACATTCATCGGCTTCGGGTCGACGCAGTATAGGTAAGTAATCAATTCATCATTGATTATACCGACTGCAAATAGACTTACAAATATTTTTACGCCTGACTGCCTGACACTAACCCTCTTAGGAACCAAGCAGTTTATCAGCCACCTCAGTTTATAGCTGTGTAGCCCCGGCATTGAATAGGGTTACCCCATCTCATCCCGTGGGTGTCGTAAAGGCGATTAAGGGATCTGAGGGAGATTAGCTAACCTTAAGTACTCCCCGCGCGTTGGCGGATAAACTGCTTGATCCCTAAGAGGGTTGGTGTCAGGCAGGCGGCCGGCCGTAAAAACATTGCCAAATCTAATTGCAGCAGGTATGGTCAATGATGACTTACAATTTGGGGATTAGCGGACCCCGGGCTCCCGAGAGGGATGCAACCGGGAACATCGCTCAGATGAGAAGAAGGAGAAGTTTATCAGCCACCTCGCGGGGAGAACTTAAAAGTTTTGCTAGTCGCCCTCAGATCCCTATTCTACCTACCCTACACAGCAAATTGTAATGTAATATTACGAAAAAATAATATTAAACGCAACTATAAACCATAATAGTGTTAATGGTTTCTACCCACAGCTCTTTACAGCTTAATCCCAGAATTTGCATAGAAAACGCGCTCTAACATCCAAGAAGCTATCTATCACCGTTACCTTTTTACATTTATTCATTGAGCTCGATTGACTTATAGACGATTTAAATGCAAAGATAGTATCCAACTTCAATATCGTTGTATTTTCTAATAAGTTACCCAGTAATATATGGGAAAATGCAGGAGCCAGACGGTGTATAGTAAAATTGTAAAATATTGAGAGGTTTTCGAGTTATCGTATAGTGCATAATATCATAAAATTAGTGGATATATAGATTATTCTTCTGTTTTCGCAATGTTGTATTGAAGTTAAAATCATTTTTCGGTTTTAATTGCGTGGTGTTTATTACTTTAAGCATTGTTTCAACGCCCAACGTTTCGAGATGTTTACAGGTCCCTTCTTCAGGATTTACCTGTAAAGGAAGGAACCTGTAAAGGTCTCGAAACGTTAAGCGTGCTGAAAGTAACAATGCTAAAAGTACCTAATAAACAAAACGCGATTAAAACCGAAAAATGTCTTTAATTTTAACGAATTACTCTCAAAAACTTACTTATCAACCCCAAGTCCGCAATGTGACAGCACCACGATAATATCAATACCTTGCTTTGTCAAAAGTCGTGATTGATTTCTTACACTTTCCAAAGGATCTAAAAATATTACGTTTCCTGGTCTTGAAGAATTCTGAAAGAGAAATATTTTACCTTTTTTTTAATTATTATTTTCTTTTTTTTAATTTTTTTTTCTCTCCTCTTTTTCTCTTTTTCTTTTCTTTTTTTTAAACATTCCAGTTGCTATTCACGAATATTAGATAAAGTATTAAACCCTGGGTCTTGTACTCCAAGTTTTATAGGATCATGTTCATGTTTTCACATAATGCAACTAGCAGTAGCCGCGACTTCGTCCGCCAATGTTTAAAAAAAATATAATAAAGCCTATTGAACACTGAAATAATTTTTCAAATCGGACCAGCAGTTCCTGAGATAAGCGCGTTCAAACAAACAAACAAACTCTTCAGCTTTATAATATTATTATAGAGTATAGATATCCTTTTGAAATAAGGAAATCCATTTATTATATAAAACAAGTCAAACAACACACATAAACATCAAAACACAAATTGAAATAAGACTTTGAAATTCGTTTTTTCAACTTGATTAATTCACTGACTGATTTGATAATTAACGCACTCTAGGCTGTGATTTGGTCCTAGAGACATTTTTAGATATTACTAGCTGACCCGGCAAACGTTGTTTTGTCTTATAAATTATAGATAGTAGCCGATTCTCAGACCTACTGAATACGCATATAAAATTTGATAAAAATCGGTAAAGCCGATCAGAAGATGTTATTTTAAAAATGTAGGAAGGTATCGACTAAGAAAGGGTTTTGGAAATCCCCACGGAATCGAAACTTATGCGGCTGAAACCGCGGGGCAAATCCAATTCATGAATAAAGTAAGTAGGCCAAGCGCAGGGAAATCACATTACAAAAGGTGGTGTAACAAATTTTATGATTTTATGTTGTTTAGCTAAGTTAGCTTGATATAAATTCAATTTCTTGACCTTGGGGCACGACGGGGTATATCCGATATTTTGAGTTTAATATTCTTTTTGCACATAGTGTCTCGATAATAAGTCGTATGACAAAAGTGTCTAAGAACAGTATGTAGAAGTCAAAAACTTTTACATTCTGTCCATACATGTCAATTCTGTAAGTCTTACAGGTAAAAAGTTACAATCAAAAGAACAAAAATGTTAAATGCGCCATATAAGACACCGTGTCGTACTACTGGCGCCATCTTGTAGGTGGCCACCACAAATAATTTGTTGTTGCTTATTATGGAAACGATTAAAAAATAATTGTCGTAGAAATCTATACTGATTTTATATAATGTTGTTGTATCGTCCAGCCTTTTGTTCTAATTTCAAATGTTAATTTTCATTAAGTTAGGTACGTGTTCTTTCTTAATTTTTAAACGCAACCAAATGCTCTGTTGGTTGTGACGTCATGCATTTTATCCAATGACAAGCAAGAATTCAAATTGCATTGTGTGGACCATCAACCAATGAGAGACACTTCACTTCTGCATTCACTACTGCCACATTGATGTCGTGAAAAAACGTGGTCTTCAACTGTGAAGCTTTTGAATTTTGATAAACTGTTCAGTATTGTGTATTTTCGTGATATTTCCTCATAATACGAGAAAGTGACTAATCTCCAAAGCGTTTGTGTATAATTTGTACATCGAGCGAGCTGATCTCGCCCGGACTAACCCTTGGATTAAACCCACCTCACCTAGCAGACCGAATTGCAGCCAACAAAAAGTACGTGAAGTCAGGTAAGTCCACACAAATATTGTCTTTTGATAATGTACTGGCTTTGCGATCAATAAGAGCATTTGGTCCCCCTTGAATGTGTAGGAAAAGAAAGAATACCACACATTCTCTTTGGCGCCCGAACAGGGACATAAAACTAGGCGCCCGAATTCATGCATTAAAACAATCTAAAATTCATCCCAGAATCGTATTATTCTTAAAGTAATTTCGTTCGAAACATTAATTTGGATTAACTTTCTCAATCCACCCACATTCAAAATTGTAAACGTAGATAGTAATTTTTACGTACGTACATGTTTTATGAACATTATTTATAGTCTAAAACATTGGTTAAATATCGTAGTGTAATAACTTTGTTAATATTCGAGAAATTTCATTGCAAAAATCAAAATTCAAATGCATTCTTCGCAATAACCCGATCAAATTCGAATAGTCATACTTCATACCGCCCGGGTTATATCTCGACACGACATCTCAACTTAGACGGATAATGTATAGGTCAAATTCAAATACGCGGTGTTCAAAAGTGTTGGAATAATTATTATATCATTGCCCTTAAGGAATTTATTTGTTCTCATGCAAACTTCTCAATTCAAAATCGTTGCAGGAGACAATAAATTCAATTTTCAAAATCGTTCATTGATGTAAAATATTTCCAAAGTTAATTCAAATAAGTGACCGCGAGTTGTTTGTTTTGATATAAAATACCTATTATCCATTCTACATTTGTGTGATATTGTTACCTCGTTCGATCTACCGATCTATCAGCTGATTCTTTACGTCGCCGCCGCGCCGCCGCCGTGTTGTAAGTACATACTTATACGTACATCTTCTAATTGTTACGACACGGGTCTCAAGTAAACAAACTTACCGTTATTATCAGTGATAGTGTTATTCATTGTATAAAGTGCACATTTTAGTGGTTTTAGGTGATTGATAGTTGTTATTGATAGGCTACTCGAGTGTTTTTTAACATTGCAAGTTTTATTCTATTCTCGTACGCTGAGTTAATACAATTTTTTATATTAACTCATTAATATTCGTTCTCATACTTGATAATAGTTGTGTTAAGGTATTTATATTGAACATACGTACTATAATACTGGTATATAGTGATTGTTTATCATCATGCCTACCTTGCCAACTAAACGTTCCTCTTTTTCTAAAGCTAAGTTAATGTCTAAACCTAAAGATAACGGTACCAAGGAATTTTCAGTCAGTGATTTACCTAACTTACGCCGCAAGCGTACTTTAGCAATAAATAGACTTAAGCGAGTGTTAGAGGTAGTGATGTGCCGTTCCCGGGAATATTGGGAATTTTGGGAATATTCCCAGTAACGTTCCCGGCAATATTCCCAAAAATGGAAATATAGGGGAAAATTGCTTACAATGCGTATTAGTTATCTATGTTTTTATTTTTATCGTTCAATTTGCATTACTAATATCGTTTAATATGATGCAAAAAGTTAATTGCCCTTCTAAGGCGAAAATTTCCGTAAGTTTCCAATATTCCTGGGAATATTCCGAGTAAATTTCCAATGTTTCCGGGAATATTCCCGATGATAATGAAAAACTAAAAGTTTAGTTATTATGTTTTATTATGGTGTCTAATCAGAATTACATCAAATGGGCACCAAGGATTGTAAGGCCCAAAAGCCAAATTAGAAAAAAACTAAAGCAGCCGGAAAACGATTCTCGGCTCCAGCTTATTCAACTACGGCCTCCGAGGAAGATATGAATGGTGTCGTTGTGGATATCGAGTGTCCTTAATAGCTTGCACTCCCCGTTTCCGTTTCCGCACATCCATCCAAAGTCGCGGTTATCCCGTCCCGAGCCCTATGTGTACCGTCCCCGAAGCCCATTGCCCGCGGCGTTGGTTACATCGCTGTGCAGTGGGGAGAAGTAGTTGTATTCGGTGTGTGCTTTGCACCGAGGCGGCGCGATTCTGAGTTCGAATCCTTCTTGGACGAGATTGGGGCCGTTTGGGCCCGGCTTCAGTCTCGTCCCGCACTCGTCCTGGGGGATTTCAACTCACACTCGCCCAGGTGGGGCGGCAGAGCTACTGACACTCGGGGTGGAATACTCGAGGACTGGGTCGACACTATCGGCCTCGAGGTCATCCACAAGCACTTTCGTGGCACCACGGGGAGAGTCGATCGTGGATCTCACGTTTGTTTCTCCCGCTCTTGCCCGTAGATTGTGCGACTGGAGAGTAGTGGAGGAGATGGAGTCTATGTCGGATCACCGGTATATCCAGTTCGACATACTCTTCGCCCAGACATCTAACTCTCCGGTCAATTTCCTTTGTATAGACCGTCCTCGCTAGACGCTGAAGTGGCTAGATCCGGAGCTACTCGAGTAGGCAACCATTATCCAGGCCTGGGTGCCCGTGCCGAAGGCCCTGGATGATGTGAACTCTGAAGTTGAGTGGCTCATGGGGGCCATGACCAGCGTCTGCGACTCGGCGATGCCCCGTGGGAAGTCCCTCGCGACAGGAGTACTGATGGTGCGCGGAGGTAGCCTCCCAACGCGACGCCTGCGTAGTAGCGCGCCGCCCGTACACCCGACATCGGAGTCGTCGCCGAGGTCGCCGGCTTACACCAGGAGAGGTGGATCTCGTGAAGGAGGAGCTCCACGTCCCCTATAAGCAGGCCAAGAAGGCCCTGATAGCGATGGCCACTACCAAGAAAAAGGCTAAATCTAGCATTTGGGGACTCGATCGGTCTATAACTGATCCCTGACGGTTGCCCTTCGGGGTGACCTGACGGTACAGCAGACCCCTCTCTTTATACTCTTGCATAGCTGGGGACGGTATAACATATATGCGTAAGTATTAGAGAACTGGGTTTGCTTGCCAAGAAAAGAGGATATGCTAACATCGTTGAGTGAGCGAAGACCCATGGGGGCATCCCTATCGTCTAGCTAGGAAAAAGCTCAGACCCCTTCCATAACAACGACGCTTGATCCGAATTTCGTTTCGGAGATCGTTGCGGCTTTTAAAGAAGGCTTAAACGATAACCCTGAAGTGACCGCTGAGGTGTTAAAAATGGTTCTCCGTCGTGTCAGAGCCAAGGCCACTGCACCTGGGCCTGACGGTATACCAGGTCGCGTGTTGGCTATGGCCTCGAAACATTTGGGAGACCATTTTCGGAGACTGCTCTCCGTCTGCCTTGACCATGGGGAGTTTCTAGGCCCTGTTTTTAATTTTCCAATTATGAACTATAAATGTTATTTAGGTAAGTTAGCTTAGATATAAGTTACAACAACTAATCTGCAGTAATAACTCGATTTACTTTGACAATTATATAATATTGATTGTTGGAAACTTTGGGGAATATTCCCGGGCATATTGGGAATATTCCCGTAAATTACTATGAGTAAATTACTGGGAATTGGGAATATTCCCAGCGGCACATCACTAGTAGAGGTAGCTAAGCGTGCATCAGCGGATTCATCTCAAATAGATTTATTTTTTGCACATTATTCGGCTGTGGAAAAATATGCGGAAAGTTTCGAAGACAGTCATGCAGACATTTTGTGCGTATTGAGCGCGACAGAACCCACTTCGGATCCGTTTTTTGATGACGATCTTCGACAAGATTTTGATGACACTTATTTCGAAATAGTGGCTATTCACCGCCGATTGTCCCCGTCGAAGGAGTGTACTTCTTCGTCTAATACAAAATGTAATATTAAGCTACCAAAAATACAAATTCCTCTCTTCTCTGGAGACATCAAATCATGGACAAAATTCTATGATATTTTCAACTCTTTGGTTCATTCAAATACTTCACTGACGGATACGGACCGTATGCATTATCTTTTAAGTAGCTTAACAGGTGACGCCTTAGCTTTACTTCGTACTTTTCCTGTCGATGGTAATTATTACAGCGAAGCTTATCAAACGTTAGTAGCGCGTTATAAGAATAAACGTGAATTAGCATTTACGTGTTGGAAAGAAATACTTAACGTTAACTTTAAAGTTAACTCTCCACAAGAATTTAGGCACGTTCTTGATTTGTTTAATGAAAATCTAACAATTTTAAGTAGTCTTAATTTACCTACAAACCACTGGGACTTTATTCTTTCTTATCTTATTTTATCCAAACTAGATTCTAAAGTACGCTGTGAGTTCGAAAAAGATAATTCTGAAGTGGAGTTACCAACTTACAGGAACTTAAAGGATTTTCTTTATTCAAAGTGTGAGGCTCTCATGCGAGACACACACTTTTCTAATTCTAACTCAAGTGAAAATAAATCTGTTAGCAGTAACTCACATAGGAATAAGTCAAAACCTGGTGACTTAAATAGGGTCACATCTTCTTTTCTTTCCAATACGAATGAAGTAAAATCAAATAAACCGTTAATTAAACATATTCAACTGAATACAAATAAGTGTTCGTTCTGTTCACAAGGTCATACTATTTTTCAATGTGAAACATTTTTAAAGAAATCCGTTCTAGAACGCGCAGATCATGCAAAAGCAAATCGTTGGTGTTTTAATTGTTTAAAACCATCGCACACTGTAAAGGAGTGTAGGTCTGTTTTCAACTGTCAAACCTGTCATAAAAGGCATCATTCTCTTCTGCATCGAGATGTTCAACCTTCAGAGAATCATCAAGAACCTGACCCTTCTCATGTTCTAACTAGTGTTAGAAATCATTCTGTAGTTCTGCTGTCTACCGCTGTCGTTAAAGTCCGTGACTCAAACGGTCAGTTCAAATCTTTACGTGCGTTGATTGACTCAGGCAGTCAATCACATTTCATTACTGAACGTGCAGCAGAAAACTTAGGGTTTAAGCGTAATAGTATTCAACACAAACTTCTGGGTTTAGGTAACACTTCTACTTCGGCCTCTGGGGTTGTTAATTTCGAACTAGTAGGTAACAATTCAATTAGTTTCAATATCGAAGCGTTAACGTTGCCAGTGATATGCGGCAATATGCCCAGTACCCGGTTAGATCCGTCTGCCTGGGAACATCTAAATAGTTTATCACTGGCTGATCCGCACTGGTATAAACCAGGTCCTATCGACATTCTACTCGGAGCTGAGATATTTTCTTCTTTGCTTCTTCCAGGCCACCTGTCGGGTGGATCCAGTCAACCTACAGCGTTAAATACAATTTTCGGCTGGATAGTGCTGGGAAAAGCAAGTTGTCCAGCTCACAACGTAGTTTCTTCATTTTGTATTTCAGATGATCGTTCACTTCATGACCAGATTCAAAAATTCTGGGATTTGGAGACTGTTCCACAAGTGTCACAACTTTCTCATGATGAGGAGTTATGTGAAAATTCATTTATTGAGTCTCATTCACGTGATCAATCTGGAAGATATATCGTTTCGTTGCCCTTTAAGGAGAAGCGCAGTTCTGTCTCCTTTTCAGGGTCTCGTAAAGTAGCGCTGCATCGGTTCTATCTTCTTGAACGTAAACTCTCAGGAAATTCGGTTCTTCGAGAACAATATTCAGAGTTCATGGCTGACTATCTGAGTAGTGGTCACATGAGTCTCGTACCTGCAGAGGATCTTTCGAATGGGAAATATTATATCCCACATCATTGTGTTATTCGCCCCGACAGTGCTACTACTAAGCTCCGCGTTGTTTTCGACGCGTCCGCAAAAGATAGTCAAGGTTCTTCCTTGAACGATGCTTTGCTTATCGGTCCCAAACTACAAACAGATCTTTCAGAAATCTTATTACGGTTCCGTGTTCATCGGTATGTTTTCACAGCAGATGTTAAGCAAATGTATCGACAAGTTCTAATGTGTGAAAACGATCGTAATTACCAAAGAATATTTTGGAGATTCAACTCTTCGCAACCTGTACAAGAGTACAGGCTGAATACGGTTACATACGGTGTCTCTTCGGCTCCCTTCTTAGCATGTCGCACTCTAAGACAGTTAGCAAATGATGACGGAAATGAACTGCAACTTGCTCGCAAAATTATCATTGATGATACTTATGTCGATGACATAGTCAGCGGATTTTCAGAATTGCCCCTCGCTCTCAAAGCAAAACAACAAGTCATTGAACTTCTTAACAAGGGTAATTTTGAGTTGCGAAAGTGGGCCAGTAACACACCTCAGATACTAGCGGATTTACCTCCTGAACATTGCTGTATTGACAATGTTTCGATGGAATTAGAGGACAGCTGCACGTTAAAAATTCTCGGTCTCAAATGGGATCCACGGCACGACAATTTCATATTTGATGTCCAACCGTTAGAACGTAAATGTACTAAACGTACGATCTTAAGTGAACTTGCCCGCATCTTCGATCCACTAGGTTTTCTGTCTCCGTTAACATTTTTAGCTAAAACAATAGTTCAAAAGCTTTGGATGGCAGGATGTTCATGGGATGATTCACCCCCTGAATCAATAAAGCGTCAATGGGAAAATTACATTAAGCAATTGCCTTTCCTTCGAAAGCTTCGGATACCGCGTTGTATTTCCCTTGATCAAATCAAATCTTGTCAAATACAAGGTTTTGCCGATAGTTCTGAGCTTGGTTTTGCAGCCGTTTGTTACCTTCGTATCCTCGATCTCCATGATAACATATATGTCGTTTTCGTTACTTCTAAAACAAAAGTTGCTCCCGTGAAAAAGATTTCTCTCCCTCGACTTGAGCTATGCGCCTCTACTCTTCTTGCAGATCTTATCGCATTCGTTAAGCAAGTGTACGCACCTCTGCTTCCCATCACTGAAACATATGCATGGTCAGATTCAACAGTGACTCTCTCATGGATTCGCTCACCTTCCTCTCGTTGGAAGACCTTTGTCGCCAACCGCGTTTCTCATATTCAGCAAACAATACCTGACGCCATTTGGAACCACGTGCCTTCTTCCGATAATCCCGCTGATATAGCATCTCGCGGTCTGCTTCCAGCGGACATCATCGATAATTCGTTATGGTGGGCGGGACCAGCTTGGCTTTCTCAATCTAGTGATCATTGGCCTTCAAGAGTAGTGACTGAGTCTGAGAGTGACAGCGTTCGTGGAGAAGAGAAAACCCATGTTCTTATTGTAGACAAAGAAGTTACACATCTGTTAGATTTTCTGTTGGATCGCTATTCATCAATTCGCAAAATTCAACGTATTCTCGGTTATTGTCTTCGATTCATTCGTAATATTCGTCCTCATCCTTCTAGTAGTTTCGGAAAATGTTTAAGTAGCTTCGAACTTCATTCAGCGTTAATGATAATTGTTAAACACGTTCAATATCAGCAGTTTCATGATGAAATAAACCGTTTAAACAAGGGTTTATTAGTTTCCAAAGTTTTCCGAAAATTAAATCCTTTCTTAGATAGTCAGGGTATCCTCAGGGTGGGCGGTCGCTTAGCTCGTTCTGGTTTAGAGTATGAACACAAACATCCAGCATTTTTACCTAGTCATTCTATTCTTACTAGTAAAATCATATTGGCAATGCATCGCGAAAATTGTCATGCTGGTATTAACACTATGCAGTATCTTCTTACTCAACAGTTTTGGATACTCTCAGCTAAGCGTACTATACGGCGTTGTGTATCAAAGTGTATTCAATGTTATCGTACAAATCCAACGCCTGTTGAACCCTTTATGAGTGATTTACCATCCTTTCGAGTAAATCAAGTCAAGCCATTCTCTGTAGTAGGTGTGGATTATGGTGGCCCTTTTACCATTAGATCGGGCCGTCATAGAGGGGCTAAGACAAGTAAAGCCTATCTCTGTTTGTTTGTGTGTCTTACTACTAAGGCACTTCACTTAGAACTTGTATCAGACTTGAGCTCTGATGCATTTATCGCTGCTCTTCGCCGTTTTTCCAGTAGACGCGGAAGAGTTTCCACAATTCATTGTGATAATGGGACCAACTTCGTTGGTGCTCATCGTCAACTAAATACGTATCTTCAAAATGCTGCTCAATTAGAGCATATCAATTTTAAGTATAACCCTCCCGCTGCCTCACACATGGGCGGAGTTTGGGAAATTCAAATCAAAGCAGTCAAAACACATTTGTACCGTATAGTAGGAAGTCAATGTTTAACTTTCGAAGAGTTATCAACTCTTCTTACACAAATTGAAGCTGTGTTAAATTCGCGACCACTTTGTCCCTTAAGTTCAGATCCAAACGACGTTTCGGTACTTACGCCCGGCCATTTTCTTACTCTTGAATCGTTAACATCTGTTCCGGATGAAGATGTGTCTACTATGAATATAAATCGGCTTCAGAGATGGCAACTCATACAGCATTTCCAACAAGTATTCTGGAAACGGTGGAAGTCCGAATACCTTCACACGTTAACCCAGCGGGCAAAGTGGAACAAGACTTCTAGACCACTGACTGAAGGTTCTTTGGTAATCGTTAAAACAGACAACGCCGTTCCGTTGTATTGGCCGTTAGCTCGAATCGTAAAATTATTTCCCGCCCCGGACGGTGTGACACGCGTTGCATCCATTCGTATGGTGAATGGATCAGTTCTTACTCGTCCTTTAGTGAAGCTATGCCCACTACCAGATCAATCAGATTGATCGTATTCTGATCGTTCATAGCTTCAATTAATCTTAGTTTCCAAATAGTTTTAGGTGTTTATATGCATGTACTCGTACGTATCTAAAGAAACTTAGTAGTAATCTTAGTAGGTTAAAACTTTGTTAGTTATTCGAAAATACTATGTTGTATTTTGGTGGGCGGTATGTATCGTCCAGCCTTTTGTTCTAATTTCAAATGTTAATTTTCATTAAGTTAGGTACGTGTTCTTTCTTAATTTTTAAACGCAACCAAATGCTCTGTTGGTTGTGACGTCATGCATTTTATCCAATGACAAGCAAGAATTCAAATTGCATTGTGTGGACCATCAACCAATGAGAGACACTTCACTTCTGCATTCACTACTGCCACATTGATGTCGTGAAAAAACGTGGTCTTCAACTGTGAAGCTTTTGAATTTTGATAAACTGTTCAGTATTGTGTATTTTCGTGATATTTCCTCATAATACGAGAAAGTGACTAATCTCCAAAGCGTTTGTGTATAATTTGTACATCGAGCGAGCTGATCTCGCCCGGACTAACCCTTGGATTAAACCCACCTCACCTAGCAGACCGAATTGCAGCCAACAAAAAGTACGTGAAGTCAGGTAAGTCCACACAAATATTGTCTTTTGATAATGTACTGGCTTTGCGATCAATAAGAGCATTTGGTCCCCCTTGAATGTGTAGGAAAAGAAAGAATACCACACAGTTGTTTTTTCTTTTTTTGATTGTAACGTTTTTACCTGTAAGACTTACAGAATTGACATGTATGGGCAGAATGTAAGAGTTTTTGACTTCTACATACTGTTCTTAGACACTTTTGTCATATCACTTACTATCGAGGCACTATGTGCAAAAAATGAAAAATTAGCAAAATATCGGACATACCCCGTCGTGCCCCAAGGTCAAGAAATTGAATTTATGTCAAGCTAACTTAGCTAAATAACATAAAATCATAAAATTTGTTACACCACCTTTTGCAAGGCTACGTAAGAGGTGATTTCCCTGCAGCTTGGCCTATAGTTAGAAAATCGCTACAACAGATCAGTGAAAGGCTTTCGACAAGGTAACACACTTAAATATACAAAATAGTACCTACCATTGTTTCTAGAGTAGTCACTCCTATAATTCCAATCTTCTTTCCTCTTCTTTCGACTATTATGTGAGGTAAATATAAACCATTTAGCGCTGGTTCTTTACTAGTATCAATGTTGGATACTAGAACCGGTGCGTGGAGTTCCGCAAGGTACGGTGCTAGGCCCTCTACTCCATTGTCAAACTCGTGGTTGCCTATAGTCTGAAAAGGTTCATTTTTAAATAGGCAAAATTTTGGATGATAAGCACTATTCTTGTATACTATAGGTACTAGACAACAGATATACTACAAAACATACACATAATACATAGAAAACACCCAGACCAGAAATAAATATTTACTGTTAAAGCAAAAACACTTGCACCCGGCGAGAATTGAACCCGCAACCTTTGCAGTCGGATCACAAACGGGTATATTCCCAGTAGTCCCCTTTAGCCCTGTCCCCCGAGTGACGCCTGGAAATTTTCCTCCCAGTTGTCTCCGGGGTGACAATTCGTGCCAACTGTTCCCTTTGAAAGCTGACTAGATTGACGAAGAAGAAGCTGACGAAATTTTCCTCCCAGTTGTCACCGGTGGGGTGACAACTGGGAAACAGACTTCCCATTTGTTCCCAATTGCTACGATTCCTTCCCAGAAAGAAACATGTAATGTAACCATAGATTTCAGATTTTTTATTTGTGTTGTTATATATGTCGTAGGACAATTTTATAAACAGGTTTTTTTGCAAAAATTATATTTCTCGATCTTACAGAAATAAGTAAGGTTTTTTTTGCAAAAAATAAACTTATTGTAACATTGTTTCTCCTTCAATCTGACGCACCACAGAACGCCGTCAAAGCACCGAGTATTGATCCTACAGAGAAACAGCTACATCCAAGTATCGCGTAGGTACTTCACTACATGTACTACGTAGCTACGTATGCATGACCTCTCTCACCGACAGTGTGCCGACGGGGTCACGTACGTGAGCCGAGTAGGCTCTTCGGGCGGCTTCGGCAAACCCGAGCGGAAAGCGGTGAGAAGTCACGCACACATAGCTGCTCATATAATGGAGTACCTACCGCCCGCGCCGCGCCGCGGGCTGTTATGAAGCTGTTGCTCTGTAGAATTAATACTCGGTGGTCAAACTCCGGCAACACAAAATGCTTAATTGATTTGGCTTCACGACTCACATGAGCATCATTCGGGAGCATATTTATGAAGCGCTGTGTAACGTTCCACTTGAGCAGGGTATACCAGAAAGTCCCTTGGAACACATCGCCGGCATCCAGTACCAAAGCGTCCGGCTTCTCCTTTAATAATGCGATTATCTCGTGATACAGCCGAGCGAATCCCCCGAGGCATTGTGTGTTGTTAGTTCTGCAATCTGGATATTGAACTGATGTTTCTTCGAATCTAGAAGGGTAATATTGGATACATTTTAATACTGAAGTTCTGTTTGTTGTTTTGGTACTTATTACTAAACAGCAATTACTGAATGTACATAATATAGGTACCAATTACAATCCGTTGCGGAAAAAGAGCGGCCGCTTTTATTAGATTCCGTATGATACCTTCCTGAATGTAGCACACCATACTGTGCCTATAGGTATATTACTTAACTCTATGATACTGGAGAAGGTGACAGAATCATTGAGATCGACCCCGATAACTTTTAAGGAAAATTAAATCAAAATAATTTTAGACAAGGTTTGAGGAAACGATGGATTTCAAACGTTGACAGGGAAAAAAACATATATGCTTCTCCTTTTTGGAAGTATTATGTGTTGAAATTCATTTTATTATAATATATAGGCTTTGTACATACAGACTTAAAAGTATACTTTGCATACTTTAACGTCTCCACTTCGCACGATCTTCGGCATCCCGCGTAGTGAGGCCATTTGCACGCATATCCGATATTACGACGTCAAGCCAGCACTTCTTGGGTCTTCCCAATCTGTCGCGGCCGGGCGGAGGCGCCATAGAAAGACATTTGTTCCCCAAATAACTAGCCGGTTTTGTGCTTTATTCTTATTAATTAATTAAATCTAAAACTTAATTTTATTTTATTATTCCCATTTTTATAAATAAAGAAATAAAAATTGGAATAGTACTCAGTACTCGCATGTTAAAATAAATTTAACATGCGAGTACTGAGTACCTACGTGTATAATAATAAAATTAGTATGCTTTTGTTTTATCAATGCTTTTATAAGAAGTAGTTCCTATACTTTATATTTTTAATTTAGGTTTTACATACTTCACGTCTAGTTTTGTTTTGAAATTAATATGTAAACGTAACAAATTGGTATTGACTTGGTAAGGTGTTTTGATTTCATAAAATAAGTAGGTACCTACGATAATATTATGCAAAATTTACAAAACAATCATTTAAATTTACGTTATTATCTACATTATTAATATTATCTATGACTAAAAGTCATAGATAATAATGTAGGTACTGGACAGTAGAATCATCGTATCGGCTAGAATTATCGTATCGTTATCGTGTCGAAAGAACCGCAGTAACGCTCCAGGAGTGGTATTTTTGAACAGTTAGAAAACTCTTTCGTATGCGAAAGGCCGTGTGGTCTCGCTCACGCACATGCAAAACGAGCGAGAGCAAGCTTGTAAAATTCTAACTTTCGCATACGAATTCAATTCCAGTGGTTCAAAAGTACGGCTTCAGGTATTAGAAATGAGTCTTACATATTCCGTGATAGAAATCAAACTAATTTTTCGGTTTTAATCACGCGGTATTTAGGTACACAGGATCGTTTTGAAAATTAAAACCTTTCTATTCTCTATTCTAATTATAAATAGGTAATGTTAATAACAATTTTATTATGTATGTATGTATTTTCGAGGTAATCACAGAAACTAATAAACCCATTTCAAAAATTATTTTACCAATAGAAAGCTACATTATCAAGGAGTAACATAGGCTACTTTTAATCCCGATATTCCCACGGGATTCGCGGGAATCTGCTTTTATATAATAATTGATAAGACGGTAGTTTCACTGTAACTTTTATGTTATTTTTAAAACTACGATTAAATGACAAATCACATCCCAGTCAATCCTAATGAAGGGCAAAAGTCTCGAAATGTTGAGCGTTGAAACAATGCTAAAAGTAATAAACACCCATGAGATTTAAACCGAAAAATGGGTTTAATTTCTTTCCAATCGAGAAATCAGAAGGAAAATCTATATTCCATGTTCCTTTTCCGTGAAATAAAGATTAAAAGCAGCTGCAGCGCTTATAATATTGTTACATCTATCATGAAACTGAAATGATCATCACTGCGAAATGAAGGTTACCCTCGCGATTAAAACGTCAAAACCACCATTAAGTACATAATGTGTGTAGTGAGTAGTGATAGATGGATCACTGGGCGAAGCTAGTGTAGGTATCGCCATTAGCTCATAAAACATTATCCAATACACAACAATCAATAATAAAAAAAAATCGTTTTTCTCATGTCCTTTACTGATAATAAACATAACACCGAATGTCAAAACCATTATCATTAAAAACTCAGGTGTATGGTAATACCCGGGGGCTTACTATGTTTTCAAGAAAAAAAATATATACCTACTTCGTTTATTTTTAATTACAGACTACGATCTGACGTTTTGGTACTTTATATTTGACATTTATTCTTCATGAAGATGTGTCGAATCATAGTCTAAAAAACTAAGTACATTTCTTTCCGTTATTGCGGACAAACGACAATGAGGAGGAACGCTAACTTTTTATACCGGCAGAGGGCGTTTGTCGACTAATCTTAGGTTTGAATTAAGAACTGTCAAACAGGTGTTTTTTACAACTCTCGGCGCCAAATTGGCCGTATCGGTCTGAGACCGAAGAATAAATAAAAAGTCGTCAAGTGTCAAAGATTTTTTTTTAATTTGTTTAAATTTCAGGCGGCTAAAATTTTAGTTTTTTCGTACCATCGCATAAACGTATGGAGGACCTTAATGGCTTAGTTGCTGCCATTAAGCTCCTTATCTGCTGAATGGTCGTGCTTAAGCAACGCTTGGCGCGGTCATTACTTGGATGGGTGACTGATAATTTGTATTGCAATAAAAACATTTTCTCGGGCACTGCGCTTCGGAAGGCACGTTGGTCCCGGTTGTTATCTCTGATAGCAGTCGTTAGGTCAACTTAGAGGCAACTCTAAAAACTCTCACACTAGATGAGCCTACGAAAAAGAAAACGAAAAGAACGGAAAGAAAACGACGTACCTATTTGAAAAAGAAGAAGATCGTATAACCAAAAGTAGGCCCCCAGTTTCTTTTACTTGTAGCTTTGTTGTTGAGAATTCCATTGTTTCCAACATTTTGAACATTGTATCAATGAGGACCGACATTGCTAAAATTGTTGTTTTTACTGGATTTTACATGTTGGGTTTTACTTGACTCTGAGTTTGTTTACGTTTGGATTTATGTGACTTACGGTCGAATACAGAAACCCAACTCAAAATTTGAGTTCTACCACAGAATACATAAATAGTACAAGTTCTACTTAACAACTTAGCACCTCATTTTTTTTTCGTTTCTCATTTCAGTAAAAATTCACATATACTATGTAAGTATTTTTAAATTTTTAAAGACGAAAGTCTTCAATCAGTGTGTGTTGCCAGTGATGACATACGGATCCGAAACGTGGTGCTTCACTATAGGCCTTATGAATAAGCTTAGAGTTGCAAAAAGAGCTATGGAGAGAGCTATGCTCGGGGTTTCTCTACGGGATCGAATCAGAAATGAGAAGATACGTAGAAGAACGAGGGTCACCGACATAGCCAAACGGATTAGCTCTTTGAAGTGGCAGTGGGCAGGACATATAGCACGGAGAGCAGATGGTCGTTGGGGCCGAAAAGTTCTCGAATGGAGACCGCGGATCGGAAAGCGCAGCGTTGGACGTCCACCAACGAGATGGACGGACGACTTAGTTAAGGCCGCGGGTTCACGATGGATGCAGGCCACTTATGACCGAAGCATCTGGAAATCTATGAGGGAGGCTTATGTCCAGCAGTGGACTTCTTACAGCTGAAATGATGATGATGATTTTTAAATTTTGCAGCTGCTCAATTATTTAAGTACGTCTCAAATTTTAAGTGGCGTTTCTGTATTCGGCTGAGATATTCTAAATCCGTGTTTTTGCGAAATTTCTAGGATATCTGTTTATAAAACCATTCTATGACATATGTACCTACCTATACATAGCATTTAGTACTAACTTAACAGTTATTTTAATTAGGTATCTACCTTTATGTTTTTCATTTTAAGAAATACATTCCTTAAAATAACTATTTTTTGTTAAAAATCAAGTTATTTAAGCTACCTAATTGGCTGGTTTTATTAAGACAATAAAAAAACCCGGCGAAACTCGCGCATGTTGGGTTCCGTACCACTATCACAATTGAGTACGGAACCCTAAAATGGTTTAAATCAACCAATTTTCAAATTTGATATGAAAATGTGAAATATTTATCTTCAACTCTTACTTCCATCATACGACCACACCACTCAAAAAAAAAAGAAAAAAAAAATTGCACAAAGAAAATCTGAAACTTATAAGAAACTCTTTGGTAAGTGAAGGTAAGTGCAGTTTTTGAAACACGTTTGTTGTATGGGGCCCCTCTTAAATATTTGTTTTATTTTGTTCTAAGTATTTGTTGTAGTAGCTACCGAAATATATCTTCTGTGAAAATTTCAACCGTCTAGCTATTACGGTTTTTGAGATACAGGGTGACAGACTGGCAGCCAGACAGACAGCGAAGTCTCAGTAGTAGGGTCCCGTGTTTACCCTTTGGGTACGGAACCCTAAAAAAGTTATTCAAATTTACAAATTCATTAAGATAATAGTGCACCCGTCAAACGAGTCTGATTAGCAACGCACGCAAATAAACTAGTATTACCAATTAACTGTTTAAACAAAAGACAAACGGCTATGTAAAAATATACGTTACAAATTTTCAATAGAACCTACGATTAGTCTCGTTATGCCTCAATAGATGGCAGTACCATCCAGGGACTAGTAAAAACCGGATGTTTATGGCTTATTACAAGGCTACAAAATACATTGCACACAGCGCCATCTAGCCCCAAACTAAGCGACGAAGTTTGTGCTATGGGTTACTAAACAAGGGATTGACTACATAATAATACTTTTTTTGTAATATACGTTATTAATATTATACTACATATAGAAAAACACCCTGAAACACAATTAAAACAAAAAAAAAGATTGCCTGGAAGAGATCGCCCTTAGGCGATAAGGCCGCCCATTGTGCTACACGTGATTGAAGTTTTTCTTTGTACCTAATACCTACTTGTGTATTTTGGTACAATAAGGCTTTTATCTTTCTCTAAACATTTACCTATTGTCAGCGCAAATACTTGCAACCTTCTGCGTTGCAGCCGAGTGTTAGCTCCACACGCCACAGAGGCCATCACCACAGTTTACTTTTTTAGGCCCCTGCAGTAGGCCAGAACTGTTTTTTCTCGGACGGTAAAATTTATTTGAATAATCAGTTTTCAAAACAATACTTATTAAAGTTAAGGATATTTACTAGGTCATATTAATATGATGTGACAACACGAACCCTGAAAATTTTATCGATAGAATAAAATCACAAACGTCCCTCTAAATTTTACAAAAAAATCCGAGTAAGTCAGTCAATATTTTACTTAGGTATCCACTATACACTTATTACTAACAAAACATTTTAGATGAACTTAGTTCAATACAGCTGCCTCATTCCTGTTTCGTCCCTGGATAAAAACATTACCGAAAACAATTATGTTTAGGTATACCATAAAACCTTTATCAGCCATGACTTAATCTATTTTTCTTCTAAATTTTATTTTAATTTTAATGATTCCCCTTTCTGCACTACAATCGTCGAAATACGCTGTACAACATTGTAGTGATGCCAGTTAAGTGACATTTTTTTTATTTCGCTCAGATCGACACTAGATGGTGGTACAAAGTGCGCCGGGTCAACTAGTATAACTTGATAATAAGTTTAACCTTAAATTAAACTAATTTTTCGGTTTTAATCGAAATCGGTCTGACAATCCTAAAAGGTCTCGAAACGTTGAACTTTGAAACAATGCTAAAATTAAATTAACACCATGCTAAAATTAATAAAACCCAAAAATGAGTTTAGTTTCAGTTCAACATCGCCCAAAAAGAAGAAGGATTACCATATGAAATCACAAAATAAATTAAACAATTAAAATTAAAAACCCAAAAATGAGTCCCTAGGTGTATGGTGACCAAAAGGCTGGCTGCATAAAAGAAGAAAAATCTAAATCTTACCTGTCATGAAAATCATTGTAATGTATTATATCTAATTTAAACAAATCATCCCTTAGAACACCAGCCCCAACGAAACAAAATAAAAAACACACACAGAACGACCACACTAGCACAAAATTCTGACGTGCCATATTAGAAAAAAAAACTACACTGTAAAAAAAAAATAAACAAAGAAGCTTTTATTTTTGCCTCTACTTTTTTTCCGTCTTTTTTTTGAGGTTAGGTTTAGATTATTAATTATTTGTAGAGACGAATGTCAAGTCTTTAGGAGAGCTTGGTCAGTACTAAATGGTACGTCATGCTCTGCCAGTAATTATTCGATTTGTATGGACGTTTCTGAGATAAAATCAGTGTCTATGTGCAAGACAAGGTCGGCAAACTTTTACTATTTTCGTTTGCGACGTGATTGGTGGTAGAGTGCTTTTTTTTTTCTAAAGTATAATAATAGGTCAGTGTTTGACTATTTTTTTGCAGATGGAAAGTAGCATGTGGTAGGTACGTTTAGATAGATAGGTACCTATATGTGTTCAATACGTACATACGTACGTTTTTAAATTTATTGAAATTAAACTTATTTTTCATTGTTTTAATTTTAACATTGTTTCAGCGCTCAACGTTTCGAGACCTTTACAGGGTCTCTTTTTCAGGATTGACTGAAGAACAGCGTTGACGTTGAGCATTGAATTAATGCTAAAAGTAATAAACACCACGCGATTAAAACCGAAAAATGAGTTTAATTAGATAGATTATTAAATTGTACTTTTTACCCGACTTCAAAAAAGGGAGGAAGTTTTCAATTCACCTGTATATATTTTTAATTTGAATACCAACATGAAAGGTGAAGGTAACAAATCACATCACACTAATAATTTTATAAATCGGAAAGTTTGTTTGTTTGTATATTTGTTCCCTTTTCACGGTCAAACGGCTCGACCGATTTGGATGAAAATTTGGAAAGGGATAGTTTAAGTAATGGAGAGATACTTTTGATCCCGATAATCCCGCGTGACCGGGATTTACGCGGGTGAAACCGCGGGGCGCAGCTAGTATGCTATAAAATATACCAACTGTAATTAAGACTAAAATTAAATATTTGTAATTGAAGATTGATTGTAATGATATTTAAATTATATTTTGGTCAGTTTTACTACGCGAATTGCCTACCTATTTGTGCGTGGGCTAGCTAATACGCGTTTATGAATTGATACAGTCATTATAGTAAGTTCACCTCGGAATTCGAGATACCCAGCTGTAAGTCTGTAAATAGTTGAATATTGACATCCTAAAAGTTGTCTCAAAACCTACTTTTAGTAGGGTGTGCGCAACTATTAAATTTCAAGGTCAAAGGTCACAAAAATCGATTTTTTGCGCTTTTTTTGTAAACATCTCATTTCCTATGGGTTTTTTGCTATTTGTGTTTATTATCAATATTGTAAATTAAAAAATTCTCTACAAATTTTGTTTAAAAAAAAAAAAGGTATTAAGGGATATTAAGCCGAACGGGGTTTGTTCTAGAGGTCTAGGCGAACCACTTTTGTTCTACGACTTTTGGAAATACGAACTTTTTTTTCGAAAATTTGAAGTTGTATCACTGAAAAAAAACAGCTGTTTTACTAAATAAAGGCAATTAATGTTAAGATTGTAGTGATCCAAACTAAACAAAATGGCACCATTAGGTCAATGACTCAAACTCTAAAAAAACAGCTGATTTTCATACAAACTTTAAACTCAAAATTTTCAAAAACTACTTCGAATTTGCAAAAGTTGTATAACAAAAGTTGTTTGCCTAGACGTCTAGAACAGCCCCCTTTCGGCTTAATACCACTTAATACCTTATTTTCTTTTTTAAACAAAATTTGTAGAGAATTTTGTATTCTATAATATTGATAATAAAAACAAATAGCAAAAAACCCATAGGAAATGAGATGTTTACAAAAAAAAGCGCAAAAACCGTTTTTTTGTGACCTTTGACCTTGAAATTTAATAGTTGCGCACACCCTACCATCTGTAGGTTTTGAGACAACTTTTAGGGTGTCAATATACAAGTATTTACAGACTTACAGCTTAGTATCTCGAATTCCGAGATTCTTACCTAATTTAAGCTTAAATGACTGAATCAAATGGCCCTGTGTAAACACTTCAAATATATCACGTCGTCATTTTATTTTTACAGTTGACAATTACTGAATCTATTCATAGATAATAGAGTGGTCTTGATTTATTTTAAAACAACCTTGATGCAAATTTCAAATTTTTGTTCAATAGTTTTCATTTTTTCCCACTTACTTAACTAGGTATGTAATAAACATACCTACCGCTTTTTAGAAAAATGGTGGACCCTGCGGGATTTGAGCCCGCGACTACTGGTAATCCGAAATGGCGCGTTTGACACAGGGTTCCCAACTTAGCACTTTCGGTGCTAGATTTGGCACTATTTTCGCAATTCCAGCACTGTAATTTAACATTCAGTACCTAGCACTTAATTTAGCACTAAACAGCCATCATTCTGATTGTTTTCTGGTCACTGTAGAAGCGAACTGCGAATGTTTTTAGTTGTGAATTTATCAATTTAGTGTTTCATGAACTATAAAACCTACTAAAACGGATATTCCTTTAAGCAAAAAAGTGAGTTAATACATAATTTTATATTTTCCCGGGTCTTAATCGCGTGATTTTTACTTTTTAATTCTCTTACCTCGACCCGGGAAAATATAAAATTATGAGTTCCAATCGTGTTAGTTTAAAGAGTGAGTTAAGTTCAAAATTACAGAAAAGAGTGGGAGAACGATCCAAAATACAAAAAGTAGCTTAGACCTGTGCTTGGAGATAGTTTGAAAGCAATGTGTGTATTTTGCAAAACAGAATTGAATGCGAGCATATTTTAAATTTAGCGGCATTCGGAATCAAAAAAACACATAGAAAAAATTATGTCTAAAAAATAGCACCATTTTTTTTTTTTTATCAATCTAGCACTATTTTTTATTTTTTTTATCAATCTAGCACTATTTGAGATGTCATTTAGCACCTATCTAAGATAATGAGTTGGCAACCCTGGTTTGACAGCTTCGCCAGCTTCTATCTTATCTTCAATACTATCCGCTGGTAGGACTACCAGCGGATTGAATAAAACTATTGAGAAATCTACGGATGAAAACAATATGAAATGGGCTATATTGATGTGATGGTAGTAGGTAGATTGGCCACTGGGGGAATTATGGTGATGGCGACTGCCGTAACATTGTCCAACAAATGGAAGATGGGGGCTCGCCAATCCACAAACTGGGCCATACTAATCAGCTGAGCAAATATCAGCAAGGGAGGAACGGGGACGTAAGAGGCTGAAGAATGGAGAGACCTCACTGGGTTTTTTCATTCATTAAAGCAAAGCCAATATAAGACTTTTGCTAATATAAAGTAAAAGGCATAGAATAAGATTTTTTTTTTTTAAGAATATTTTTTTTTATTGCTATAACTGTGTACATTGGAGGTCTTAAAATATAAATAGTTTCAACAGTTTACTCATTTCGAGCATGCAATAGGGTGAGGTGACAGTGGGGCCTTAAAATATAATTTTAATCTAAAGTAGAACAACAATATTCATATTACCTTTCATTGTTATCGAAAAATTCTGTAAGATTATGGGCTCCCGTATATATAAAGGCTCCCGTAAAAGAAAGGGAAATCCCGCGGAATCGGGACATAAACGGGTGAAACCGCGAGACTCTCCTAGTTTTATTTATTAAGACGGGAGTAGATGATAATTCGAAATTCGGGTATTCGAATACCCTTTTTCGGTTGCATTGTGATTATTTTTTATTTTATAAAATGTAATATTTCATATTGTCCTTATAAAGAATACATTTAAAGTAGGTAGGTGTAATGGTAATCGATAAATATAATAAAACAGGTTATTTGTGGCTTGTTTCGGCGTGACAAAATTGTATTTAATATCGTCATTTCACATAGGTCCCGCCCATAAATATAAATGGAAACCATGGTGGAAACGCAGCTTTCAAGTTGTCTAGTCTTTAATTAAACATAGTCCATAATAATAGACTGGGTTTGGTAATTGTTCAAATTCAATTGAACCCCAAAAAGACGATGGGGGGGGACGCTTCAATTGACTTTGTCATAACTACAGCTTGTTACCTACACATGAATATCTTTGAACATTTCACTAGACGAGCAAGTTAGAAATTATTATTCAAATTTCATTCAATATGTAGACAGACAGAACACAGAACTGCGCTCCTAAACTAAAATAAAAGACTATTAATATAAGAACTAAATATTGATTTTATAATTTACCTTGATGTTTCGGCAAATAGGATACACCGGCCTTGATCGCGAGAAGCCACAACACAAACGCCGTGGTCGCGAGGTGTGATGTAATAAATCATCCTTCCTACTAATATTATAAAGCTGAAAGTTTGTGAGTATGTGTACCTATATGTGTGTATGTTTGTTACTCAATCACGTAAACACCGCTGAACCGATTACCATGAAACTCGGTATGTAGATAGCTGGAGACCTGGAATAATGCCTACGTAACCTACGTAGGCATTATTCCAAGACTTGGAAGACATTCCAAGACGCGGATGAAACCGCAGGGCGCAGCTAGTTATTTATAAAATGCTTTGTCCTGCCTGACTGACTGACTGATCAACGCACAGTCTAAGCCGAGCTGAAATTTGGAGAGCGTGTTATTTATAAGATGGAAGCATTCGATAAGAAAGGGTTTTTCGAAATTCCCATTCCACTGGATCAGGACTTACTCAGGTGGAATTGCGAGACTGAGATAGTAAAAAAATAAAAATATTACTATTATATTAACTAAACTTTTTTAAATATTCCCGAATATTTAAGTTTGGGACGTATTTTTCCTTAAGAGAAGTATATACGCCAACGACCTTGAAACTGAAAATCCCTGTCGGGCTCATCGAAAATTGTCGATTATTTCATGACGGAATGTTGTAGAACTTTTTTTGTGCCCAGATTGTAGGTGACATTGTTTCCTACATTTTGGTGTAGTTTTAAGACAAGAACCTCCTATTGGTGCAAAGCCTATCCAAATTTTAGACAAAAAATGTCTGATTTGGCTAAAATGTCGATAGGCTTCAATACGTTTCGACATATTTGTATGGAAATTGCACTAAAATATTGGAAACAATGTCGCCTACAATCTGTACACAAAAAAAAGTTCTACGACATTCCGTCACGAAATAATCAACAATTTTCGATGCGCCCGACATGGATTTTCAGTTTTTCAGAATAGGGCCCTTAAAAATATTTCTAGTAGATATGCCTAGAGCATTAAGAAACCAAAATTACAAAAATAAACTACTACAAACGATTACAAACTTCAATTTGTATTACCTACATTCAATTAAATTGTAAGATTACATTAAATGACACGGAATGCAATTTCGAAAAGGTTATTACAACTAACAACGTAACAACTTAGTTTTTAATTTTAATTTAAATGGATTTGTGCGAAATTATTTTTTTTTTGATCCACTAGTTTGTTTTTGTGTTTCAATTCAATCATGCAAAAACTACTGAACCGATTGCAATGAAACTTAGTATGCATAGATAGTTCAAGATCTGGATTAACACTGAGGATCACTTTAATCCCGATATTCCCGCGGGATCGGGACTTACGCAGGTGATGCCGCTGTTATTTCCTTTTAACTTGAAAATATGTTTTTATTTTTTACTTAAGAGCCGCTTAACTCATAATCCATGTCGGGTTCATCGAAAATTGTTGATTATTTAATGACGGAATGTTGTTGAACTTTGTTTTGTGTATGGATTGTAACCGTCATTGTTTCAGACATTTTAGTGCAGTTTCCAGACAAATATGTCGAAACGTATAAATTTTAGCCAAAACGGATATTTTTTGTCTAAAATTTGGATAGGTTTTGCACCAATAGAAGGTTTTTGTCTTAAAACTACACTAAAATGCAGGAAATAATGTCACCTACAATCCATACACAAAAAAAGTTCTACGACATTCCGTCATGAAATAATCAACAATTTTCGATGAGCCCGACAGGGGTTCTGAGTATAGCGGCTATAGGGCTCTTAATTATATGTAATTAGTGTTAGCTTGAAGACGTTAATGATATCGTTTTTTAAATAATGTTATAAGATCTCAAATTATTGAAATGAAACATCATGACGACCTCTGTGACGCGTCGTGCGAAAGCGCGACTGCAATGCAGGAGGTTTCGGGTTCGATTCGATTCCTGCCGGGTGCAAGTATTTATGCTTATAAAATAAATATGTGTGTCTGGTTTGGGTGTCCCTCTATGTATAATATGTATGTATTTACAAAAGAAAAATAAATATAAGTATTATATCCGTTGTCTATTTACCGTAACACAAGCTTAGTCGCTTACCACGGGGCTAGATGGCGCTGTGTGTTGTTCATAGAATTTATTATTATTTATTATTATTAATAGATCATTGCTCCTTATTTTGCTGAAGTAGGTATAACGACTTTAAGTGTAATTTCACATTCAGAATCTTAGATTAAAACAAAAAA